>JAYESA010000016.1:37885752-38290752 GCA_036927795.1 Iris macrosiphon | reverse complement strand
GCAGCAGCTGCCACCGAGAGGTCTACCACCTCTCGTCTTGCTCGACTTCCGGCAGCCGCTACCGCTCCACTCGCCACTCCTGCGGTTGAAGGAGCGTCTGTTTCTCTCGAAGATCCTCTCACTCCCATCGATCCGAGTCACCCCAGTTGTTCCGGTGGTACCTCCTCCACCACCGCCTGCGCCAGTTGATGCTGCGCAGTTGTTCGCGTTCTTCCGAGAGATGATGGACGCGCAGCACCGTCAGGCAGATGTTATGAGGATGGGCATTGAGAATGCTCATCAGGTGGCTATGACAGCGGTCGACAGAGTGGCTCAGATCCAGCCACAGGCGGAGCAGGCTCAGCATCCTAGGCCGGACACTATTATCGACTTCCAGATGATGCGGCCCAAGGAGTTCCGGGGTACAGAGGGGATCCTGTACGCCGACGACTGGATCGAGCATATAGAGGGCATCTTTAGGCTGGCGATGATCTCAGCCAGCATGCAGATCGAGGCAGCGGGCAGCCAGATGTTCGACCTTGCCCTTGGTACCGCACGGATACGTGGCTAGGAGTTCCGGGACTGACTTGGGAGGCTTTGAAGAAGCTTTTCAAGGAGTTCTTCCCGGATGTGGCTCTCAGTGCCTTAGAGAGCCAGTTTGAGGCGCTCGTCCAGGGGAGTATGCTAGTGGATGAGTATGCAGCAGAGTTCTGCTGTCTGGGCAGATTTGTTGAGGGGTTATCTGAGACAGCGAAGGCGCGGAAGTTCCGCAAGGGTTTGGTCATGGCAGTCAAGTCCTTGACTAGGAGTGACCGCGAGGCGACCTTCGAGCACATTATGAGCGACGCTCAGAGGGCTGAGGACGACCTAGAGCTGAAGACCAAGAGGAGCAGAGATGCTTCCGGAGCAGGCAGCAGTGCAGGCCCAGCCAAGAGGCCATTCTAGTAGACCCAGCAGCACCAGGGTCAGGGTCGTGCGTCCTTCCGGCAGGCGCCCCAGCAGCAGAGGCAGGGACAGCAGCAGGGCTAAAGGTAGCCCATCATTTGCCCTTTCTGTAAGAAGTCAGGGCACGGATGGGACATATGCAGAAAGAGGCTGGACAGATGTTTGTTGTGTGGAGCAGCAGATCACCAACTGAAGGATTGTCCTTCAGCACTTGCTCGTATAGCTCATGGCGAAGGAGCCGCTCAGAGGGCACCAGCCAGAGCACCTGCAGCGCAGCAGAGAGGACAGCCTTTGCAGACTCAGCTGCAGAGGTTTGTCCAGCACCAGCAGCAGCACCGAGGAGGACAACAGGGGCGAGCTTTTGCCCTGACTGTAGACGAGGCCGAGCCAGTTGGTGATGTGATCTCAGGTTCTGTTCTTCTTGATTCTATTCCAGCACTTGCTTTATTTGATTCCGGTGCTTCCCATAGCTTTGTGTCTGTATCTTTTGCTGTTAGACACCATCTTATTGCTGAACCTTTAGCTAGACTCTACAAGATCACGACCGGGGGTGGTATCATCCTAGTCATTGATGTCTGCAGAGACAGGAGAGTTACCTTGGGAGGCCGGGAGTTGAGTGTGTGCCTACTTTTAATGCCACTTCCGAGCTACGACATTGTACTCGGGATGGATTGGTTGAGTATGCATTGTGCTAGTATAGATTGTCGTGGAGGCAGAGTGTTGTTTAGTCCGTCGGGTGAGCCAGAGTTTCAGTTTGCTAGAGGAACAGCGGAGCAGACCGAGGGAGTCTTCTGCGGAGCCCTGGTGGTAGAGCCGAGGTTGCTACATCCACTGATAGAGGAGTACATGGATGTCTTTCCGGAGGAGTTGTCAGGGTTACCTCCGGACAGAGATGTTGAGTTCTCTATAGACTTGGTGCCAGGCGTGGAGCCGATATCCCAGCACGTCTATAGAGTCAGCAATAGTGAGCTGATAGAGTTGAAGAAGCAAGTGGATGAGCTTCAGGACAAGGAATTTATCAGATCTAGTTCTTCCCTGTGGGGTGCTCCGGTACTTTTTGTGCCGAAGAAGGATGGGTCGATACGGATGTGTATCGACCATAGGGCTCTGAACAACCTCACAATCAAGAACAAGTATCCACTGCCGCGTATTGATGATCTTTTTGACCAGTTGAGCGGAGCGAGGGTGTTTTCCAGGATTGATCTGAGGACAAGCTACCACCAGGTGAAGATCAGGAAGGAGGATATTCCGAAGACAGCTTTTCGGACCAGATATGGACAGTATGAGTTCATGGTGATGTCGTTTGGGTTGACTAATGCCCCGGCAGTGTTCATGAATCTGATGAACAAGGTGTTCCATCAGCATCTGGACAGGTTTGTGGAGGTGTTTATAGATAATATCTTGGTGTATTCGAAGACCCCAGAGGAGCACGAGGAGCATATGAGGATAGTGTTGGAGACTCTCAGGAAGGAGAAGCTTTATGGAAAGCTCTCGAAGTGCGAGTTCTTCCTTGACAAGGTTGAATTCCTTGGACATGTGGTGACTGGAGAGGGGATCTCGGTGGATCCGAGAAAGATCATGGCAGTTGAGGCATGGAGTGCTCTGAGTTCGGTAGCCGAGGTCAGGAGTTTCCTGGGACTAACAGGTTACTACAGGAGATTTGTTCAGGATTTTTTTCAGATTGCAGAGCCGTTGTCCAGGCTAACCCGGAAGAACGTGGAGTTTGTTTGGTCAGAGGAGTGCCAGATCGCCTTTGATGAGCCGAAGAGGAGGTTGACGACAGCTCCAGTGTTGACGTTGCCATCAGGTTCTGGAGGATTCACTATCTATAGTGATGCATCGGGGAAGGGACTGGGTTGTGTGTTGCAGCAGAATGGGAGGGTGATTGCCTATGCTTCCAGACTATTACGTCCTCATGAGAAGAACTACCCTACCCACGATTTGGAGTTGGCAGCGGTCATCTTTGCTCTGAAGTTGTGGAAACACTATTTATATGGAGAGCGTGTGGAGATCTTCACAGACCACAAGAGCTTGAAGTATGTGTTTACCCAAAAAGAGCTGAACATGAGGCAGAGGAGATGGTTGGAGTTGATGAAAGACTTCGACATATTGTTGCAGTACCATCTTGGGAAGGCGAACGTAGTTGCGGATGCGTTGAGCAGGTATCTGGTAGCTATGTGCCTGACTACAGATCGTTATCTTCTGGCAGATCTAGAGAGATTGGGCATTGAGGTGATAGTGCCTGGAGTTGAGATGCAGATGTGGGGACTGCAGATTCAGTCAGAGTTGGTAGACCGGATCAGGGCTACACAGTTTGAGGACGAGTCCTTGAGGAGCATCAGGATGCAGGTTCAGATTGGATTGTCAGATGACTTCACCATTGCTGATGATGGTTCTTTGCGGTACGGTACCAGGTTGTGTGTGCCGAGTGGGTCATTGCGCGATGAGGTTCTTCAGGAGGCGCATCGATCCCAGTATTCTATTCATCCAGGTGCCAACAGGATGTATAGAGATCTGAGACATCATGTATGGTGGTACGGGATGAAGCGGGAGGTAGCACGCTTCGTATCCCGATGCTTAGTGTGCCTGCAGGTGAAGGCGGAGAGGCAGAGGCCAGGAGGATTGCTCCAGCCGTTACCCATTCCGGAGTGAAAATGGGAGCATGTGACCATGGATTTTGTTTCTGGACTTCCCCGTTCTCCAGGCGGGAATGATGCGATTTGGGTCATCGTGGACAGGTTGACCAAATCGGCCCACTTTCTACCATTCAAAGTGTGTACGTCTACAGAGAGACTAGCAGAGATGTATGTGCGCTAGATAGTCAGACTGCATGGAGTTCCTGTGAGCATAGTATCAGATCGGGACAGTCGTTTTACTTCACATTTCTGGAGGAGTCTGCAGGCTAGCTTGGGCACCCAACTCAAGTTTAGTACTGTATATCACCCACAGACAGATGGTCAGTCAGAGAGGACCATTCAGACACTTGAGGACATACTTTGCACTTGTGTTTTAGATTTCAGAGGCTCTTGGGAGGATCACTTGCACTTGATAGAGTTTGCTTACAACAGCTACCAAGCCAGTATCGAGATGTCACCTTTTGAGGCGTTGTATGGACGGAGGTGT
The DNA here is from genome assembly GCA_036927795.1 of Iris macrosiphon. NCBI lineage: Eukaryota > Viridiplantae > Streptophyta > Magnoliopsida > Asparagales > Iridaceae > Iris > Iris macrosiphon. The sequence continues at coordinate 38,286,705 of JAYESA010000016.1, read as the reverse complement.
CGCACTCCGTTATCATGGGATGATGTAGGCGAGAGAGCTTTGCTTGGCCCGGAGATGGTGGTTGATGTAGTGGAGAAGGTCAAGCTCATTAGAGATAAACTTCGGGTGGCGCAGGACAGGCAGCGGCATTGGGCCGATAGCCACCGGAGACCTTTGGAGTTTGAGGTATAGCTTAGAATCTAGATTTTGTTCTTGTGTCTGCTTGTGATTGCTTGTTTTAGACTAAGTGCAGAGACCTTGTTTGTGCTAGGTTGGAGATCTGGTGTTCTTGAGGATTTCTCCGACGCGGGGCACTATTCGCTTCGGTGGAGGCGGGAAGCTTAGCCCATGTTTCGTCGGACCCTTCCGTATCCTTGAGAGGGTCGGCGCCCTGGCGTATAGGCTTGAGTTGCTGCCTACGCTGGAGGGAGTTCATGATGTGTTCCACGTGTCGCAGTTGAGACGGTACGTGGCGGATCCCAGTCACGTATTGGATCACTCAGAGATCGTGGTGGGCCCTACTCTTAGCTATCCAGAGCAGCCCGTGGAGATTCTGGATCGACGGGAGAAGGTGTTGAGGAACCAGACTATTCCCTTGGTTCGCGTCGCGTGGAGGCATCACTCTCCAGGTGAGTCGACCTGGGAGAGGGAGGATGAAATGCGCGAGCGATACCCCTATCTTTTCGAGCCATGAGGTATGGTTCTTTTTTTTGCATTCCTGTCCTAGTTTCGTCTTTTAATTTCGAGGACGAAATTATTTTAAGAAGGGTAGGCTTGTCACTACCCAATTCTAGAAAATAGGATTATTTTTTTATTTTTATTTGGTAAATTGTGTATTATATTTAATTAATTATATTTATATTTATTTAGTGATTGTATTATTTTTATTGGATTGTTTTAGGGTTTTGGCTAGCCTGGACCCATGTCAGACCCTAGTGGACCCATGTCCGACCCAGCCCACACCCTTGTGAGACTTATTTTTGGGTTTAGATTATTTATTATATTTTTTAGTGGGTTAGTTGGAGAGATTTGGAGTTAGTTTGAGTGCTTTTGGAACCCGAAACCCAAAACCAATTTAGGGGAGGGCATTTTGAGCATTAGAGAATTAGTGTAACCTATATTTTGCTTGTGGCCGGCCCCTAAACCCTATTCCCAAACCCACACCTGACCAACAGCAGCCCCTTTCCCCATTTCACTCTTTTTCTTCATTTTTTCTTCCTCTCTACTTCTTTCTTCTTCCTTTCTACTTCCCAACTTCAAGTAAGTACCTATTCCTCTTCTTTCTTCTTCTATTCTCCATGGTTGCTAACCCTAACCTTGCATTTTCCCCTAACCTAGGTGTGTGGAGCCTAGACATAGTGTGGAGGCTAGATTTGGTGGCTTGGAGCTCGAGGGAGGTAATTTCAAGTAGATCGGAGACTTTGGCCTTGGTATTTCAACTCCCAAGAGGTAAACCCTAACTTTTCCCTTGCTAATTACTTTTATATAGTGTAATTAGTGGTTTAGAACCTTCCTAGACCCTAAGCCTACCCGTGGGAGAAAGTTGAACTAATTTGGTTGAATTTGGAGACTTTGACACTAGGTTTTGTGTCAATTTTGGTTGGAATCCGAATTTGGCCCAATTTTGGGTGATGCCCTAGGTTAGACGGACCTAGGTAGACGTTGTCGGGTGTCTTGAGGGTGAGTGCGTGTCTCCGTTCGGACACGGGGAGTCGTGTCCCGGAGAAACGGGCGTTTCGGGCGAATTTGGGGTTTTCGTCGTCGCCGATTCTAAGTGCGTGCGCGTTTTCGCCACGGGCCTAGAATCGACGGGGTAGCATTTTTTCTAGGATCTAGACATCGTTTAGAACCTGTGGGTAAATTTTGGGCCGATTTCGAGTTGGTTTGGTGTACGTTTCAGGAGGTTTTCCGAACCGCACACCACGTGTTCGTCGAAATGATCGAACGGCCATTTCGACTTGGTTTCCTAATTTCGGGCTTGTGTGCACGTTGGGTTAGCTTCGGGGAGTGTGTGCTAGAGTTCTCGGGTTATATTTTATATATTTATAGGTGTTTGTGCGTGTCGGGGTCGTTGGGCGTGAGTGGGGCATGTTGTTTGTGTGCGTAGTGTTGTGTTTGTGTTTAAATGTCTATATATATATATATATATATATATATATATATATATATATATATATGTGTGTGTGTGTGTGTGTGTGTGTGTATGTGTGTGTGTGTGTCTATATATGTATATATATTTATATATATGTGTGTATTTATATATTTGTGCTTGTGTATGTGTATTAGTGTGTGTTAGTGTATATGTGTTTGTATGAGTGTGTGTGTGTGTGTGTGTGTGTGTGTGTGTGTGTGTATATATACCTATGTGTGTGTGTGTATATATATATTTGAGTGTGTGTGTATATGTATATATATATATATCTGTGTGTGTGTGCATATATATATAAATAGGTGTGTTTATATATATGTATAGCTATGTGCATAAGTGTTTGTGTGTGTATATATATATATATGTATAAGTGTTTGTGAGTGTGTAGGTGTGTGTGTTAATATATATGTTAGTGTGTGTATATATATATATATATATATATATATATATATATATATATATAGAGTTATATATATATATATATATATATAGAGTTATATATATATGTATATACGTATGTGTGTGTCCTTGTGTTTGTGTGCGAGGCGAGCAAGGCGAGCGAGGGGGGAGCAGCAGCTAAGCAGCAGCAAGCAGCAGCAGCAGCAGCTGCACTGCAGTAGCAGCACAGCAGCAATAACAGCAAGCAGCAGCAGCAGTAAGGGCAGCAGCAGCAGATTTATGCAGCAGCAGCAGCAGCAGTACAAGCAGGCAGCAACAGCAGCTAGCATTCGCAGCGCCGCGTGGCTCTAATGGCTAGGTAGTAGGGAGATAGATTGATAGAGAGATAGTTTGATAAGTTTAATAGATAGATAGTTAGATTACTAGATAGATAGTTAAATAGATAGATAGTTAGATAAGTAGATAGCTAGTTAGATAAATAGATTAGATACATAGATACATAGATAGGTAGATGGATAGATAGATATATCTATGGATAGATAGGTAGTTATCTATCTAAGGTATAGATATATATATACCTATAGCAATATACATCTATAGATATCTAGATAGTTATATTCATATATTATGAGTTGGGTATATATATGGGTATATGTGTGTATGTGTGAATAGGTATGTATATAAATACGTAGGTATGTGTATATATATGTTAGATATATATTTTTAGCCTAGATTATAGCTAGATATATATATCTACATACTTAAATAGCTAACTAGATAGCTAGTTAGAGGGGTATTGGAGAGTATCTCAATACCTTGAGATACCGAGGTATCTCAATACCTTGAGATATCCAAGGTATTGAGTTTCGAGCGGGGTATTTGAGCAATAGCCTAGGAATAATATTGGAGTAATTTTTATATGCTTATGTGTATATATTTACGCGTGTAGCATAGGTTTTAGCGGGTTTAGGCGGGGTGCGTGGCCTAGGGCGAGGTATCAGATACCGAGGGTATCCCGGTATCTCGAGGAGGCGAGTTTGAGAGTTTTCTAGCTTAGTGAGCTCGGTTTGACCTAGAATTTCATGGGCACCCTAGTTTGGGCTAGCTTTGACCATAATTGTCCTCGTTGATCGTAAAAGTCAACGTTTGACCTAGTTTTGAACTAGAGTTGACTTTTTGGACTCCGGGTTGACTTTTTGACCCAAATTTTACCTGTTTGACCAGTTCGACCTAGAATAGCCCTAGAAGCCTGTTTTTAATTATTTTATATCAGTTTAAATCCTTAGAACCCTGTTTAATTCTGCTTTTCGTAATAGGTTCTTGCGACACCGGTCCGGATCTCGATCCTCATCAGTTGCTCAGGACATCAGACGAGTACCTACCTCTGATAGTTTCTATTTCATGATAGCGTTTATATTACCTGTTCTAGAACTGTGATACTTGATTCTGACACATTGGTACACGAGCTGGTACTAGTGGATCCCGTCATGAGATGCTATCCCCCTTACCGTGTTCAGCGGGTACTCTATCACGTGTATTTTATCATGTGCTTCGGGTATTGATTCTCATGTGCTATCATGTGCTTCTTGTGTCTCGCCTTCGTGTGCGCGAGCTATTATCATGTACGTAGCGTGTTGTGGTTGGATCCAAGAGTATTAGTGGGGGAGGGGAGTAGGAGTTGGTTATGTGATCAAAGCCAAACAATATTTATGTGTATGTCGGTTATGCAACTCACGCATAACGGAGTTATCGTAGTATTTTTCATGTGCAACCTAAGCTGATCACATAACGAACTTGTGCTCAAGGCACTTAGCTAGTATTCATGTTTTATCACCTGCAGTTACTTTTCCACTACTTGTATTGTTCTCCAGTTTACTTTGCAGCTACTTATTGTGCTCCAGCATATATTTATTTTCTGTGCATCTTGTATACTTTTCTATTGCTCGTCATATACACCTTACCATGTATTTGGAGTTGCTTTCAGAGTTATCTACTTCGCTCCAGTCCTGACTGGGCATATTTTTTTTCAGAGGATCCTGAGGATTATTGCCCGACGTTCTACGGGCCGGGTGTTGACGAGGGTTGTGACCCCGAGACTGAGTAGGAGTGTGTCGAGGAGACGCCTATAGCGCCCTAGTTAGCTAGGTGGGTTTCCTGGGTTGTTCCTAGTGGTTTATTTTTGGATGACTGTACTTATTATTTTGTTGCTGTGAGATGTTGTAGACTATTATAGACTTGGACTGTATATTTTTGGATATTGTCTTGCTCTCTTTGGTTCTGGTTTTCTTTTGCTATCATATCGTGCTTTTATTCTTCCCCTAGTTATTGTGATTGAGAGTTCATATATATATTGCGTGGTTGCCCTCCTTTTGGAGAGGATTATTCATATATATATATTTTGTGGTTGCCCTCCTTTTGGAGAGGATTATTCATATACATATTGCGTGGTTGCCCTCCTTTTGGAGAGGATATTGTCAGATTTTTGTGAGATATATATAGATAGATTTGTTTGACCTAGAACGAACCTTACAACGTTCTACCGCCGATTCTGCGGCGTAGGCTGGACGTACCCACGGCTCATGTCCGATTTTTGGGTGCGGGTCGTGACACAGTTTGCAAGCCATGCGTTTTACCGGTTATGTGATAAAAATTGGATTCATAATGTTGCGTCGACTGCCTACAATCTAGCAGCAAATGGTCTGGCAGAAGCCTTCAACAAGACCATCACAAACCTTCTCAAGAAATTCGTTTCCTTCAGCAAACGAGACTGGAACGAGAAGCTGGATGAATGTCTCTGGGCCTACCATATGTAACACCCTGTTCCGCTCAAGCGGACTGCCGTCTCAAACGGCAATCGTGCAGCTGTCCCGACCCGCTTTGCCTCAATCAAGAAGCAAAGGATATCCAGACTTGCCCCTACAGGAATCCAGCTTGGACTTTCAGAGGCTCGCTCAGACGTATCGCTCTACCGAGGTGAATCATCGCCAAGGTGGGTGGCTACGGTGAACTTGTCTTTGCTTAGCCAGCACACATAAAATCTGGAATATTCATGCTAGTCGCTAGGTGATAACCTCCTGCATGCTAATAAATCCAACGCACCTAGCTAAGGGAATAATCCCAACTTGTATTGCTTGCTAGAACATGGAAATGAAATACTGCTTATACTCAGACCCTCGCATGCTAAGTCCCTTAACGGTTTCATCTCTCGGACTACCTTCGGGCCCGAGCAACGTGCCTGCTTATGTTCCTAGAAACGCATGCTTGTCTGCTTGAATGTTGCCATGTTTTCATCCAAATCCCGGGAGACTACTACGTAGTCGTTCCGTGCCTGAACGAACCTGCAAGTATCCGGGACCGTTAGGTCACCAAGGCAGCCCCGAACCAGGGGAAATGCATCAAGACAAGTTATCGTACAGAACCAAGATTCAAGTATCCCGTATACTCGTGTACTCGTGTTCCCGTGCACTCGTGTTCTCGTGTTCTAGTGCACGCGTGTTCTCGTGTATCTCGTGTAATCGTGTTGCCTGAGATTGGTCTAATTAAATCGTGTTGCCTGAGATTGGTTAAATCGTGTTGCCTGAGATTGGTTAACCCTGACTTGCATGTCGCGGACTAGTTCCACGGACGGTCACCGGGGCACTGGGGCCGATCCGGTCCGGATGGACCTCGTGTATAGTCTCGTGTGCAGGGAGGATAGCTTGCAACGCATCGTGTTCGTGTGCCTCGTGTATACGCGTAGCATGCTATCCTTGTCCTCGACTACGTCCAGTAATGGCTCCGCCAGCGACTCCTGTTCATATAGATAAGTCATCCTCGCTTAGCGGCTATCCGCGTGCGAGTCACTGCATTGCATCAAGAACAAATAAACACCTGAACGATCATGTTAAACGACCCTCGTGTTTGCATGTTGCATATGCTATGCTCCTGAATGCTTATACTCGCCCGTGCTTGAATTAACAATGTTTGCCTTGGACAGGGAAGGAGATGGTAAGTCTCGCCGTGTTTCCTCAAACATCGCACGGCGCACTGCCCGACACGATAGCTATTCAATGTTTGCAAGAAACTGATCCTAAGGCAACTAGAAAGACAACATAATAGTTGTGCACGGAACCTGTATTACGTGTTTGGATTTGTCGAGCGGGCGAGTAGCTTCCCCACCAGTGCATTCAATGTACTGATAATCCACCAGTTTGATATGCAGGGTGCGGGAGAACCTCGTGCGGTGCGGACGCCTCCTTCGTGCGTGCTAAGGCCAGGAGTTTCCTCTGAAGCCTTGCAACGGTGCGTCCGGGACCGAAGCACATATACAAGACATAAGTTGTGAACATCGCCTGACCATCGCCTGTACATTCATTCCACAGTTGTAGCCACTTGGCACACTTTTACTGTTTCAGAGAGAGAGGCTTGAGCGACTTATAATCTTGGCTATACGCCGCCTGTAACACATGTTTCATATCAATAAAGAGATTACTTTACTTGTTTCAATGCTTCCGCTATATTTGTCAACTCAGTGAACCTGTTACCGATCGCCTATGCGTTCATGACTCCGCTGCACTCGGACAATCTGTGCGACTCTGTGGCTTAGAACTCTAACCGCCAGCCAATGAACCATGGCCTTGCACGGGCGTGGCTCACGCTCGTGCGGCATCACGCCCGGATGGGTTAAGCGATCGTTCCGCGGGAGCGCTGGCGAGGGTGATTCCCGCCTAGCGGGAACGGCTGATTGCCTGCGGGAGATCGGGGCCTGACACCATACAACTATTCGGACACCTACTGGCAATATGCCTTTCTCTCTGGTGTACGGAAGCTATGCGGTCCTCTCGCTCAAAATCTAAATTCTATCACTCTGAATGGCTCTCTCCAACCAATTAGTCGTCGACGACAATCACCGCTGACGGCTACAAGAGTTAGAAGCACTCAACGAGAAACGTCTCTTAGCTCAACAGCGCATTGAACTATACCAAGCACGTCTCTCTGCAGCCTTCAACAAACGAGTGAAGGAGAGGACCTACCAAGTGGGTGATCTCGTCTTGACCGTAAGGAGGCCGATAGTTATGACCCACAAGACGGTCGGTAAATTCTAGCCTAAATGGGAGGGTCCGTTCATCGTGGAGTCTGTATTCTCTAACGGCTCCTACTGGCTAGTAAAATCCAACGGTGACTTGCTCATGATGTCTAACAAAGACAAGTTCCTAAAAATTGCTACGTCTAAACTAGACTTGTACTCCCCTTATCCCCAGCGGGATAACCCAGATGTACATCTCTACACTCTTGGTTCTTCATCCCCAACAAGTGCCTATGTGCAACATTTTTTCCTTCGTTACATTTTTTTTGTAAAAACCATCATAGATATCCAGGAGTCCCGGATACGCAACGGATGATGGATCCTCAAAGTCTCCCCAGCGGAGCAGTCCTTAGGTCCACCTGCAAACTCCCGCAGTGACCACTCAATCCAATCTCTTTAGACGCTAGCCATGTTCATATTACCTCTGAGCTATCGTCCTACCTCCCCAAAGGAGCAACCCTCATGTCTATCTTCATTTTCGTATAGACCACACTTAGCAAATCACTCCTCAATAAGTTGTTCGGACATCGGTTCACGTCCATATTATCTCTGAACTACTGTCCTAATATCTCTTCTGGGCTGAGTTTGCCATGTCCATATTACCTTTGAGCAAACCTCCCGGTTATCGATCATCACGTCTATATTATCTCTGATATCGATCGTCATCTCAACTATCACCTGTACTCACCAAGATACACTAGCGATGTTAAGTCCACAAAAACTGTCATGCTTATATTACCTCTAGCAGGGCTTATCCCAAATCTATTACTTGCACAAACGTACACAAAAAGTAATGGATCCACAAAACCTATCACGTCCATATTATATCTGATAGGGATTGTTTTCAAACTTATTATTTGCACTCAATGTGCCCTACAAGTAATAAGTCCACCATGAGTCCCCAACAGGATTTTCTCAATGAAAGCAAACAACCACATCTATATTACCTCTGGCGTGCTTCCTTCTTCCACTTTGCAGCGTAATAAGTTCACTCCGCAGCGTAAGCGTCAAGGTTTGGCCCTAAGTCGCTCTTGACAACCCCTGGTGCCAACCCAAGAGAAGAATATGAAGGCGACCCTTTGTGGTAAGAGAAAGTCACCTTGCTCATATTCGATCCGTATCGGATGTTACCAAGGAGGCCCCCCTGTAGCTCTGGCATCAGGTTCCAGTTCATCTTCCTCTGGCTCAGTACTACGCGAAAGTCTGACAGAGGCATATGGCGGTCGAAGGCGGGCAGCGACATCTTTATCCCGCAATGGGTGAAAGTCCAGTTCTCTTTGGACTTTTGTAAGTCTGAAGCAGAGGTAGTCATCGCATCCCCGAAGAGATAGAAGGGTTTCTTGATAAAGTGATCCTGCCAAGCAGTACTTTTTTCGACGTTCATCTGGCTTTGAAGGTAAGAATCACTCTGGCCGGCAATCAGCTCTTGCCTCTCGGACGAGAAATTCCTATCCAGTTGGACTTGCACGAAGGCAGTCAAATCCGTAAAGTTCATACTCAACGGGACCCGCTCAGGGTTAAGAATCAACTCACCAGAAGGAGTAGCGGGCAAGATCACTGTGTCACGCTCCAGTCCCGAAATACGTAGGACTAGAAATACATAGCATGCCAGCCATATGTATATGACAACTCCAATATGTTGGAAAATTATAACACATACGTACGCTGTAATATGAATATTAATTCACAAGTGGTTCATATATTGTCAACACAAGTCATAAGCATCTATATCTCATCCACAAGCACAAGTAAAGGAATATCAAAATAAATAAATAAATATCTCAAGTATGAAGTATCAAAAAATTAATAGCCATGTGGAGACAAATCCCCTACCCATCGAATATATAAAAAACTAAAATAATAGAGGAGACCAAAACTCCAATATAAAATAAATATCAATAAAGAAACAGCAGCTAAAGATCCATCAGCAATGAAGTAATCACTGGTACTCGGAAGGTAAGACCTCCTCAACAGAGAATGATGCGTCAGGCCAGGGTCCATACTCCTGCGGATAATCTTGCTCTTCTATACCTGGAAGTGTATCAGGTCCTCAGAGGGATGTAACAAGATACAATAAGTACATGCCATAATATACTAAAAATAACATCCAAAGGGTCGCCTAACCGTCTACGTGAAATGCACTTTTGAGGAAAAAAAATTAACGTATGGGCTATCTAGCTAAACATGGGATTGACGTGACTCTCTCGGAGAATTAGTGGCCTAAAAAGCGTAGCATCTTTCGATCCTGAGAGGCTGCCTGTAAATAATATAATATAAGAGTCATCTGACCACGCATCTCCGGCAGAGCGTATGGGTTACAAAAAGGAAAAGTGTAAAGGAGCCCATATGCCTACTTGCTGTTCTCCCTACCCTATGCTCTATCCATGTCATATTCATGCACGATGATACCTTTAATAATTGCCAAGTCTCCTAGCATGTATTTCTATCAGTAGTTATTTTCTATCCGTCGCACGTCCCATATGTACAGGTGGCCAGCCTATCACGTAAGTTCATGTCCTACATGAGACTCACACTCGTATAACAAATGTGTCACAGCCCATGAAACATAAGAATGCCTCAACATCATGGGGTGATCTCGTAACACTAGGTCGTCATGCAAAATATTAAATAAGTGACAAAAGATGACGCAACCAAAGTTGCACCCGTTATTCTTGGACGCACAATTTTATATAGCAAAATAAAATAAATAAATAAACAACAACAAATATGCATGCTAATAATGAATATAAATAAATAGCACAATGGCAAGGTATACTTGACTGGCATACAATTTATGTAATGTAGGTGCCCTGAAGTCACACACAAGGGATCAGAAACTACAGGCTTTGAACGAACATCTTCGGATGCAGAAATAAACATCACCAACATCTCCGAAATCAGCGAGATAGTTAGAAAACTCTACCCTTTCGCCCAATTTGGACACATGGGCAAACGGTAATTTTGGATCAAAGTGGTGTCTATATGGGGCTCACCTTGTACCAAAATGCATGTCAGGGTAAAAGTCTCTAAATAGGATAAATTATAGGTCAACCCAATCCTAAACAATGATATGAACTCAACGACATATCCAATTTTGGATTTCGGTGAGCCGATCATAATTTCACCCGTTAAGTCAACCGTGGGGACCACGAATAGACGACTCGGTCAACTGTCTTGAAATCGCATAAAACGTGTGTCTCAGGACTAGCATAACGATACGAATCCAATGACGCAAGTTTAGTGACGATCCGACGAGCGCACACAAACTAATGGAGAAGTTTGTAAAATACTGATATTGGGATTTTTTACGGATACGGATTGATTCCGGCGTGCACACACGTACAAATCAAATTTCGCGAAAGCTCACACGTCAGGATATACCATACGCTCCTTTTGGTGCAACTTGTACATGACGTGGCAGTCCGGTTTGTCGGGACGAACTCCGTATCGTAGGTTTTTTGGGTTTTAAAAACATATTTTTCTTGATCTTTACTCTGATTTTTAATTTCTAACTACTATAAAATAAATTAATCAATTTACATGATTTTGATCTTGGTTATATAGAATTTGAATCTGAAAAGGAAAAACAACATTTGGTTGAGTAGATTGGAAGTGATCGGGCTTTCAAAAGGGATGTTTAGGCTGAGTTTAAGTTATGTTTTTAATATAGTATTTCACGACTTTTGAATCAATTTTTAACCTATTTTTGATTCAATTAAATTTAAACTAATTGATGGAATTCTAATATGGTTATGTTGTGAATGTACCTGAGGAAGAATTATTTCATATAAAAAGCTATTTTTAAATTTTTTAATATATATATATATATATATATATATATATATATATATATATATATATATATATATATATATATATATATATAGAGAGAGAGAGAGAGAGAGAGAGAGAGAGAGAGAGATAAACGAAAAAGTAAGAAAAAGAATAAAATAAAATAACCCAAAACTAACTGCCGTCCCCCTGTGCTCTCTTGCGAGCGGCCCAGACCCAATGCCCCGCTCTCTTTATATATATATATATATATATATATATATATATATATATATATATATATATATTTAGACTCGAGCCCTAACCCTAATACTAGTCCAAAGCCCAATACCACCGCCGCCACCATCACCCCGACCAATCTAGACCACCGCCGGCCGGTCAACATCGCCGCAGCGCCCCCTCGGGTACCCGTGCGACCATCCGCGCGAGCACAACAGCCGCGTACAACTACTGGCGCGCCTAAAGCCCCTTTTTGTAGGTGATTTTTCTCCCATCTCATTCATCCATTTTGTAAACCGATTTCTTTGTTGTTATCACAACCGAATCCACTCTAAATTCTGTTAAATAGATATTGATTAATAGTTTGGAATCGAGTGAAAAATTGATTTTAAATTGACGAAAAACTTATTTTCCAAAACCTAAATTTTTTTGATAAATTGTACATCCCGACAAACGAGGCAACTTTGTCGCGTAAGGATTGCACCGAAAGGCGCGTATCGTAAATGCGGTCGTATGGGCTTTCGCGGAACTTGATTCTGACTCGTGTTTGCGCCAGAATCAACCCGTATCCGTCGGAAAATCCTGTATCGACCTCTTCTGAATTGTGCAATTAATTCGTGTGTGCTTGTCGTTTCGCAATAAAACTTGCGTCATCTAATTCGCAGCATCACGTTGGTCCTGTGACCCAAGTTTGGTTCGATTCTAAGAACGTTAAGGAGACATCGTTTTACGGGCCCCACGGTTTCACTTGACGGACGTTTTCGTGATCGGCTCATCAGAATCCAATTTCGGATATTCCGTTGAGGTTGTGTCATCGTTCTGGAATCGTAGACACTAAGTTTGTCGAATTTGGAAAACTTAGTCTCCGGCACATTTTTTGGTGCGAAGTGAGTCATATGTGGACCCCGTTTTAGCCCAAAACTGTCATTTTAGTCCATGTATCCAAATTGGACTTATGGGTAGTCAATCTTCGCTATTTCTTATATTTTGAAAATGTTGGTGATGTTTGTTTCAGCATCCGAAGACGTTCGTGTGGATTTTACCTCTTTGGGGAGTAGTTGACGTATCGAGCTCGCCACCTGGACTTTGTCATACCATCATCCTGAATTTAGGCAAGTATACATTGCCATGATGACTGTTTATTTATATTTTGTACAACATGTTGCATTTATGTTAATTATTTATTTAGTTATTTTCTATAAAGTTGTGCATCCAAGATAGACTTGGGTGCAATGGCGGATTCCGTCGTCTTTATTTTATCCATTATGCATATTGACCTAGAGTTATGTGACCACCCTATATATTTGTGAGGTATTTTCATATCTCCTAGACCTTGACACGTACTTTATATATACACGGATGTGTGATATGCGTGAGAAAGCACAAACCATCGTATTCGGGTCGCTCTCGATACGTAATGAACGTGTGTCAGCCTAGTCATATTTAGTGTCTAGGTGTATTCATTGGACTTAGTTGTGAGGAACTGGACGTGCCGTATCAGGAATATGATTCCGGACAGTCGTTTGGGTGGAAAGGATATACACGAGGCGCATAGGCTACTTTACACTTTCTTTTTTGTAACTTGTACGCTCTGCCGGAGATGCGCGATGAGATGGCCCCTATATTATTTACAGGTAGCCTATGACGATCGAAAGACGTTATACTTTGTAGGTCACTGATTCTCCGTGAGAATCACGTCAATCCCATTTTAGCCAGACAACTCATTTGTTCAAAGGTTAGTTACCCAGTACATATGTTTATATCCAGTTTATGATTGACATGCTTTTATGGATCTTGTTACGTCCCTCTGAGAACCTGGTCCCTTGCTAGTTTTGCAGCATAGACAGTTGTGGAGCCTACCTGGAGTTGTTGATGGGTGTTGCTTTATTATACGGGCATTAGTACCAGGTACTTATATCATTTCTACCAGATTTATGATTATTTATTCTTATTGTTGATTCATTTGCTGATGTAGTCTAGTATTTTATAGACTCAAATTTTTGCTCGAGTCTATTCGAGCTTGTGTGTTACTGGGCGGCCGATTTTAGCAGATGTAGCTCATTCTTGATATTATGTGTTTTTGTGGATTGAGATATAGTTCTATTTCTTAGTGATATTTAGAGTAATACATCGTATGTATATGTTATAATTTTCATATATCGGAGTTGCCATATACATACGGCTGGCATGTTTACGTATTCCTAGTCCTACGTATTTTGGGATTGTGGCGTGACAGTGGGCTCAACTCGGAACCTTGGCTGGGGTTCCACAGGATTCTGTTCCACTAGCAAATCTACCTCTTTTGTTGCTGCATTATTGGGGGAAGGAGAAGCCCTAAAGAAGAGCACAAGAAACATCAAGAACTAGACGAGAAGGAACAAGAAAGCAACCAATCTGGAAAAATTCAAGCTGAGTATTGAAGAGGACGAATTCATAATTTCAAGAAGGATCATGTTTTATTGAGACTCCTAGGACCATAACACCCCACAAGTCTGAAGAAGAGATCTGCATGGGCCACCACTAAAATCTTGTCATGTTCTAGAACTGGAATACGGAGACGGACATGGCCAGCTACCCCGTACAAGGTCCTATAGGTCGTACGACGATCACAGCTGTATAAGACAAGGGGGTGCATGCTACAATCAAGTCTCCTATGGTTAAGAACTTCTATATCTCAATCAATCAAACAAGAAACAGTAAGCATAGAGCATATATAATAAGCAATAAGGCGTCCCAAATGCTTTCTTAAAATGTTCTGGAGACCAGCTATGCAAAATAAGGAGCTGGAAGAGTAACAAAAGTACAAGACATTGATCAGTTGCAGCCTGATTTAAACAATCATATAAGTAAACTAATGTCTAGACGAACCGGCTAACAGGTGTCGGTGTCTTAACGCCAAAAGGAGTAAATGTGCATGACAAGCAGGGAAGAAAAAAAATCCACTCGCTATCCCCTGCGACCATGTTCCTGGTACGCGCCATGAGTTAGGGGAAGGTACGCTGGATCCTCGGGTGCTGGCTCAAAACCTGGCCATGCAAAACCAGTAGGGTTAGACCCCAAATAGCAAGTACCACAAAGAAAGCACGAAATAGAGAGGAAAAAACCCAAGAAAAATATATAATAATACATAGATTCAGTGTCGTAACTTAGGTCCATGACATATCCTAGCGCAAAGGCCCAACGCTACAACCAAACAAGGACAAGGGTTGAACCATCACACTATGATAGTCCATTTCCCTAGGCTACTAACCGAATAATACAATCACAACCAAGTCCATTTTCTTAAATTGGCCAATCATTTGTACGGCTTGCTCTTTTGTGGAGTCTGAAGTTATCTCATAAATAATTCATAATAAGTATTCTCAGATCACGCCAGTGCCGAACATGAGCTAACCGAACCAAATAAATAAAACAGGCACTTGTAGGATGCACCAGTCTCCCGTAGGGCTACTGTGCTAAAAATACGGTATTAACGGTTCTAGTGTTCCTATATTGAAACAGTGGCTTGACATAATAATAGGTCAGATACTGCACTCCACTAAGGCAAATGATATACAATATCTGTGGTGGCCAGCCCACAGCGCACTTAGAATGAATCTCTGTGGAAAGGTTCGTTGGCATGATCTTGGGATATTGTTCCCTCCAATGCTACTACAACTTTTAGTTACCTAATTAGCCCTATGTTGTGTTTGAAATATCAATGCGTCGTCACATGAGAATCACCCTTAAGATGTCGTACAAAGTACGGGCACGCTAGATACGAATCCATGAAAGTCAAATCTGGATTCACCCGAACGTGTATGCAACATTCAGACAATCAATATCCTAACCACACTTTGGTAGTTGACTCGCTTATTATGCCCGTGCTAGAAAAACAATATATATATATATTTATAATATTACGCGTTAAGGAATTTGGAGGCATTCTCGATGCACAACCTAAATATAATCACTTAACACGAGACACGATGTGTCGCACATCGACACACATTAAATCATGAACAATTATCAGGCAATAGTGGTATCAGCATGGATACAGTATTCGAGTACAATTACCAATTATACATTGGGTCACATGAATCAAGAAAATATTCAATCAAAACAAGCAAGGCCGCATGGGTCACTTGGCCGCATGAAAAGTCCAGGTCACATATGAAGTCAGGGTCGCATGAAAAGTCAGGTAGCATATAAAGTCAGGCCGCATAAAAAGTCAGGGCCGCATGTGAATTCCTGGCCATAAGAGAAATCAGGCCGCATGAACCACTTGGCCGCATGACAAGTCATGGCCGCATATGAAGTCAGGCTGCATTAACCACTTGGCCGCATGCTCAGGGTTAAGGTCTACTCCTTGGGACAAGTGATAAGTGACGGGCAATAAATAAAGTGTCAGTGGTGTGACATAAAGTGACTGTTGTGACAAGCCATAAAGTATGTTAGGAAGAAAAGACAAAACTATAAAAATAAGTGCCATCAGTTCAGAGCCATGAGTCCAAGAAAAATAGTAGCCTCATGCTCTCCAGGCCGCATGGGTGTCGGTGCCGCATGGGTTATCTCTTGGACTTAGCGAATTTCTCATTCGTTTAGCGAGTGAAAGCACAAGGTGTTCAAGGACACTTGTGTAAATCAGCAGTCATGCGTCCAACAAGATGGACCCATGCTGTCAGTATGTGTCAAGAGTTTAGGTCACATAACCCTCTCAGGCCGCATTGCACTCTCAGCCGCATATGCTCTATGGCCGCATGGGAACTTTGTCTTCTCCAATAGTAGATTCAGCTATGGCAGAAAAGCTCCAAAAACTGAAATCTTATTGTCCATAAAATTCTCATTTTAAGTCAAAATCGGGTGAACCAAAATCCAAAATACTCTAAATTGAAAGCTCTATCATGTAGCAAAAACTGGTTTTCAAAAACACAAGTTTAATAGATCAAAACAAAAAAAAATCCATAAAACCCATAAAAAAAAACTCCTAAGTTTAGAAATATAGATCTACACTATTTCATCTATCAAAACAGAAAACTCCAAGAACTAAAAGTGCTTATAAACACATAATAAACATAATAGAACAATAATATGGAGGGTTTCTCTATTTCTCATGCAAGGTGTACTTGCCTATGGAAATGGGGAAAGAAAACTAAAAAAGGAGGAAAAAATAAAGAAGTAAAGAGAAAGAGAGAGAGAGAGAAAATATTGGATTATATGTGGTAGGGTTGAGGGTTAAACCAAAGGTTCTCATGAGTTGAACCAACCCACAAAATAAACCATGAACCAGGTTAAACCAAAGAATGTGTCTAGTCTCCATGCACATGCAACCATGCTAAAATAAAAATACGTTCCAAATACGTATATCGGGAACGGAGAATGACGCCGGGCTTGGTCATGAGGACTCTAAGGGGTTCACTCGAGAGATCACATGGATAGTTTGCCTTGTCAAGTAATGGTGGATCTTTTGGACAGCGAATACTAGAGCAAGACAATCTTTCTCGACTAGATTGTACCTATATTCTGTGCCGATCATTGTTTTACTGAGATAGTAGATAGCTTGCTCAAAGCCTTCGTCTCTTTTTGGGCAAGAAGAGCGCCGATAGAATAATCCATTACCCGGACATAGAGTAAGAAGGATTTTTTTACGACTAGGGCCACCAACACCGGGGGGTTCGTGAGATACTTCATAATGTCGTCGAATGCTTGCTGGTATTCTTCTGTCCAAGCAAAAGAAACTCGCTTCTTCATGAGCTGAGTGAAGGGTCGGCATCGTCCGAAAAGATTGGCTATGAATCTCCTAATGTATACCAGTCTTTCATGCAGACCACGAAGTTTTTGTAGTTTCTTTGGACGGTGCATTTCCAAGATAGCCTTAGTCTTCTTTGGGTCAATGTGAATACCCTTTGATGTTATGATAAATCCAAGAAATTTACTGCTGGAGACTCACAAGAACGACTTGGTGGGATTCATCTTAAGCTGGTGGGCTCGCATTAGCTCAAATACCGTCTTCAGGTCATGGAGATGATCGTCTTGAAAATGGCTCTTAACAGCGATGTCATCAACGTAATATTCCACTGTCTTGCATAGATGGTCACGGAAGATAGTACTCATTGCTCATTGGTATGTAGCGCTTGCATTCTTCAGACCGAAGGGCATTACGGTGTAACAGTACACCCTTATTGGCGTCCAAAATGACGTATGCTTCTCATCGTCTGGAAACATCTTGATTTGGTTGTACCCGGAGAACCCGTCCATGAAGGACATACGCTCGAAGCCACGTGTTATCGATCATCACATCCGTGATTAGGAAAGGGAACTCATCCTTAGGGCAGGCCGCATTCAGATCATGAAAGTCGATGCAGACTCGGATTTTACCGTTCTTTTTATGACTAGGACAGTATTAGCTACCCAATCTGGGTATTGTTCTTCGCGGATAAAGCCGCTCGCTATTAGCTTATTCACCTCAGCTTCAATGGCGTTCATAAGTGTAGAAGCATAGAAAATTTGCTCCATGTGCCCTTGAGACCTTGCTCCATGCGCCATAATTGTTTGCCTCAGTAGTCTAACTCCTTGTGCCTCAAGGATTCTGGCTAATACGCCAACATTCTAAGTGGAGTCTCATGCGCCCGCAGTGCCATGCGCCTTCCTATATCTAGGTGTCTCATGCGCCCGCAGTGCCATGCGCCCACCTACATCTAGGTGTCTCATGTGTCCGCAGTGCCATGCGCCCATATGTATCTAAGTATGTCATGCGCCCGTAGTGCCATGCGTCATTATGATTCTGCCAATTCTCATACGCCTGTAGTGTCATGAGCCATGGAATTTACGTACATGCGCCTACATGATGCCTTGTTGAAGGCTATAAATAGTGGGTATTTTTTTTACATACAAAGCATCGAGAGATCCATACACCCACACGTAAAAGAAAGAGGAAGCAGTGTTAGCTGCCTCTACAAGAGAAGGAGACAGAGTGCCGCTGAAGCCTCGTCGATCCCCCTTGGTCCTGGATCGGCAACGGAGTAGAGGAGTCGCTGCAGTGCTCGATCTCCACGGTCACACTTACCCCAGATCTTTTGTACTTAGATTCTCTAGTATTGGGTTTCTCTTGTACTCTTTGTCAATTTGCAATAAATAAGAATTGTACACCTTTATCTAAAACACAACAATTTTTTTTTTGTGATGTCGACAAAAATGGCAACTCTGCTGGGGAAGAGCTTCTCCTCTAATGAGAAGCTGGTGACGCAATCCGATGTGACCAAGATAGGTTCGACTCAGAGGATGTTGGTCGTCCGCTTCGATCAACAAGCGTTTGAAGATACGCTGGATAAGCCGAACTCTACCATGAGGTCCGTACGACCTCGCAGGACTCATAAAATTTGGGATGTTGGTACCCGATACATCATCAACCCATGCCGCAGTAGCACACGCAGTAGCACACGCAGTTGACCTATAGCCCGCACGACCTCAAAAAGTTCGCAGGGTATGGGTTGCCAAAGCCGCTGCGCTAGACCCAACCTCCGCTCCAGAAATGCCGCCAACCTTAGTCGGAGGTGTATACAAGGTGAACGCACATCATGCCTCTGTCTTCAAAGCTGCGCCTAAGAAGAACTTTGCCAAGTTCTATGACGCACGCATGCAGCACCATCTAGGCCATGAAGCATGCGTCGATCACAAGCTCATGGAGTCTCCTCTAGGCAAGGCAGCTAGTAATAAGGACTTGTATAGTCCTACTTCGGATTCCCTTTACTATGCGCCCAAGCACGCTGGTCCAAAGAAGTCCAAAATACCCCCAGCCCTACGCACTCGAGGGGGTTATGCCGTCAGCACTCCAGAAGCATGAGCCATTATTGGTAACGTGCGCTGCCAATGAAAAACTCAATAGGGCAAACCCAAGCGCACAGTAAAGGGAGCTTTCTAAAACTCACTTGGATACCGCAGTCACACAAAAACCAAGTCGAGTGAAGAACATCGGGAGGACAGACCCATGCACCCAATCTAGTTGTGCGCATAGAGGGAGTCTATCTTATATCAAGTATTCCATTAACGATCTAGTTGCAGTTTCTGCGAAAGAACCGGATTGGGGAACAAAATCTTTGCTTTCACCTCCATGTGCAAGGGTTACCCGAACACGTGAAGTGGGGGTGAAAAAGCAACTTTCATCGTCTGATTTACGCAATATGATTAGTCACAAGGGTAGGACGAGAGAAGCAACACTCGCACAGGATGTGTCCCCTCAAAGACACGCATGTGCCAGCATCATCATTAACTATTGCTGCACTCAAGCCCTAATTCCTCCAATAAGATAGTCGGTGTTTGAGCAATTGCAATCAACAATTCCAACACAATGACGTCCCCGGAGGCCACCACATGAAGAGGAAGAATTGCCCGATACTCTCCCTTAAAGAAGATCTCGAAGAAAGGCTCGCTAACTGTAAGGGTGCCAGTCACCACTTCATGTAGCCGTCTGCGAGGTAGTAGACTGGTAACGAGTGTGGGGGTATTTCAAGGCACGCGCTCGCGAACGAAGGCTGGAGGTAGCCATACCTCCCCGAGCAAAGCTGCAACTGAAGTTGGGGGTAGCAATCCTCCGGTGTTTTACTACAACCCGGCCTTCCAAAAAGAAGGTGAATCCCTGCAAACGAGTGATGACTTAGCAGGGGGTAGTCATACCCTTCAAAATGAACCCTCAGTCAAGACTAGGGGTAGCAACCCTCTGAGTTCTGAAGACGATACAGTAATGTCCGTTTTCCTTGAGGACAACTAGACTGAAACATCTGGGACAAAAAGTGAGGCTTTCACCTTCCCGTCCACCTCATCTCGCATAATGACAGTGCACATGGCGGGAGACGAACACGGTGTGGAGTCCAGTAATCAACAACGCCTGGAGACGCTCGAAGCCATGATGCAAGCTCTAAGTACTTCAATACAGACTCTGACTCACATAATGCTGGAAATCAGAGAAAGTATCACCCCAACACAGCCGCAAATGCTGGGACGAACAAACGAGGAACCTGATACGCTTGACCCGGTTCCTCAGGTTACAAGCAGTCATACAGTGCCTCGATCCTCTACTCCCCTTCAGAAAGAGGATATCCAGGAGACATAAAGGGACCTACGTGCCCGCGTGGATGCTAGGGACAACCAAGATAGACTCCAAAATCTTGGGATCCGACAACCCTATCCTTTCGAGTGGGATAATATAGTATACCCTCCCAAATACAAACCATTATCGTTGGCTTCATTCGATAGGAAAGACATCACCTCAACAGTACATGAGATACTTCCAGTCTACAGTGGGCCATCTACCTCGGAATGACACCCTACTTGTAACACCCCGTTCCGCTCAAGTGGACTGCCATTTCAAACGGCAAAAGTGCAATTGTCCCGATCCGCTTTGCCTCAAGCGAGAAGCAAAGAAAATCCAGACTTGTCCCTACAGGAATTTAGCTTAGGCTTTCAGAGGCTCGCTTGACGTATCGCTCTATTAGGCGAATCATCGCTAAGATGGGTGGCTACGGTGAACTTGTCTTTGCTTAGCCAGCACACATAAAATCTGAAATGATACATGCTAGTCGCTAGGTGAATCACCTCTGCATGCTAATAAGAATCCAACGCACCTAGCTAAGGGAATAATCCTAACTTGTATTGCGTATGCTAGAACATGGAAATGAAACACTGCTTATTTATATATTCAGACCCTCGCATGCTACCCTAGAACGTGTCGCTCGGGAAGTCTCCTAACGATCTCACTCCTCGGCTTACCTTTGGGCCCGAGCTAACGTGAATACTTGTGTTTAATACAAATGCATGCTTGTCTGTTTGTATGTTGCCTTGTTTTCATCCAAACCCCGGGAGACTACTAAGTAGTCGTTCCGTGCATGGAAGAACCTGAAAGTGTCCGGGACCGTTAGGTCATCAAGGCAATTCCCGAACCAGGGAATTTGTACCCTGAATGAATAAATCACTGAATCACAGCTCGTGGAGTAAACTACTGAATCAACTGGCCTGGCCTGGAAATCGATACACTACTGTGAATGAATCCTGCCTCAATAAGTTCTGTATATATACTGCCTCGAACTTGTTCCTGTACCAGACCAGAGACCTGAAGTATAGAGACTTGCATATCGCGAACAACTTGGAAACAAGGTCACTGGTTCCACGGACAGTTTCCGGGGCACCGGGGCCGATCCGATCCGGATGGAACGTCACGTTAGTCTACTGCATCTGGACAGGATGGTCTGCATCCACTAGTGAATCTTTGTTGCTTTTCATCCTTGTTCAAGACTAAACTGGTCCTTTATGGCTATGCCAACGACAACTGTTCATATAGATAAGCCATCCTCGCTTAGCGGCTATCCGCGTGCGAGTCACTGCATCGCATCGAGAGAAACTGAACACCTGAACGATCATGATAAACGACTCTCGTTTTTGCATATGCTATCGCCCCTGAATGCTTATACTTGTCGTGCTTGAATTAACAATGTTTGCCTTGGACAGGAAAGGTAAAATGGTAAGTGGGTAAGTCTCGCCGTGTTTCCTCTCATGTCGCACGGCGCACTGCCACACGAGTTAGGCTATTCAATATTTGCATGAAACTGATCCTAAGGCAACTAGAAAGATAACTTAACAGTTGGTGCACGGAACCTGTATTACGTGTTTGGATTTGTCGAGCGGGCGAGTAGCCTCCCCATCAGTGCATTCAATGTACTGATAATCCACCATGTTGTATGCAGGGTGCGGGAGAACCTCGTTCGGTGCGGATGCCTCATTCGTGCGTGCTTAGGCATGGAGATCACTCCGAAGCAGCGGTGCGTCCGGGACTGAAGCACATATACATGACATAATGTTGGAACGTTGCCTGAACATCGCCCGTACAAATTATTCCACAATTGTAGCCACTTCACACGCTTTTACTGTTTCAGAGAGAGAGGCTTGAGCGACTTGTAATCTCGGCTATACGCCGCCTGTAACACTTGTTTATATCAATAAAAGAGCTTTCTTTACTTTAACTTGTGTTATTCAATGCTTCCGCTATATTGTCAACTCAGTGAACTTATTACCAATCGCCTATGCGTTCATGACTCCGCTGCACTCGGACAATCTGTGCGACTCTGTGGCTTAGAACTCTTACCGCCAGCCCAAAAGAACCACGGCCTTGCACGGGCGTGGCTCACGCTCGTGCGGCATCACGCCCGGATGGGTCAAGCGATCGTTCCGCGGGAGCACTGGCGAGGGTGATTCCCGCCTAGCGGGGATGGCCGATTTGCCTGCGGGAGATCGGGGCGTGACATAGTGGTATCAGAGCCTGGCTTCTACACCTTTGGGCTTCATTTCGATTATCACAGTTTTGAAAGCTCGTTCGTGGGTTATGTGCACGCTCTCTCTCAATGCCTCGATGGAATATTCCAACAATAAGTCTAAATACTTTCAAAATACGTTTTGAATGATATGATTGCTTGTATGTTGTTGTGCTGCGAGTGGCCTTTATGCCAACCTGTGCGGAGCCTTGAGATTATCGCTGTAGCTTGTCCGATTTTACTATCTCTAAATTTGGTTGAATGCATATGTTTGAGGGACGCCTTGAACTTGTGCACGATCCAAGACTTAAGAAAATGTGAAACCCGAGTGCTAATACTTCGCTATCGCTAAGTCGGTTGACGTGTTCACGCTAGAAATGCACTTCGAATGTGCGCACGATCCAAACTAAGCGATATGCTGATCTCGAATGCTTGTGCAAGTGAATATCCAAATAAACAAGTACAACGACTTGTATAGGTTTGCCTCAGCCTTGTTTCGTTAAATTAAAATTGATTAAAACATACTCTTGTCCTCATTAAGTCTCGAGGATGAGACTTTTTCTGAGTTGGGTAGGATGTAACACCCCGTTCCGCTCAAGCGGACAGCCGTTTCAAACGGCAAAAGTGCAACTGTCCCGACCTGCTTTGCCTCAAGCGAGAAGCAAAGGATATCCAGACTTGTCCCTACAGGAATTCAGTTTAGGCTTTCAGAGGCTCGCTTGACGTATCGCTCTACCGAGGCGAATCATCGCTAAGGTGGGTGGCTACGGTGAACTTGTCTTTGCTTAGCCAGCACACATAAAATCTGGAATGATACATGTTAGTCGCTAGGTGAATCACCTCTGCATGCTAATAAGAATCCAAAGCACCTAGCTAAGGGAATAATCCCAACTTGTATTGCGTATGCTAGAACATGGAAATGAAACACTGCTTATTTATATATTCAGACCCTCGCATGCTACCCTAGAACGTGTCGCTCGGGAAGTCCCCTAACGATCTCACTCCTCGGCTTACCTTCGGGCCCGAGCTAACGTGAATACTTGTGTTTAATACAAATGCATGCTTGTCTGCTTGTATGTTGCCTTGTTTTCATCCAAACCCCGGAAGACTACTAAGTAGTCGTTCCG
The DNA here is from genome assembly GCA_036927795.1 of Iris macrosiphon. Lineage (NCBI taxonomy): Eukaryota > Viridiplantae > Streptophyta > Magnoliopsida > Asparagales > Iridaceae > Iris > Iris macrosiphon. The sequence continues at coordinate 38,262,696 of JAYESA010000016.1, read as the reverse complement.
TGCATGGAAGAACCTGAAAGTTTCCGGGACCGTTAGGTCACCAAGGCAATTCTCGAACCAGGGAATTTGTACCATGAATGAATAAATTACTGAATCACAGCTCGTGGAGCAAACTACTGAATCAACTGGCCTGGCCTGGCCTGGAAATCAATACACTATTGTGAATGAATCCTGCCTCAACAAGTTCTGTATATATACTGCCTCGAACTCGTTTCATACCGGACTTGTTCAATATATATACATACTGCCTCGAACTTGTTCCTGTACCAGACCAGAGACCTGAAGTATAGAGACTTGCATGTCGCGGACAACTTGGAAACAAGGTCACTGGTTCCACGGACAGTTTCTGGGGCACCGGGGCCAATCCGATCCGGATGGAACGTCGCGTTAGTCTACTGCATCTGGACAGGATGGTCTGCAGCCACTACTGAATCTTTGTTGCTTTCTATCCTTGTTCAAGACTAAACTGGTCCTTTATGGCTATGCCAGCGATAACTGTTCATATAGATAAGTCATCCTCGCTTAGCGGCTATCTGCGTGCGAGTCACTGCATCGCATCGAGAGCAACTGAACACCTGAACGATCATGATAAACGACTCTCGTGTTTGCATATGCTATTGCCCCTGAATACTTATACTTGTCGTGTTTGAATTAACATTGTTTGCTTGGACAGGGAAGGTAAAATTGTAAGTGGGTAAGTCTCGTCGTGTTTCCTCTCATGTCGCACGGCGCACTGCCACACGAGTAGGCTATTCAATATTTGCATGAAACTGATCCTAAGGCAACTATAAAGACGACTTAATAGTTGGTGCACGGAACTTGTATTACGTGTTTGAATTTGTCGAGCGGGCGAGTAGCCTCCCCACCAGTGCATTCAATGTACTGATAATCCACCAGGTTGTATGCAGGGTGCGAAAGAACCTCGTTCGGTGCGGATGCCTCCTTCGTGCGTGCTTAGGCGTGGAGATCACTCCGAAGCAGCGGTGCATCCGGGACTGAAGCACATATACAAGACATAATGTTGGAACGTTGCCTGAACATCGCATGTACAAATCATTCCACAATTGTAGCCACTTGGCACGCTTTTACTGTTTCAGAGAAAGAGGCTTGAGCGACTTGTAATCTCGGCTATACGCCGCCTGTAACACTTGTTTATATCAATAAAAGAGCTTGCTTTACTTGCTTGTGTTATTCAATGCTTCCGCTATATTGTCAACTCAGTGAACTTGTTACCAATCGCCTATGCGTTCATGACTCTGCTGCACTCGGACAATCTGTGCCACTCTGTGGCTTAGAACTCTTACTGCCAGCCCAAAAGAACCACGGCCTTGCACAGTCGTGGCTCACGCTCGTGCGGCATCACGCCCGGATGGGTCAAGCGATCGTTCCGCGGGAGCGCTGGCGAGGGTGATTCCCGCCTAGCGTGGACGACCGATTTGCCTGCGGGAGATCGGGGCGTGACACTACTTACCAACATGTTCTTCGGAGCATTATCCGGGGTCGCAATTGAGTGGTTTTGCAGTCTCCCAGATAAATGTATTTCCTCCTTCGATGGCCTGAGGGCCATGTTCCTTGCTCGATTTTACGAAGGAGGAATGGATATGACTATGCCCTCTTTCATGGACATCACCCAGGGAGATTGGGAGCTTGCACGGAACTATATCGAGCATTTCCGACAAGTAGCGCTGAAATTGCCTCCTGGTATTTCTGAGTCCTCATTAATGGACACATGTCGAAAGAATCTTCTGCCATATGTGAGACTCTGGACGACATCTGGCCCATTCACCAACTGAACAACGTTCATTATAAGCGTCGTGGCTGCTGAAAAGAGTGCGAAAGACGTCCGCTTATTGGAATTCCAAGCTCCCAGCATCGAAGATAAGGGAAAGCATCCTTTTGTCGAAAACAATAATCGTGACAATAAAGGAAAGCAGGACTTGACAGTAAACTTGGCCAAAAATCCAATCTCACATGTTCCTAAGCTGATAGCCACCAGCAGAACATGAGACTTATTCCTTCAATGACGACGATGTCAAGGAACTCTTCGATGTTTTGATAAAAGGTAACATGCTCAAGCTACCCGACTTTCAATGTCCTAATGAAACGGGTAAGGTGGACAATCCCAAGTATTGTCACTACCACCGATACGTCCATCACCCCCACGTTGGACTACTATGTGTTGAAAAGGCAGATACAATGACTTATCGACTCCAAAGTTCTTTCTTTGGACTACGAAGACAAGACCATCACGGCAAACATGGTGTCTCTCCAGTTTGGCACTTTTCTGAAGATAGAAGTCCAAGATAGTGATGTTCCCATACCAAGTACAACCATGGAGGTCGTTAACCTCTCCCCAGTCCGAGCAGAAGGTTTGGTTCCCATCGCGACCCCAAGACGTGAAGTCATATGGATACATCCAGACCTCGTCCCAGACATGACAGAGTTAACAACACTGCCAGTCTCTAAGGCCAAAGGGAAGAAGACCAAATCTTGTCACGCGGTCTCCCCAACAACAAATGAAGCTCTAGCAGGAGTGACCAGGTTGGGGCTAACATATCAACGCGATTATAACGTTTTCGACGACTCTGCACCTCTAACAGGTAATCTCCCGGCCTCTGATCCGGGTCCGTCCCAGCTTTCGACGGCGGACAAGCAGAAGAAAACTCGTTATGATAAACCTTTGTGGAAGGATGTAACACATGCGCTGGAGAAACCCTACAGCTTCGATATACTAGCGCAATTGGCCAACACTCCAGCGAAGCTATCACTCTTTTAGCTTCTGCGTCTTTCTAAAAAGACCCGCGATGCTCTGAGTGAGGCATTGCTAAACGCCGACTCCTACTTGGCTCAAGTCAAGCCACCGGTGGAAAATCATGCCGCATGTCCTCAATACAATAGGGTGATGGAGAAAGTTTCCAGCATAACATTCTTCCAATAAGACATACTGTTAAAAAAAATAATAGGCACGATCTTTCCTTGTATTACACAGGATACATCGAAGCTATTAAAGGTGGATCAGATGCATATCGACCCCGGGTCATCCCTCAGCATCATCCCACGGAGCTTACTACAAACCCTGGGAATCGTGATGCATTGGCTGGCAGCCACTAATACCACCATCAGCGGCTTCAACACTGGGAGAAGCTATCCGCTTGACAAAATTCGCCTAAAGTGCCAAATCGGCAACCTCCATACAGAAGTCACTTGTTACATCATTAACGTGGAAGTATCCTACAGTGTCCTGCTTGGACGACCATGGATACATGATTGTTCCATCTACTCTCCATAAATGCTTGAAGTACGTCAATGAAGATGGCGTCGTCAAAACAAAATTCGCTGACGTGGATCCTTTCAAGGGAATCAAGGCGTAATACTCTGACTCGGTCTTGTACAAACAAATTTACTTAGACGAAGATGCCAACGACACCGACAACGAAGCCGATACCGTTATAGCTTCAGACACTCCTCTAAGGATTCGTCTGAAAGGGCGCCCAGTCCCCGCAGCTGCTCCTCTGGTGGTCAAGCTTCATAAGTAGGCACCTGAATCCCCAGTGGTCAAGCCTTGAAGGTTGAGAAACCTTCCAAACAAGGAAATCACTATCATCAAGAAGAACGGCAAAAACCAAGCCTGCATAGACTTTCGTGATTTAAATGCGGCTTATCCAAAGGACAAATTTTCTCTCCCAATCACAAACGTGATGATCGATAATACTTGTGACTTTGAGCGTATATCATTTATGGATGGGTTCTCGGGTTACAATTAGATCAAAATATTTTCGGGTGATGAGAAACACACGTCATTTAGGACACCAATAGGGGTGTAATGCTATACAGTGATGCCCTTTGGTCTGAAGAATGCATGTGCCACATACCAACGTGCCATGAGCACTATCTTCCGTGATCACTTGCGTAAGACAGTGGAATGTTATGTTCATGACATCACTGTCAAGAGCCGATTCCAAGATGATCATCTTCATAATCACAGGACGGTATTCGAACTGATGCGAGCCCACCAGCTCAAGATGAACCCTACCAAGTCGTTCTTGGAGGTCTCCAGCAGCAAGTTCCTGGACTTTATCATAACCTCAAAGGGTATTCATATTGACCCTGAGATAACCAAGGCTGTTCTCGATATGTACACTATGAAGAACCTGCAGAACTCCCTGATTTGCAAGGAAGGCTGGCATACATCAGGAGGTTCATCGCTAATCTCTCCGGACGATGTCGACCCTTTACTCAGCTCATGAAGAAAGGGGTCTCTTTCGCCTAGACAGAGGAGTGTCAGCAAGCATTTGATAATATTAAGAAGTATCTCACGAACCCCCTGGTATTAGTGGCTCCAGTCATGGGAAAGCCCTTCTTACTCTATGTCCGAGCAATAGATCATTCTCTCGGTCCTCATCTCGCTCAAAATAATGACGAAGTCTACGAGCAAGCTATCTACTACCTCAGCAGAACTATGATCAGCACGGAACACAGATATAATCTGATCGAGAAAGAGTGTCTTGCTCTAGTATTTGTCGTCCAAAAGACACGTCATTACTTGACAGGGCAAACTATACATGTGATCTCTCGAGTGAACCCCCTCAGGGTCCTAATGACCAAACCTGGAGCACTTAACTCTCGCCTGGCCGCATGGGCAATCCTACTATCGTCCTACGATATGGTGTTCGTCCCGCAGAAGGCTGTCAAGGGCCAAGCATTGGTCAACTTTCTAGCAGCTTATCCGGTATCAGAAACTTCAAAGATTTATGACGAAATCTCCAACGAGGTGTTAGACTCATACACTGTCATAACGGGAGAAGTAGTCTAGTGAATGTTCTTCGACGGTGCTTTCAGAACGGGACCAAAAGGCAACATCGTAGCCGGAGTAGGGATAGTGCTAATTTCTCCTGACGACTTGGTCATCCATCGCGCATATTCGTTGACAAAGCCGTGTTCCAATAACGTGGAAGAGTACAACGCTCTCATTATGGGCTTCAGTTAGCCAAACAGGTAGAGGTTGACTGCTTGGAAGCCTATGGAGACTCCAAATTAATAGTCAGTCAAGTCCGCGGCAAGTACGAAGTCAGGCACGAGAATTTACTCCCTTACCATCAGGCTGTCATCGACATAATTTCTACTTTCACAGAGTTCTTCATAGAACATGTGTCAAGGTTGTAAAATACCGAAGCTGACGCACTCGCCGGCCTTGTTGCCTCTTTGGCGATTCCAATGAAGACCCATCTATTAGTCACAGTGGCGGCCCAAAGAGCTATTTGTGCTTTAAACTAAGACACTTTATGGATACTGAAACCAATGTCAAAGATTGGTGACTCCCATTTATAGACTTCACAGTCTATAGGATCCTTCCGGATGATCCGAAGGAGGCCACTTCCGTCAAAAGACGTTCCCTCCGATTCTATTATGATACAGCCACTAAAATATTGTACCGTCATTCCTATGACGGGCTTCTGCTATGATGCCTATCAAACACAGAATCAAAACAAGCTCTCCGCGAAGCTCATGACGGTGTTTATGGTGCTCACCAACCTGACCTTAAGCTTCAAGACTGTCTCCGACATATGGGCTATTACTGGCCAACAATGGTGGTAGGCGTTGTCGAATACGCAAGGAAGTGCCGAATGTGCCAAATCTATGCGGACTTCATCCACCAATCTTCAGGGTTCTACACCCTACTGTTGCATCCTGGCCATTCGAAGCTTGGGGGATGGATTTCATAAGACCGATTAGTCCGCCATCGTCTAAGGGGCATCGGTTCATCCTAGCTATTACAGACTACTTCTCCAAATGGGCAGAAGTAGTTCCACTCGTGAAAGTAAAGAAATCCAACATGATCAGTTTCCTTAAACATCACGTCATCTACCGCTTTGGCTTACCCCGCAGGATCATTGATGAAAATGGTCCACAGTTCGTAACCCTCATTTTCTTTCGGTTTTATGATAAAAATCAAATCTAAAATATAGCTTCGACCGCCTATAATCCAGCAGCGAATGGATTAGCCGAATCATTTAGCAAGACGATCATCAAGATACTCAAAAAATTCGTTTCAACTAAAAAACGTGACTAGAATGAGAAGCTGGGTAAATGTCTATGGGCCTATTGCATGACGGGCCGAACTTCGACTGACAATAAGCCATTCTCCTTGGTCTATGGAAGCGAAGCTGTACTTTCTTTGGAGACCAAAATTCCTTCCCTTTGGGTGGGACTTTCCAATCGGTTGATCAATTAAGACAACCACCGACGACGCCTACAGGAATTAAAGGCACTCGACAAAAAATGCCTCCTAGGTCAACAACGTATTGAGCTATATCAAGCTCGGCTTTCTGGCGCCATCAATAAGAAAGTGAAGGAAAGGAGTTTCCAAGTCGGTGATCATGTTCTAGCAGTGAGAAGACCAATGATCATGACCCACAAAAAAGTAAAAAAAATTCGACCCAAGTGGGAAGGCCCCTTTATGGTAGAGACGGTATACTCCAGTGGCACATACAGGCTAGCTAAGCCTAACGGTGACTTGCTCATGATGTAAATTAATGGCAAGTTCCTAAAGAAATACTATGTCTAAAGCTTGGCATGAAAAGAAAAGAAAAACCTAGCAAAGGGACATGAAAGTGTATTACTTACAACCAATCAGTAGCACACAGATAAATCTGTTATCCGTACCCGGGAGTCCCGAGTGCGCAATGGATAACGGATCCATGAAACTCCTCCAAGGTAAAATAGTTCACGTCCACATCACCTCTGAACTATAAGCCGTTCTTTCCGTCAAAGAAGATAGTCCCGTCCATATTACCTCTGACTCATCCCTTTTGATTGATATCTCCACCAAATCTCTAAAAAGCAAGTAGTTCACCTCTGAATTATAAGTTGTTCGTGTTCCCCAAGAAAAGAAGGCAGTTACATCCATACTACGTCTGACTCGTTGCATGAGCTATTGGTCCTACACTACAGTATACCTACCATCGTAGATGGCGTACCCACCAAACTTTCTTAATGGAACTAATCTAATCTATCATGTCCATATTACCTTTGATAGGGCTTGGGATTATCGCCATTATGTCGTCGTACCATGTCCATAATACCTCTGGTATAGTACTCATAAACCGCGATATCTATAGCAACGAGAAAAGTTCTAAACAGGAAGGGCGGCAAAATTTTCATTCAAGATCATGAGTATATATGGAAGTCCATTATATTTAAAGATTTTTTATTAATTTTCAAGATCATGAGTACATTTGAAAAGAAGGGGACTCCCGCTATGCTGTTTCTGGTACCAATACTTGTGAAGCTGATAGCTCAACGCAGTATGGGTCATCACTCCAGCAAGACTCCTTAGTACAGGCCGGAGCGCGAGAAATTAATCCATACTAATGGAACACAAGGGAGCTTGCAACTCAGAACGGAGCCTCTGCAAACCCAATTCTGTCGTGTGAAAGGACGTGACTAGAAATCCATGTTGGGATAACTAGCCCCACCGTTGCCACTCAGATAGGTCGTCAAGACTAGACCCGAAATCCAGCCAACACATCATGGCTGCATACGGAGAGAAGTTACAGTGAGCTAGGTTGGAAGATCGTGGACAATCCTCCGGATAATGTGCCTGTTCACCACGAACAATGGTGACTATAATATCCTTCCATTCTCCATCACATTCAGAGCAGTCCGAGACAGTTCCCGCATAAACAAAAATACCAAAGTCAGAATGATTGCAAGACCGTACAAAAGCCGTATCAGTGTCATGCGCCAAGCAGCAGATCAGCTAGAGAGGCTGCGTACAAGCATCATCAGTGTCATGTGCATCACTGTTAAGGCACACTACCACCACAGTGCCAAGGTGGATATCGCAATACAGAGGTCAAAATGCCATGTTGCGGGATCGTGCATCAAATTTTGGCCATACCTCAGGTACGTGTCCAAGGACAACTTCACCCATGCTGCCAAGAAATAATCCTCGTCGTCAGCGCATCCTCAAGACGAAGCCCTTTGGCTACGATCATGCGCGTCGGGCCGAGAGATTAATACAATGACCGAGTAACCCAAAAAAGAGTGCTCCATACCTTCGTCGATGGTCGACAGGTAATCGACCATCAGAGGAAGAGAGTCGACGAACCGCTCGATGGGCCTCCCCACGCACAATTGCAATAGAGACACGAGGAGAAGAGAGAAATACACTATTCTCTTCGTCCCTAAAGTCCTTTATTTATAGCAGGTAAGCCAATAATGACTAGGCACGGAAACCGCGGAATAAACCTAAGGGCCAAAGAATGAATCTTCTTCCAGTCCGCTGCGACCAACAGTCCAATGCGCTGTCCATTGCGCTTAGCCAGACTACTCCATGCTCCCAATAACCAGATGTGCCAAACAACACACTGCGATGAAGAAAAAATACTCCGCGGATGCGCCAAACATAAAAAGGCTTGTACACGTGTGCTAATGTAGTTCATGCACCTATATCCTCCATGCTTCTGTTCAATTTATTCTCAACTTTAAACTAACAAAGTTTTAAAGTTTAGAAACTTTAAAGGGGGTCTTGTAGAAACATAAAAAATATGCTCCATGTGCCATAATGATGCGCCTCAATAGTCTAAATCTTTGTGCCTCAAGGATTCTGGCTAATGCACCAACAGTCTAAGAGGAGTCTCATGCGTACGCAGTACCATGCGCACTCCTACATCTAGGTGTCTCATGCGCCTACAGTGCCATGCGCCCACCTACATCTTGGTGTCTCATGTGCCTGTAGTGCCAAGCGCCCCTATGTATCTAAGTGTGTCAAGTGCCCGTAGTGCCATGCGACATTATGATCCTGCCAACTCTCATGCGCATGGAGTGTCATGCGCCATGCAATTCACGTACATGCGCCTACGTGATGCCTTATTGAAGGCTATAAATAGTGGGTATTTTTCTACATACAAAGCATCGAGAGATCATACACCAACACGTAAAAGAAAGAGGAAGCAGAGCTAGCCGCCTCTACAAGAGAAGGAGACAGAGCACCGTCGAAGCCTCGTCGACCCCCCTTGGTCCTGGATCGTCAACGGAGTTAAGGCGCCGCTGTAGTGCTTGATCTCCACCGTCACACTTATCCATGATCTTTTGTACTTAAATTCTCTTGTATAGGGTTTCTCTTGTACTATTTGTCAATTTATAATAAATAAAAATTGTACACCTTCACCGAAAACACAATAATATTTTTTTATGCGATGTCGACAATAACGTCTGGGCAGAATTGTCGTTGTTGTTGCTTTACATGCTTAGTGTTTGTCAGGATGTAGAATTTGGGCATCGCGATTTGTGGATCCAAACCAAGCATAACTTTATAGTTCCATGTGAAGACGTCCATGTATTGCCTTACCAGATGGACAGGGATTCACGCTCTTCTGTCGAGAGATTTATTTTGATGAAGATGGGTTTAGGAGCAACGTCGTCACCCAAATCAACTTGTATAACCTCGTCTTCAGTAGGAGGTTCCCTCTGCTCGAACCGAAACTCCCACAGAGATTCTAATTTTTGAGGCAACGATTCCACTTCAAAGAGTTCGATGGGGCACTCGTCATCGTCTTCTGGATCTGCTAATACCGTGTTGGTGGACAATAATTTTTTAAGCAGGTCCCTGATGCTGATGTCGGAGTCCCAAGCGGAAGACTATGATGAGTGAGATCGTGTTTCATCTACCTCTCCCTACTCTTTGGGGGTTGTAGGAGATGTGACGTATCCCAAACCATGATCGGTCCGCTGGTATTACGTCTCAGGCTTTCCCTTGGGGACAAAGTGATGCAGTGGTAAGCGTCGTCCTCTGCCATAATTCAGACCCTGATCACTTTTCAGGTCGTATCTCATTTTCTGGAGAATACGCTTAGTCTTTATGTTGTAGCAGTAAAGTTACATTCTACCGCTTTTAGGTTCTTGCTCTTCTGAGATGAAGTTTTGACAAACATCAACCATCCAGAAAATGATGGGTTTGTCCCCCTTCTTTCTTGCTGGACTGACGAAATAGGGGTCCTAGCTAAGGAGGATTCGGTTTACTGCGCAGGCTGTATCCACTTGTGTATGCAGGTATAAACCTAGACCATACTCCAAAGAATATGCAGTGCCCCAATGTGCAATAACAATGCAACTCAATGAGAAGCCTTTATTGAGGAAGTACGGTACTTCCTATGAGGGGATTATATCATCGAGGAATGGTACGTCGGTGGACGAAACGACATACTCTTCCAGTTCATCTTCTTCAGTGGTTGTCATTAACGCTGACGGTGCTAGAATTTTTCAGCGGAGCTTGACTATCAGCTGCCCTGGGGTTCTTACGACAAGGTGATCCTTGTCTGGAACGCGTCTTTATCCCCGGAGTTTGACTACCGAGGGTTCATGTGACCTTCTTTGAAGCTTGACCACGAGAGGAGTAATTGTTTGGGCTGGGCGTCCTTTGAGACAAACCCTTAGGGGTTCGCCTGAAGCTATAGCCATATCAGCTTCATCATCGGCCTCGTTACCTCATTCGTCTTGGTGGATTTCCTTATACAAGATAAAGTCAGAGTAGTACGCCTCGACCCCATTGAAAGGATCCACGTCGACGAATTCTGTCTTGACCATGTCATCTTCGCTAACGTATTTTAAGTACTGGTGGAGAGTGGATGGGACAATCATATACTCATGTATCCACGAACGTTCTAGTAGAACATTGTAGGATACATCCACGTCGATGACATAGCAAGTCACCTCTATTCGAAGGTCACCAATTTGGCACTTTAGACGAATCTTGCCTAGCAGATAGCTTCTTCGGGCTTTGAAGCCGCTAATAGTAGTATTGGTGGCTGCCAGCCGATGCATCGGAATTTCCATGGTCTGCAGTAGACTTTATGGTATGATGTTCAAAGATAATCCAGGATTGACATGCATTCAGTCCACCTTAATGGCTCCAATGTACCCTGTATAATACAGGGGACGATCGTGCCTATTATTCTTCAGTAGAATGTCTTGCTGGAAGAATGTGATGTTCGAAATCGCCTCCATCTTACTGTTGCGGTAGAGGCATGCTGCGGGATTCTCGGTTGGTGGCTTAACTTGGGTGAGATAAGAGTCAGCGTTTTGCAACGTCTCACTTAGAGCATCACGAGTCTTTTTGGAGAGACAAAGAAGCTCGAAGAGTGATAATTTAGTGTGAGTATTGGCCAGCTGTGCCAAAATATGAAAGTTGTAAGACTTCTCCAGCCCTTGAGTTATGTCTTTTTGCAGAGGTTTATTATTGCGCGTCTCCTTCTGCTTTTGCTTATCCGTTACGGAAAGCTGGGATGGACTCGGATCAGAGGTAGGAGGTGGAACAATTGGAGGTGTACCATCGTCGGGAGTGTTATAGTCGCGTTGATAAGCTAGACCCGACCTGGTTACGCCAGTGAGAGCTTCGTTTGTGGACGGAGATATCGTATGACAAGACTTGGTCTTCTTTTCCTTGGTCTTGGAAACAAGAGGCATTGCCGGCTGTGTTATATCCGGAACGAGGTCTGGATGAACCCACATAACTTTACCTCTCGGAGTAGTGAGGGGAACAAACCCGTCTACTTGATAGGTATGGGGACGACACCGTCTTGGGCCTCTATTGTCGTACAAGGTGTCGAACTGGAAGGACACCATATTTGCGGTAACCGTCATATCTTCAAATTCCAGAATGAGGGATTTGGAGTCGATTAACCATTGTATTTTCCTTTTTAGTATGTAACAATCTCGCATGGCATGATAGACATATCGATGGTAGTGACAGTACTTAGGATTATCAACCTGGCCTCCATTGTTGGGGCACTTGATGTCAGAAAGACGGAGTTTGTTACCCTTCATCAATACTTCAAAGATTTCTATGATGTTGTCGTCGTCAAAGGAATAAGTCTCTTGTACTCTTGGTGGCTCAGTCGGCTTTGTAGCTGTCACGTCCCAGTCCCAAAATACGTAGGACTATGAATACGTAAGCATGCCAGCCGTATGTATATGGAGACTCCAATATATGGAAACCATAACACATACGTACGTTGTATTATGAACAATAATTCACAAGTGGTATATAATTGTCACAAGTCACAGGACATAACTAAATCTCATCCACAAAAACAATCATAAAGAAATAAATGATCAAATATGTCAATGAACCAAATTTGAACTGGTCGAGAAGAACTAATAGTTGGATGGAGACAAATCCACTACCAAACTAGAATATAAGAGTAAACATAATAAGTACATCATCTAATGATCAGAGAGGCTCGAAGAGAAGACCTCCTCGAAAGATAACGAAGTAGCAAGTCCTGATCCGTGCTCCTGTGAATAGTCATGATTGTCTATACCTAGAAAGGGACCAGGTCCTCAGAGGGACGTAACAAGATACATATAAGCATGCCAATAAAATACTGAAAATAAACATCCAAGGGTCGCCTAACCATCTATGTGAATGCACTTTGAGAACAACTTTCCAACACGTGGGCTATCTGGCTAAAATGGGATTGGCATGATTCTTTCGGACAATCAGGGGCCTAAAAAGCATGATATCTTTTGAACGTCAGAGGCCGCCTGTAGATAATATAGGGGTCATCATACCACGCATCTCCGGCAGAGCATGCGGGTTACACAAGGAAAGTGCAAAGGATCCCAAACGCCTTACTTGTTGTTCTTCCCACCCCATGCTCTATTCATGCCATATCCATGACACGATGGTACCTCTAATAACTGCTAAGTCTTCTAGCATACAAATTTATTAGCAGTTATTCCCTATCGCACGTCCCATACGTACAGGTGGCCAGCCCGTCATGCAAGTCCGTGTTCTACATGAGACTCACACTCGTGTAACAAATGTGTCACGGCCAATGAAACCTAATGATGCCTCTAAATCATGTGGTGGTCTCGTAAAACTAGGTCGACATGCATAATATATAATAAAGACAAAATACGACGCTACCGTCGTTGCACCCAAGTTATTCTTGGACGCACAGTTTATATAGCAGTTAAAATATATGAACTAAATAACAGAAATAAAATACATGCATCATATGAAATATAAATCACAGTACAATGGCAAGGTATACTTGCCTGACAAGAAAGCTGTGTAATATAAACGTCCAAGTGTCAAGTACCGTGGATCAGAAACTATGGCCTCCGAATAAACGTCTCCGGATGCTGAAATAAACATCACCAACGTTCCCAGAATCAGCGAGATAGCTAGAAAATACTACCCTTTCGTCCAATTTGGACACAGGGACAAAACAGTAATTTTGGGTCAAAGTGGATCCACATGTGGGCCACTTTGTACCGAAAAGCGTGCCAGAGGTAAATGTCTCTAAATGGGACAAATTATAGGTCAAACAAATTCTAAACATCGATACGAACTCAACGGTATGTCCAATTTTGGATTCCGGTGAGCCGATCACAAATTCGCTCTTAAAGTCAAACCGTGGGGCCCGCGAATAGGCGACTTGGTCAACTGTCTCAGAATTGCGTAAAACTTGGGCATTTTGGTTGTTTTGGAATTTTAATTATAATTTTAAATATCAAGTTTTTGGTCATTTTGGAGGTCAAATAATTTAATAGATAAAACGAATTAATAAAACTAAAAAAACATAAAAATTCTCGATTATATTGAGAAGAAAACCCTTCAATTAGATTTTTAAAATATTAAACATGTTTGTGGAAAATTGGGCGTGAACATGGAGGTTTGGGTCAAATTTTTGGACTATTTTTGGTCAGTTTTTCGGCCAACTTTCGGTCGATTTTTCGACCAATCCTGGGCACGAAAACTCGTCCCGCTTGAAGAAAATCCTAGAGGGTTAGGTTGTGAACGTACACGGACAAACCGCTCGCAAAAAGAATCAAAGATGAGGGAGATATAATACCTTGAAGGGAGTGACGCTGTTGCACGTACACGCACGCGGGCAGCGGTCCGCGGTGAGTCGCCGGCGGCTGCGGCGGCGCGGGGCGGCGGCCGGGGGGGTCAACGGCGTTGAGGGGCGGGGGTCGCTGGCGGTCGGTCGGCGCGGGGCTAGGGTTAGGGTTTGAGTTAGGGTTTCGTTTATGTATATATATATATATATATATATATATATATATATAGAGAGAGAGAGAGAGAGAGAGGGAGAGAAAGGAAGAGGGGTCTGCGGGGTTGGGGGGGTCGATGACGCTGAGGGACGGGGGTCGCCAGCGGTCGGTCGGCGAGGGTCTAGGTTTAGGGTTGAGTTAGGGTTTAGTTTATGTATACGTGTATATATATATATAAAGAGAGAGAGAGAGGGGGGGAGAAAGGAAGAGGGGTATGCGGGGGGGGGGGGGGTGCTGTGAAGGGTGGTGATTAGTAAGGTTTTAGGATTAATTAGTTAGGTTTTATCTTAGGTTTTATATTAGGTTTTAAGTTATTATTATTATTCTTTTCTTTTCTTTTCTTTTCTTTTTCTTTTCTTTTGTTTTTGTTTTTGTTTTTGTTTTTGTTTTTGTTTTTGTTTTTGTTTTTGTTTTCTTTTTCTTTTGTTTGGTTTTCTTTTTTCTTTTTATTACTATTATTATTATTATTATTATTATTATTATTATTATTATTATTATATATTATTAACATATATATATATATATATATATATATATATATATATATATATATAGAGAGAGAGAGAGAGAGAGATATGAGGTTAAAAAATTTAAAAATAATATTTGCACACAAAATAAATTCTACAAAAATTTTACTTTGTAAAGCTTTATTAAAATACTACACCCCAAATATTTTTATGAAAATATTTTATAATTAGATATTTATCTAGTTATATAAATTAAATAATTGTATTATCTAATTAACTAATTAAATAACTAAATAAATATTCAACAAAATAGGATAATAGTAAATAATATGCACATATTACAAAAAGAGATATTACCTAATTTGGCACAGGAATTTATGGGATGCTAATTTTAAAAAGTTGGAATTAAAAAATTATCACAAATAAATTATATATATAAATTATCTAAATATTTAACACATAATCTATGGTTGTTACACTAATATTATAATAATGCCAAGGGATCGAATTTTTGTGCCACAAAAAGATCCTACATGTAGTGTCTCCTGTGTAGGCTATTTCCTATGAAGGGCGATACAGATTTTGGGGCCATCCTATATTATCAATGTCCAAACCACGGTGAAGTATCCTAATAAAATCAATGGATTTTAATTGATTTAAAAAATAATCTAAAACAAATACAAGAAATATAAAATACACAAAAGATACCTATTTTTGGGGTAGGGGGTTTACAATCTACCCAACTTAAACAAATTTCGTCCTCGAAATTAAAAATAAGGCATAATTTGTTAAATCCTTCACATTCGTATATAAGGCAAGTCTATCGCAATCTCTTCCAAAAATTTAAATAACAAAATCTATTCAAATCCATCGCAATTTCTTCAAATCTAACTCAAATCTATATGACATCCTACATAAAAAATTTATATCACAATTTCCAACTATCATAATCTCCTCTAAACTTTGAACAATAAACAATTCTAATCAAATCTTATTCCTATTCTCAACTTAAAGAATTTTGTACTCTTCAAATGTTTAAACTCAATTTACATTCTCAACATTTCAAATGGGTGATCCAACAATCAAAATTCAACTTTTAATTCAAATCATCAAATTATAAAATTTTAAATCTAATTCACCAATTGTTCAAGTCTAAAATTCTATATTTATACTCAAAATTTAAATCGATAATTCAACCTTCAATATTCAAAATTTAAATCATGTGCTCAAAGTATAAATATTTGGTCCGTAATATCAAGATTTTAAAATTCATTAAATCCTCATCATCTTACATTCTTCTAAAAATTCTCAAAATTAAAATGACTTAAATTTCTCAATCTAATCTTACTTGATCACAATCTAAAAAAAATTTTACCTCAAGTTGACAATGCAACTTCTACCCAACTTAGAATTTACCGATCTATCACACAAGACTATATTTTTAAGAAAAATATTCCTCAAATTATTTAATCGTGTTATTCAATCCTTAAAATTTTTAACACTAAATATATCACATGTGATATGACCTTAATTACAAAAGGTAGTCATAAAGTAATGTGATTGGCCTATGGGGTATATCTAGTACTCTTCGTGTATCAAACTTATACCAAGCACGAGATTTCATCTTTTTGAAATAGGGGAAGACGAAAAATAATAATAAAGAATTCAAGGAGGAGGTGATAGAATATAAGTACGGGGTTCAAGGCGATTAAAGAATTCAAAAAGAGAGTTGTCAGGGCTGTTGTTGATTGAAATCTTATTTTGGTAAATTTCTATTCGCATGCTCTTATCAGAACAGTTATGTACCTGATATAATATGCTCTGACCTGTCTAGAGGGCAAGTATATTCGTCTAACATGCTGAGTCAACTATATCTCAATCCACGTAAAGTAGTTATGCGAAGAGCGAACCAAGCGCACTAAGGTTGATCAGACCATAATACATTGATTCTAATTAGACAATTATATCAGTGTGTGCACCCAATAATACATATGTCATGAACAAGCTCGATAAAAGAATAAGCTTGCAAAACTATGCTATAATAGCAGCATAAGTCGAGGTAGTCCAGAAAATATAAGTACGCTGGATTATGATAAGGCAAGGTAAAAAAATAATTCAAGTTCATCAAGAAGATAAGACTCGTCCGATGTTGTGCCTCTACAGTTGCCATATTAACTCCTTGTCTAAGTCTCTAGTCGACCAAATAGGGTATGGGCCTCTATGTTCTACAGTCTGGATAAACATTATCTTCTTATGGAAGCCTATAGTTTGTGTCATTCAATTACACTTCGTTAATGGGTCAAAAGGACTGTGATACTAGGTTGTGAGGCATACTACCCAACTTAAAAGAATTAACTAATACTGTAACTACCTTAAGAAGATTCTACAAAATAACCTTGTCCTTGTAAACAAAGTAGAAACTCTTATTGGGGTATACGAGGAAAAGATCTTAGTACTTATTAGGGTATCCTATTGCATTATATAGGTAATGGTCATCTTAAGTCTTAATCATAGTGTTTATAGAACAAAAATGTTAATATTAAGAATTGAGAAGTTACTAGCTCTCAAGTGAAAGAGGATATGACCTGTTTTGAGATATGGACACAAATTACGTGATTTGAAACTAAGGTATAATCATAAAATTATAATCTAAATAAATAACTCAACTATCAAGTTATAACTACTAAGCACATAATTTCAAAATTTAAGATTAACAACTATAATCCTAGCAAACTATATATCCTAACATAAAAGGAAATTACTTGGCCTACAATTAAAAGGGTTAGGTGGCACGAATTGAAAGATGAAGAAAAATTTTTAGTCGTTGCACAAATAACGAGCGTTAATGTTTCGGAGGAACAAGATATAAAATTAAATAGAGAGACTCTTGACCTAAGGAAATGTGGTATGTTAATCTCTGTGTTCAAGGTATGATCAAGGAAAATGCTCTATTCATTCCTCTTGGTTTCCTAAGGTACTATTCTGCTAATATCAACACGGAATCTAATTTATAGTTCTGTAGTACTATCTCACTATGAAAGTTAGGTGTAGTCCTAATATTCAACCTTGGATTTCTATTGGTTCCTCAATGCTAGGGTCAAACGATATGGTCAAATTTCTAACTAACCCTAGTAGTATCTATACCACTCTCAAGTCCTTCATAAATATATCAAGGGATAATGGTCAATTAATTTACAAGTAAGGGATGCTAGGGTTCATTAGGTATGCTAAACTTAGTGATGTGTCAATATTCTAATTGTATTCTTAGTAGGAATGTTACCCTAATTATCATCCTAACAACAAGGATTCTTATATTCTAGCAAAAGGCTATACTCAAGAAACTATTAGGGAAGTACATGAATCAAGCATGATGCAATTATTTAAATAGAACGGAATGGAAGGAATGTGAGTCATAGTCAAATGTGGATGAGACCTAAAACTCTAATCCTAGGTGCAGGCCCGCTTGGTACAGTTACGTAAACGAAACGGCTAACTCGACCTACATGGGCCACCACTAAAACATGTCACGTCCCAGTCCTAAAATACGTAGGACTAGGAATACGTAAGCATGCCAGCCGTATGTATATGGAGACTCCAATAAATGGAAACCATAATACATACATACGTTGTATTATGAACAATAATTCACAAGTGGTATATAATTGTCACAAGTCACAGGGCATAGCTAAATCTCATCCACAAAAATAACCATAAAGAAATAAATGATCAAATATGTCAATGAACCAAATATGAAATGGTCGAGAAGAACTAATAGTTGGATGGAGACAAATCCACTACCAAACTAGAATATAAGAGTAAACATAATAAGTACATCATCTAATGATCAGAGAGGCTCGAAGAGAAGACCTCCTCGAAAGATAACGAAGTAGCAAGTCCTGATCCGTGCTCCTGTGAACAGTCATGATCGTCTATACCTGGAAAGGGATCAGGTCCTCAGAGGGACGTAACAAGATACATAGAAGCATGCTAATAAAATACTAAAAATAAACATCCAAGGGTCGCCTAACCATCTATGTGAATGTACTTTGAGAACAACTTTCCAACACGTGGGCTATCTGGATAAAATGGGATTGGCATGATTCTCTCAGAGAATCAAGGGCCTAAAAAGCATGACGCTTTTTGAACGTCAGAGGCCGCCTGTAGATAATATAGGGGTCATCATACCACGCATCTCCGGTGGAGCTTGTGGGTTACACAAGAAAAGTGCAAAGGAGCCCAAACGCCTTACTTGTTGTTCTTCCCACCCCATGCTCTATTCATGCCATATCCATGATACGATGATACCTCTAATAACTGCTAAGTCTTCTAGCATGCAAATTTATTAGCAGTTATTCCCTATCGCACGTCCCATACGTACAGGTGGCCAGCTCGTCACACAAGTCCGTGTTCTATATGAGACTCACACTCATGTAACAGATTTGTCACGGCCAATGAAACCTAATGATGCCTCTAAATCATGTGGTGGTCTCGTAAAACTAGGTCGACATGCATAATATATAATAAAGACAAAATACGATGCCACCGTCGTTGCACCCAAGTTATTCTCGGGCGCGTAGTTTATATAGCAGTTTAAATATATGAACTAAATAACAGAAATAAAATGCATGCATCATATGGAATGTAAAACACAGTACAATGGCAAGGTATACTTGCCTGGCAAGAAAGTTGTGTAATATAAATGTCTAGGTGTCAAGTACAGAGGATTAGAAACTATGGCCTCCGAATAAACGTCTCCGGATGCTGAAATAAACATCACCGACGTTCCCGGAATCAACGAGATAGCTAGAAAATACTACCCTTTCATCCAAATTGGATACAGGGACAAAACGATAATTTCGGGTCAAAGCGAATCCACATGTGGGCCACTTTGCATCGAAAAGCTAGCCAGAGGTAAAGGTCTCTAAATGGGACAAATTATAGGTCAAATAAATTCTAAACGTCGATACGAACTCAACGGTATGTCTAATTTTGGATTCCGGTGAATCGATCACAAATTCGCTCTTAAAGTCAAACCGTGGGGTCCGCGAATAGGTGGCCTGGTCAACTGTCTCAGAATTGCATGAAACTTGGGTCACAGGACCAGCGTGATACCACGAATCCAATGGCACAAGTTTTGTCGTATTCCGACGAGCGTACACAAAATGGGGTGGTAGTTTGCAAAAAGTTGAGATACGGAAACTTTTTACGGATACGAGTTAATTCCGACGCGCACACACGTCCGAATCAACTTTCGCGAAAGCCCACACGTCAGGATATCCATACGCGTCTTTCGGTGCAATTGGTATACGACGAGACGGTCCCGTTTAGCGGAGCGGACTCCGTGACACAAAATTTTAATTTTAAAATATCAAAATTTTGGTCGTTTTGGAGGTCAAATAACTTAACAGATAAAACAAATTAATGAAAACTAAAAGAACAGAAAAAATCTCGATTATATTGAGAAGAAAACCTTTCAATTAGAATTTTAAAATATTAAACAGGTTGGTGGCAAATTGGACATGAACATGGAGGTTTGGGTCAAATGTCTGGACTATTTTGGTCAGTTTTTCGCCCAACTTTCGGTCGATTTTTCGACCAATCCAGGACACGAAAACCCGTCCGCTTGAAGAAATCCTAGAGGGTTATGTTGTGAGCGTACACGGACAAACCGCTTGCAAAAAGAATCAAAGATGAGGGAGATATAATACCTTGAAGGGAGTGATGCTGCTGCACGTACACGCGCGCGGGCGGCGGTCCGCGGTGCGGTCGCCGGCGGTTGCGGCGGCGCGTGGCGGCGGCCGGGGGCGGGGGTGGGGGGGGGGGGGGGGGGGACGACGCTGAGGGGCGGGGGTCGCCGGCGGTCGGTCGGCGTGGGGTTAGGGTTTGAGTTAGGTTTCGTTTATATATATATATATATATATATATATATATATATATATATATATAAAGAGAGAGGAAGAGGGGTTTGCGAGGTGGGGGGGTGGGTTGCTGTGAAGGGGGGTGATTAGTTAGGTTTTAGGATTAATTAGTTAGGTTTTATCTTAGGTTATATATTAGGTTTTAAGTTATTATTATTATTCTTTTCTTTTTCTTTTCTTTTCTTTCCTTTCCTTTCTTTTTCTTTTTCTTTTTCTTTTTCTTTACTTTTACTATTATTATTATTATTATTATTATTATTATTATTATTAACATATATATATTTACACATATGGATAAGGTTAAAAATTCAAAAATAATATTTGTACACAAAATAAATTCTAGAAAATTTTTACTTTGTAAAGCTTTAATAAAATACTACACCCAAAATATTTTTATAAAAATATTTTATAATTAATAATTAGATATTTATCTAGTTATATAAATCAAATAACTATATTATCTAATTAACTAAGTAAATAACTAAATGGATATTCAACAAAATAGGATAATAGTAAATAATATGCACATCTTACAAAAAGAGAAATTACCTAATTTGCCACGAAAAATTATGGGATGCTAATTGTAGAAAAGTTAGAATTAAAAAATAACCACAAATAAATTATATATATAAATTATCTAAATATTTAACACATAATCTATTGTTGTTACACTAATGTCATACTAATGCCAAGGGATCAAAGTTTTGTGCCATGAAAAGATCCTACATGTAGTGTCTCCTGTGTAGGCTATTTCCTATGAAGGGCGATACAAATTTTGGTGCCATCCTATATTATCAATGTCCAAACCACGGTGAAGTGTCCTAATAAAATTATTGGATTTTAATTGATTTAAAAAATAATCCAAAACAAATACAAGAAATACAAAATACACACAAGATACCTATTTTTGGGTGAGGGCATTTACAATAGCGGGTGAGATCAGACTTTTGGATACATTGACCGTCAGGGCTTGCTTTCGTTTACCGTCATGACTGTTGTTAGCGGTGAAATGACGCTTTTTCTTGTCCTCAATATTGGGAGCTTGGAATCCCAATAAGCGAACATCTTTCACGCTCTTTTCTACATATATGGTACTTATGATAAATGTCGTCCAATCACTGAATGGGCCAGATATCGTCAAGAGTCTTACTGATGGTAAGAGGTTCTTTCGACACGTGTCCATCAACGTGGATTCATGGATACCAGGAGGTAACTTTAACGTTGTCTGTCGGAAGCGTTCAGTGTACTCTTGCGTCGGTTCTCTCACCCTTTGGGTGATTTCCATTTGTGAGGGCATAGCCATATCTATCCCTCCTTCATAGAATCGGACGTAGAAGAGAGATTTCAGGTCTTCGAAGGACGAGATGCACTTATCCGGGAGGCTACATAACCACTTGAAAGCGACTCCGGATAGCTCTCCAACGAATAAGTTGGTAAGTAGGGCGTCATCCCGAGGTAAATGGCTCGTTGTGGACTGAAAGTATCTCATGTATTAACGGGTTGACATTTTTCCCGTCAAATATAATCAGAGATAATGGCTTGTATTTGGGAGGGTATACCACATTATCCCATTCGGGAGGATAGGGTTGTCGGATCCCAAACTTCTGGAGCATGTCTTGATTATCTCTAGCATCAACGCGAGTACGCAAGTCCCTAAGAGTCTCCTGGATATCGTCTGGCAGAAGAGTGACAGAGGATCGAGGTGCAGTCTAGCTGCTTGTAACCTGAGGAGCCGGATCAAGCATGTCAGATCCCTTGTTTGTCCGATGGTCTGGTTTTGTTCGTCCCAGGGATTGCGGTTGTGTTGGGACAAAGTTTTATCTGAGTTCCAGCAGTGTGTGAGTCAGATTCTGCATTTAAGTGCTTAGAGCCTGCATCATGGCTTCGAGTGCCTCAAGGCATTGCTGGTTACTGGATTTCGTGCCATGCTCGTCTCATGCCATGTATACTGGCATTACGTGGGAGGAGGTGGACGAGAAGGTGGATGCCTCACTTTTTGCATTTGATATTTGAGTCTCATTGTCCTCGAGGAGAGTGGGTAGTATTGCATCACTTTCATTATTGGAAGTATTGCTACCCCCAGTCTCAGTTGCGGGCTTGTCCTAGAGGGTATGGCTACCCCCAGCTAAGCTGTTATCCGTATGCAGAGATTTATTGTCCTCTTGGAAGGATGGGTTGTCGTGGAACACCGGTGGATTGCTACCCCCGGCTCTGGTTGCAACTTTATTCGGGGCAGTACGGCTACCCCTAGCCCTTGTTCTCGAGCATGTACCTTGGAATACCCCAACAATACGCACTTGTTTATTGCCCTTCGGACGGCTTCGCGGTGTACTGACAGACACCCTTAGGTTATGTGAGCTTTTCTTCGAGATCTTCTTCATAAGAGGAGACATCCATGTTGAGCAACATGAAGCGATGGGCAATTCTTTCTCATCGTGCAATTGTTCCCTAAGATGTCATCGGGTTGGTACTACGGGTTGCAATCTCTGAACACTAACTGTCTAGTTAGAGGGACTGGCACCTCGGTGCAGCAACAGATGATAATGTTGGCACAAGTGTGTATTTGAGAGGACATGTCATGTGTGAGGGTTGCCTCTCTCGTCTACGCTTGTGATTAATCATGTTGCATAAATCAGACGATGGAAGCTTCACTTTTGCACCCATCTCACGTGCTCGGCCAAGCCTTGCGCATGGAGATGAAAGTGCAATGTTTGTTCCCTGACCCAGTTCTTCCGCAAAAACTGCAACCGGATCAATAGTGGAAGACTTGATGTGAGACAGACCTACTATATGCGTACAGCTAAACTGGACGTATGGGTCAGTCATCACAATGTTTGTTTCCCAACTTGGTTTAATTGCAACTGCAACATCCAGGGGTTTGGAAAGGTCTTAAGGGTCGACCCAAATCCGGTGCAAGAGCATCTGGGTCTGCCCTATAGAGTCTTCTATCAGCCGTGCACGCAACGACCAACGGCGCATGTTTTTGGGGAGCTGACGACGCAGCCCCTCGAGCGCACATGGCTCTGGATGTTTTGGGCTTCCTTGAACCACCGTCTTTAGGCGCATAGTACGTGGAATCCAAGTCAGGACCATAGGGATCCTCATGTGACGCAGGACCGTTTGTGGAAGGTCGTATGCACCTACATTCGGGGATGGCACATCTCCTTCTACGCGAGTCCTACTGTGGGCACGCTTCTCGGGATTTGGAGCCACCTCTCTCGGGAACGTCTCTGGAGACGGAGATAGGATGTACGTCAACCTCTTGTGCGTCTGCGGCAAAGGTTTGCGTCACTTTTGGAATGGAGTTCGGGTTTAGCGCTGCGGTTTTGGCAACCCAAATCCTGCGAGCTTTGTGAGGTCGTACGGGCCTCGTTGAAGAACTCGACTTGTCGGTGGGATACAGGTCAACCGCATGTGCATCTGCGGCAGGGGTTGACAATGCATCAGGTACCCACTTCGGGCTTGGCGCAGCGGCCTTGGCTTCCTGAGTTTTGGAGATTTATGAGGTCGTACGGGCCTTATTGGAGAGCTCGGCTTGTCCAGCATGTCTTCGAATGCCTGTTGGTCGAAGCTAACTTGGTCACCTCGGATTGCGTCACATGTTTCTCATTGGAGGAGAAGCTCTTCCCCAATAAAGTCGTTATTTTTGTCGACATCGCGTAATGTCACTATAATATTTCTAGAATAGGGACACCAAGTATTTGTCATTAGGTTTGTTAGACCTAATTGGTGTTAGATTGGTCATGTGAGGGTAGTACCGTGTCCACAAATAGATACGAGTAGGCCGTATCATTATACGGTATGATACGGTGTGATACAGAGCTCTAATTTGAGACTTTTGTGCTTGTTATGTATTTTCTCCCTAATACTCATAGTAACTAATCACATTAGATATATATAGTTATATTTGAGATGTATATATACTATTGGTTGTGTTTTGGGGAAGATGACATGTGGGTTGATGGTGTATCATGAAGCAATAGTGAGTATCTTGGCTTGTGCACTCAAGGTGTTTGATGAATTGACTAATTCTAGATGTGTATCCATTTAGATGTTATACTCATTGTAGTGTATGTATAAATATATTAGTGAATGTACCTATTGTGTATATACTTATATACTAGAGGATGTGTAATGAATGTGTGTGCATATGTTCAGGTGATAGTTGTCACGCCCCGGACCCGCTCGGGCCGCCGCTCCGCCCTGCCCCGCCCCGTGCGGCCGGGAATCAACGAACCGGACACGTATCACCGTGCCTCGGCGCGCCGGACGCGAATCACCGCGCCCGTCCCGCGGGTGCGAGGGAGGAAGGGAGCCAAGCGAATGGCCCGTTCGAGCTTTCGGGGGACGTGATGCCGCACGGGCCTGGGGTTGCGCCCGTGCAAGGCCAATCGTTTAAGTTGATAGTTGGCTATCATCGCATCAATCGAGTTAGCAGCGGAAAGGGACTTGTTGCAATGCAATGCATTAGCCAACTGAGTGTTCGGGACAATCGAGGCAACTTGGGTTTCCTTTAGCAAAGGCACACGTTCGTTAACATGCAAGGCAGATTCTATCATTCTCTTAAGAAAATATTGCAAGCAAAAACTCAGGTTATTTATTAAGGCGTGCAAGAATCAGAGAACGAAGTTCTGCCCACTCACCTTGATATATAACGCCGGCGCGGAGCGGGGCGTTACATACTTACCCACCAACAAAAAGTTTCGTCCTCGAAACTTCAAGGATAAACTTCTCGATATCCCGAGTAGACTTATTGTTTCAAGACAGCTAGGTGAGTTCGTTACATACTTACATACTTAGAGTGCATGAACATGTTCACTATCGTCTATGCTTCGAGAGAACCATAATGTGCCTGAATGTGTTCAAGTGATAAGTCGGATTTGCCCCGCAACAAGGATTTGCGTTATGATGGTTCATCTCGTCTGCATACTAGAGTTTATTTGATAGTGATCCATGCATTCGCACGCGGTCGGACAATGGCTTTTGGTGCAGAGCTGAACTGCATGTGTCACGGCTGCTACAGAGATAGTGGAAAGCAACCATGAGTCACAGCTGCCATTAGCATCAGATAAAAGAGTCATTGGTATGCTGGACTAACCGCTACCGATCCTGAGATACTCAGGGACCGCCCGGCATATAGCTAAGTCATTGTGTTGGCTTGGATAGATGGCTGCCCCTAAGAATGTGCATTGTGTGTCTAGCTTTGCATTTGACCCTCGAGTCGCACGAGACATGCTGCGCACGCTCTGATACCATTCTGTCACGCCCCGGACCCGCTCGGGCTGCCGCTCCGCCCTGCCCCGCCCCGTGCGGCCGGGAATCAACGAACTGGACACGTATCACCGTGCCTCGGCGCGCCGGACGCGAATCACCGCGCCCGTCCCGCGGGTGCGAGGGAGGAAGGGAGCCAAGCGAATGGCCCGTTCGAGCTTTCGGGGGACGTGATGCCGCACGGGCCTGGGGTTGCGCCCGTGCAAGGCCAATCGTTTAAGTTGATAGTTGGCTATCATCGCATCAATCGAGTTAGCAGCGGAAAGGGACTTGTTGCAATGCAATGCATTAGCCAACTGAGTGTTCGGGACAATCGAGGCAACTTGGGTTTCCTTTAGCAAAGGCACACGTTCGTTAACATGCAAGGCAGGTTCTATCATTCTCTTAAGAAAACATTGCAAGCAAAAACTCAGGTTATTTATTAAGGCGTGCAAGAATCAGAGAACGAAGTTCTGCCCACTCACCTTGATATATAACGCCGGCGCGGAGCGGGGCGTTACAATAGTGAGGAGTAAGACTGTGTGGGTGTGTGCTTTGTATATTAGTGTATGAATACTTACCTACGTGGGTGTTTCTACCTAATGGATACATGTGTATCAGTCTAGGATGCAATATGTATCAGTGTTTAGAGTGTGACATGTTCTTGAGTGTGGTGTCGGCTGTATATTGTATCTAGAGTGTGTTAGATGAATGCAATTGCAGTAGCAGCAATAGAAGTTGAAGCTTGAACTCAACTTCAGGTTTTAGCTGCTCAAGAGACATCAGCAATGAAGTTCAGATTAAGGGAAACTTGAGACTGGGTTATGCATTATGAGCAGCAAGCACACAAGGGAAGTGCTGCTTGAGGAGTTTGTGCAGTGTTACGTTTGCACTGCAGGTGATTAGAGGGGGGTATCTATTTGTTTATGTGTTGATTATGTTGCAACAACTCTGGAGAGTGCCAGGTGCTGTGAAGGGATACTACCTGTGTTCACTCACCTGGTCATTAGTACACTGGCAGATAGTGTGTGCCAGTGAGGTAATTGGCAGCAAATAACAACTAGGATGTTGAGATACCTTGTAGATAGAAGCTCGAGTTGATGGTCTTCATAGCAGTATCAGTAAGGATATCTTGTATCAAGTAGGGAGTTCATTTGCAGGTACTTAAAGAGGAGGAGAAGTTGAATGTGTATCCTAATATAGGTATACATTTGTGTATATGGATATGTTAGTTGCATACCCATGTAATGATGTGCGTGGTGATGATGTTAACTGTGAGCAGAGGTATTGTACAAGAGTGTGCTGTTGAGTTGGGTGAGGACTGTGAGGCAAGGAGCACAGGAGTGAGGGTGTTGTTGTGCTATGAAGGGTGGTGCACATGTGAAGTGTTCACTGACACAGTAGTATCACATCTAGTTAGTATAAGTATTGGTATCATATATAGTTAGAATGGTTAGACACCAAATAGGTATTGGGTACTAGGGTATTAAATAAGTATTAAGGTAGTATGTATATAGCTAAGCTATTGCTATATGGTTATAACTCATAGTTACTAACTAGTATATATATATGTTTGTACTAATATCTAATATAGCTATTAATAACTAGTTTTAGTAGTTATTGTTTATTATAGACCATTATGATATAGAAAGTGACTAGTGGACTTAGTTAACCTAGTTTGGACCTAGACATGACCTAGAAGCCTCATATTTAGTTAGTTAATCATGTTCATCCTTTAATTCACCTTTTAACATTAATATTTGATATTAGGTCTTTGTGATTCTATTTTGGACATCGATCCTCACACTTTACTCAGAACCTCGGACGAGTACATTCTCTAACAATTTTCTTATTTTGACGACTACTATGATTCTAGTATGTAGTGTTATGCTTAATTTCTAACACAGTGGATACACGGGTTAGTATCATAGATACCGGTCATGAGGAGTCGTGATTGGATCCATTATACTAACTGGGGATGGGGAAGTATTAGTTGATTATGTGATCATACACCACCTACTTGTGCATAGCTCACCCTCATCTACACGAGGGTGCAGCCTGACCTTATTACTTGTGCATAGCTCCCCGTATATGATTGGCCTGATCCCCTTACCTGTACTTGTGCATAGTCAATCATACTTGATTGACCTTATCCCTTACTGTACTTGTGCATAGCCAATCATATATGGTAGAGCCTGATACGTCCCAAGCCGATCACATAATAATTAATATTTCAAGGCACTTAGTAGTGGTTCATATCTCTATTTCAGTTTTCACCTGCTGATACAGTTATTCCTTGTTTATTTACAGTTCATTATTACCTGTGAGATGATTATCTGCATCCCAGTTTTCTTATTGTCCAGTATTTTTTCTATCTTATATTTTTATTGCTTACTGCTTTATAGTCTTGGTTAAATTAATGGAACTGTTGTTAGTTTATGTGCTTCACTTCAATCCTGACTGGATAACATTTTTTAGAGGATCTCGTGGCTTTCTCGCCCACTTATTACGGACCCGGAGTAGACGAGGATTATACCCCGGAGCTTCAGGAGAATCTCATTCCAGTATTTGATCCATTAGTAGAGACTTAAAGTCTAACATTCATTTGTAGTTGGATTATAGACTTAGGATACTTTGAGTTGTATATTTTATTTGAATTCCTTATGTTGTTGTTTAGACTCTAGATTCATGGATTTGTGATGTATTATTTTTAGACTTTTATTTTCCTTTCCTTTATATCATTATCGTGCCATTTATCTTCTTTATAGAACTATGTGATTGAGTATTGATATTGTTGTCATATTTATATTCATCTTGTCCTTCTTATGGAGTTGAGATCATTGACAGGTTAAATATATCATTATGAGATGTGATAGGTAGTATTGTGACCTAGACATCGTTCTACTGCCGATGCTGCGGCGTAGGCTGGACGTACCCATGACTCATGTCCGAATTCCGGGTATGGGTCGTGACACGTAAGCAATACGGGAAAAGCCTTTGCAAATTTTTGTATTGATTGGGAATTGACAAATAGTACAAAAAAAATTCCTAAAACAGAAGAATATAAGTACAATAAAAAAAGATCTGGGTAAGTGTGACGATGGAGATCGAGCACTACAGCGGCTCCTTTACTCCGTTGATGATCCGGGACCAAGAAGGTTGACGAGACTTCGGGTGCTTCTGTCTTCTTCTCCTATTATCTGTTATCATGGTGGTGGTGGTCCTTGTTTGCATGTGGGAAGAGCCCAATATTTATAGCCTTGAGATGGCTTTATGCATGAGCGTACGTACGCGACTGGCATGTTGGCATATGCGGCCTTAAGACTGCCACGTGGTAAGTCGAGATCTGGGATTGCTGATGCCCATAATACTCGTGACACATGTCATATCCTAATTTTAATGATTGTGATTGCACCTTAGGAACACTGTCGCTTGGCGCATGAAGATCACTGTGGGAGTAGTGGCACATGGCACTGCTGGCGTATGGGATACTAGAGAAGTAGTGGTGCATGGCACTGCTGGCACATGAGAACTGGATAAGTGGTGGCACATGGCACAGTTGCCACATGGGAAAACTAGTGAAGTAGTGGCGCATAGCACTGCTGGCACATGTGAACACTAGAGAAGTAGTGGCACATGGCACTACGGGCACATGGGAACACTAGAGAAGTAGTGGCACATGGCACTGCGGGCATATGGGAACACTTCTTAGGCTGTTGGCTCATGGCTCTGGGTCTCTTTGACGCATGGGTCTTGATCACTGTGGCGTATGGCTCTGGCTCACTTTGGCGCAGGGGTAGAGTATTTTTTATGCTTCTACACCAGCAAGACCGTCTGCTTCAATATTCTACATCTGAGGCACATGCTCGATGAAGAATCCTAAGAAGGTCGAAGCTATGTCAATAGTAGCCATGTAATACGGGATGAGGTCTTCATGCCGAACCTCACATTCTCCTCGGATTTGGCTATCAACTTAGAATCACCGTAAGCTTCTAGATAGTCTACCCCCAGTTGTTTAGCTAACTAGAGTCCAATGATTAAAGCGTTATACTCCGCCACATTATTAGAACACGGTTTCGTGAGGAAATATGCACGATAAATAACTAGGTTGTCAGGAAAAACAAACACTAACCCTACTCCTGCAACGATGTTGCCTTTGGGTCCCGTTCTTGAAGTACCATCAAAGAACATTTGCCAAATCGATTCTTTTGATGTTGTGTTTGATTCCAACATTTCGTCTAGAATATCGTGGTAGAGTTTTGATATTTCTGGCACCGGATGAGCTGCCAGAAAATCAGCCAATGCTTGGCCCTTGACTACCTTATGTGGAATATACTGTACAAACATGGAAAACTATAGGCCATGCGCCAAACGCAACAAGAGCCATGCACCAAATGTAACTACAGCCATGCTCCACATGTAATTTAATGCTCTACAGTAAAAGGTTGAGCCACTAACAGTTGTGTCAACACGCTTCGTAAAACATGCAACGCGTATGTCAACACAATGAGTCCCATACGGTAGTGTTCCTATGCAGCAATATTGTTATGCGGTAGCATTCCCATAATGCTCATACGACAGCGTTCCCATACAGCATAATTGGTATGCGGCAGCGCCCCCATATCCCCATGCGGTGGAGTTGTTATGCGGCAATGTTCCCCTAAAACTCTACGTAGTCGGATCTTTCTATTGTAAACAACCAAGATCTTCAGGCAGTCGGTGAATGCCACGTGTCACACAGACCGAGTCATGCATATGACAGGTGCCAATAACCCAAGATCCCAACAACAGCAAATCTCAACCATTGCCACATGGAGGTCGCAGCGCAGCATGCGCCCACACCATTGCAGCCACATTCGGTTGAGGAGGCCATGAGGCAGCTCAAGACCCGCGTGCATGGACTGAAGATGCATGCGCGTGCATGATCCCCCAACATCTATAAAAAGCAGGGACATGTGCTTCCTACAGATGTACAGTGATACGTATACTCAGACGCTTAGAGACTTTACGATTCTCTTTCGTCATCAGACCGTCAACGGAGTAAAGGAGTCAGTTGTAGTGCTCGATCTCCATTGTCACACTTTTCTAGATCTCTTAAAGTTATACTCAGAATTCTCAGTGCGTGGGTTCTTTGTGCTTCTTTGCTGTATTCAAGATCAATACCAAAGTTAGTAAAAAAATTCCATATTTTTGTGATGGCAACAAATTTGGCGACTCTACTGGGGAAGTCCTTCTCCACCGACGAGAAGGTCGTGACGCAGTCTAATATGACCAAGCTAGGTTCAACCCAAAAACTGTTGGTTGTCCGCTTAGACCAACAGGCGTTCGAAGATATGCTGGACAAGCTAAGTCCGACATCGAGACCCACAAAGTCTCACAAGACTTGGATGGCCAAGGCTAGTGTGCCACACCCAAGGACAGTGTGTGATGCGCCGCCAACCTTCGCTACTGAGGGCGCGCATAATGTTGATGTGTATCTTGTTTTCGTCCTCACGGGCACTACTGAGAAGAACAACGTTGATTCTCAGCAGATGCGCCAACAGCAGGAGGCGCCAAAGAGGAAACGCGCCGCATCAAATTGCAAGCGCAAGAAGTCTTCTGCATGCGACAAAGCCAAAGGAGAGAGTATGTTTTCCACAGGATCTCCTCTGGCACTGGCCCCCAGACCCACCAACATGGGAATGGGAAAACAAGAATTCGTTATACTATGCACCAGTGAGCGCTAGTTCAAAGAAGTCCCAAAGCAGGTTGGGCCACGCGCGCTCGGGGGCTGCGCAAGAAGTCCACCAAAAGTATGCACCGTTAATCATTACACGCGTTGCTGATGAAAAATTATATAGGGCTGAGCCATGCACTTGTGCGCCGAAAGTGGACCAAGCCTCAAAGTCTTCCCGAGACCACTTGGGTGCAGTTGAAGTACCAAGTCGGGAAGAAAAAATCATGATGACAAGCCCATGCGTCCAACTTGGCAGGGTGCATGAAGTGGGTCAGTCTCACACTAAGTCTTCCATAAATGATCCGGGTGCAGTTTCTAAGCGAGAATCGGGTCAGGGAGCAAATAATTTGCTTTCACACTCATGCGCAAGGCTTGGTCGCGCGTACTAAGTGGGTGTAAAAGTGAAGTTTCCCTCGTCGAATCTGTGCAACGTGATTAGTCACAGGCGTAAGACAAGAGAAGCAATGGTTGCACACGAAGTGACCCCATCGGGGCACACCTATGCCAGTATCACTATCAACTGCTGCTACGCCA
The DNA here is from genome assembly GCA_036927795.1 of Iris macrosiphon. NCBI lineage: Eukaryota > Viridiplantae > Streptophyta > Magnoliopsida > Asparagales > Iridaceae > Iris > Iris macrosiphon. The sequence continues at coordinate 38,230,747 of JAYESA010000016.1, read as the reverse complement.
GAGCAGCAGTTCTTCCAACTAGACAGTCAGAAGGAGCTAACCTCTGGGAATCCCAATGCATCGGTTGGCAGCGCCCAACACGACCATTAACGGCTTCAACGCCGGAAGGAGCTAACCTCTGGGGAAGATTTGTTTGAAGTATCAGATAGGCGACCTCCAAAAAGATGTCACTTGCTACGTCATATACGTAGATGTATCCTACAACGTCTTGCTGGGGCGTCCATGGATACATGAACATATGATCGTCCCATCAACTCTCCACCAATGTCTATAGTATGTCGATGGCGACGGCATCGTCAGGACAAAGTTCACAGACGTTGACCCTTTCAAGGGGGTCGAAGCATACTACTTCAACTCGATCTTGTACAAATGGATCCACCAAGACGAAGGAGGGAACGCCGTCGATGACGAAGCAGAAGCCAATACAGCTCCAGACGAGCCATTAAGGGTCTGTCTCAGAGGACGCCCCGCCCCCACGTTTGCTCCCCTCATGGTCAAGCTTCATAGGAAAGCTCCGGAACCCTTGGTGGTCAATCTCCGAAGGCACGGACGACCACCAAGAAAAAATCCCCATGTTGTTAAAAACCCAGAGCCTCTGGTAGTCAAACTATGCAAGAAAGCTCCAGGACCACAGCTGGTGTTTGTGGCAGACACCGAAGGAGATGAACTGGAAGAGTATGTCGTGGCTAGTACTGATGTACCTGCCCTGGATGATGTAATTCCAAAAGAAAAAATACCGTATTTTCTCAATAAAGGGATATCTTTGAATTATTCTATTGTTGTATATTGGAATGCTACATATTCTTTAGAATACGGTTTAGGTCTACACCCCCACCTATATAGTAGTCTGAATCTTCCATTAACAAGACTTTTACTTCATAATTTCGACAATAAAGAGGGTTGACGAACCCATCATCTTCAGGAAGGTAGAAGGCCGCTGAGACCTCCTCATAGAAGAATCAAAGCCCGAGAGCGATAGGATACAACTTCACCGCTACAGTACACAAGCTAAGCGTATCATCCAAAAGATGGAATATGACTTGAAGTGCGACAAAGGCCTGAACTATTATAAAAGTCGACGTCTGCCTCTGCGTCACTTCGCTCCCATAGGCAAGCTTGAGACCTACTACCAATGGACCATGTTGGCTCAATCGGTCTCAGTCAACTTAATTTTGATAGTTAATAAAATCATATTTCGATATGTCGCAATATAATACAACTGATACAACTGAAGACTCAATAGCGCTGCGAAGATTGCTGGTTATACTGCATCTTTTTATAAAAAAATTATATAATCTTTCACTTTATTTGAGTCTAGGACTGATGTACATCGAGTCGCACTGGCATAACTCAAGTCAGCCTAAACCCATCCACCCAAAATCAGACCAAACACAACCTAAACCAAAACTTGGACCTATCTAAAATAGGCAGACCGAACTCGGACCGAATTCTAGTCGAACTTGGACCGAACTCGATTAGCATATTTTGGAAATATGAACAGTTATGAAATTCCTGATTTTGTGACCCCCAACGTTCAAAAATTTGAATATTTCATACCGAATTCTAGTCGAACTTGGTTTGGTAACAACCTATAAATAGGCATAGATTTTCACATTCTATATCATCCAACTCACTCTCTTCTCTTCATCTTTCGATCTTCTAGTGAGCTATAAGTGTCTAGTGCGATCTAAGTGTCCAGTGCAAGGTGTTCCACCAGTACCTTGACAAGTTCCTTAAGATTCATGAGGCACATTGTCCTCATAAAAAGTTGTAGAGCCTACACTTTCAGCTTCAGATTCTTGAGGCACACTGTCCTCAGAAAAGGTTATTCTTGTATCATCTTCAGAGTCAAGGGAATTACTACCCCCAGTTTGTGATGTTGTGCTAGCTATTGTGGTTTACAAAGGTCACTACCCACGATACATCGCCTTCAGTTCATTAAGATTCATTGTCTTCACAAAACGTCTGATTGAAATGAAACGTCGGAGGGTTATTACCCCCTATCTGTGATGCTACATACTCAAGTGTTGGAGGAACACTACTCCCTGCTTGTAGTCCAGGTCCCTCGGATGAAGATCTTGACCTTAGACGAGTATGTTGAAACACGCCTTTGGTAGGAACATCCACTTGGCAATTAGAGGACGTCCTTGCTCTTTGTGATGGTGGAGCTGATGTTGGAACCCTTGACTGGCTTCTTGGTGCACCGACCGAAGTAGGTGGATTGGAGGAACCCACCTTTAGATTATTATTCTTCTGAGTAGGCCTCTCAGATGGAGACCCCCAAGATGCGTAGCATAGGGTGAAGGGAAGCTCGTCTTCTCTTTTCTTTTGTTTTCTAGAATACTGTCGGGTTAGTATATCAGGATACAGCCGTTGAAAACATAGACTACGTGGCTGGAGTTTCTGCTACTTTGGCACAGCAGTAGTTGATGGTTATGTTAGCACAGTGATGCCTTGAGGGAGGCACCTCGTGTGTAACAGTAATATCCATCTTCTTGCATTTGTGACATAACATGTTACACAAGTTAGTTGATAGGGTGTTTGCCTTCAAACCCACTTCATGCGTATAGACAAAGTCTGCGCATGGGTTTGTTGCTGCACCATGAATAGTGCATGGTACCTGAGCGCATGCAGCATCTAGTCGGTATAATTTTCCGTCAGTCGTGTGCATAAGTGTAAATGGTGCATGTTGTTCAGCAGCATGAGTAGTAGCTTGAGCGCGCATTGCTCGCACTGTCGTTGACTTCTTTGACTTAGCACTCACTAGCGCATAATAAAGAGAGTCTAAATCGTTCCCGTATCCAAAGTCTTGACGCATAGGAGTTTCAGGAAATGAAATTGTGTTGAAGACAGAATCCTTCTTCTGGGGCATGCGTTGTTGCTTCAAAGAACTCGGGCCCGCTTCATGATCGTTGGCGCATGGAGGAATTGGACACTTCATGCGCATAACATGGGAATCATCATTGTTCTTCCCAGAATGGTTATTCTTCTTCCGCACACTACACTAAGCGCGCATAGGTTGAACTTTGTTCTGCACACTACACTTGTCACGCCCCGATTTCGTCTAACCGATAATCGTCCCCCGGGCGTGATGCCGTGCACGCGTAGGGCGCGCGTGCACCAGGCCTTAGGCATAAGGATATTCTTTAGATCAATGCAACAGAGTAGACAAATAAGATAACACAAGGTTGAGGCATAGAAAAGTTTCTCTTTTATTAATAATGAACACCCGGTTACATTGCTTGACTCAAAAGTATAAAATGCCCCACGGGCTTACAAACTTTGACGCAAAATGAGATAGCCGATCCATACATTATGTCCCTTTACATAGTTTCAAAACCCAAAACTTCTTGTTGTGCGGGGAAGCACCATCGCTTTAGCGTCATTTCCGCCACGGAGAGAGAGGAAGGCTTCCAGCTTGAGCCTCCAAAGTCTTGGCCCCGACCCGCCAAGAATCCCAAAAGGGTCCGGAGAGGGAGCTTCAGCTCCTCGCCGCGTTGCCTTGCGCCGGGGGACCTGCTACAACGAGGGTCAGTACTTCGAAAAGTACTGGTGAAGGCTAGCTGCTCAACTTTACCAAGCTCTTTAGATGAGTTTTAAATGAACATGCAACATTTATGCTCTTTGGTGGGTTTCTATTCTTGCCTAGATCAGATTACATTTAGCAGATATGCAAGAACATAATAACATAACTTCACGTGCCACCGTTCGGTGACTTTACCTGTCCCGTCTGAACCACCTGTACAACTTACCATGGCCTTCCCTGTCACGAAGACATAGTTAGTCTGCACAGTTTAAATATACACAACATCTTTTCTTTGTTGTTTAGGAGCCATCATGGGTTTAGTCTGGGCTGGCGGCGACGCTTGCAGCGCGGGTAGCTAGCCCCGCTACAATTCCCCGCTCCCAGGACTAAGAAAGTAGATTCCGCCCGGGTCGGAACGGCCCGGTGCCCCGGTAACCGTCCGCAGGAACCTGGATCCCCTGTGCACAAGAATTCCCATGACCATATCTATGACTCTACCTCATAGATTTACTTACTAACCAATGTTAAAGAACATCATGTACGAAACTGCTTTACTGTACTATCAAAATCAACCAACAGTTATATGAAATAACATGCAGCAGTTTATAGAAGAACACCTTGAACTTATTGAAGAGTACTTCGAACTATCAATAAATACCAACCCATTCAACATCAAAACGAACATGCATGCATCAATGAATTTATGCAAGGTTTTGTGTGACAAGCAATGGGTGTTCCAAGCCTACTTCTTATCTTATCTTGTTATCCAACTTTATTACTTAAGTGGTATCGTTTGATTGAATGCACAACTGAGTCAATTTTATTATGAACGGAGCCCTTGGAAAGAAGGTGCTTATCGAAATAGAGCCACTCACACAGTCGGTTGTATAGGAAGAAGGAGCAGAGATCCCTAAGACTCCGCTCGTGCGTCGTCTACACGATCACCTGCACGCACCAACGGATGATCAATACCTCCTGTTTCGGTCTCCAAGGCTCGATACGAAATGCGAAATCCTAAGAACGAAAACAATGAAATCCATTGAAACCGTTCAAGAAAACGCAAGTCCTAAAACCAACAAGTTCGCAACCAAACGGCAATCGAAAACGGGCAAGGAAAACCAACACAATGGAAAGGCCTCTCTTTACTCTGCCGCCGAGTCCTTCCTCGAGGCACGATCCATTGATTATGGGACCTGATTCCGAAGAAACCAATCCATAACGAGGAAAGGATCTTGATTCAATCTGTCCCGTTCGGACGGTCGTAAATATTTCCTGGCCGCGCTCCCCGAGCAGGGGGAACGGGATGAACGGGTCGTTACATCATAACCATCTAATAGGAAGTTTCGTCCCGAAACTTAAGATTAGAGCCTACCACTAAGGAATAATGAGGGAAATTTTTCCTCATGCCTGATTCAAGTTCCCAGGTCGACTCTTCGACCGAGTGGTTTCGCCACAGTACGCGCACTAGCGAGACGTTCGGTCCCGCAACTGCTTCTTTTTGCGATCCAAATTTTAGACAGGCTCCGCCGCGTACGACAAGTCCGCTTGCAGATTCAACTAACCCAAGTCGACTACGCAACTAGCGAGTAAGATTTCCATGTTCTATACGATACAAGGCGGGGTTATCCCCTTAGCTATATGCGTTCATCTCTTTTATTAGCATGCAAAGGTTATCGCCTGTAAACTAGCACGTAACGTTCATTTTCTTATTGTGCAGCTAAGTAGAGACAGGTTCACCGGGGTCTCTCACCTTAGCGATGTATCGCATCAGTTGAGCTAGACTCCGGACGCGCTTCTGATAGCCTAAGTCTGACTCCATTAAGGATCCCAGCATGAAAGCCTTTGCATCGAACGAGCCATCTCGCTGAGCAAGGCGGTTGAACAGCTACACTTGTGCCGTTTGAATCGGCCCTCCGAGTTGAGCGGAGCGGGTTGCTACCGCATATACCACTCAGAACAAGTTCCGTCCTCGAGACTTCCTGAGCGCAACTCGTGCTATCGCATAACTTCTAAACTACCCAATGCATCTCGTCTTATCCTTCAAGGACTGTCTCAATACTACAATCCTCTATTTTCTCACCATGCGTTACGCCAATGTTGGCCAGTTCTCATCGAACGACTCTATCGTTCAATGCTATCGAGTTATACTCGACTCGATCGTTGCACTTCTGACTCAAAATCTACTGCGCCTAGCGCAGGGCTGTATTACCCAAGCACTGGTATTCCATAACTCAACGGGCACTTACGGCTCGTAATTGGGTGGACTTGCCCAACTAGTTATGTTATCACCATAGGAACCCAACGCATTTGAGCCTATTACTTGACGTTGCCTATCGAAACCCATCGTTACGCCTAAACCAAAGGCTCGAATCTCGACAATCTTCCAATCTTGTTTTTGCATCAAATCTCTCTGAGTCACCGTCCAATCTCATTAAATAAATTCGCACCCAATCACCAACGTTTTCTGACTCAGTCTATGTTGCGCCTTAGCGCAGAGCTAAATTGCCTACCTGGGGTACGCTCAAGTCCTTCGCACCTTTGGCTCAATCGAACTTAACTTTCTATTCGTTTTCACTCGTTCCGTTCGCCCGAGTGCTTAATCATTTTATCCGAATGATCCACTCGTTCAACTATTGCATTCCCAAACTCAGTCTCGTACTGCGCCTTAGCGCAGAACTATCCCGGTAGCGCGAGGGACGATAAAAATCTTTCCTCTATGAAAATTTAGGTTAAGGCTAAATCATTTTAGTTGCCATACTCATCCATGCGAATCCGAACATTTTCCTTTGCAGCTGCATCCGAGTTATGCATATCGCTAAGTCTGAATCGTACCCATATTCAAGGCGTCCCCCAAATATGTGTATTTCAACCAAGCTCAGTGACAGCTAAGTCTGACAAGCTACTCGTGAAAATCTTTTGAAACGCAGATCGTCCTGCTATATGAATGACCGAACTCTTGTTCGATTCAGCTATCGTTTTATCCTTTACCGTCGCGTAACCTATCCAACCAAATCAATTATCACCCGAGTCCTATCTCGCCTTACGTTCGTTTCAACGCGAACGTTGCTAGCGTATACTCCCAATTCCAATTTCTAACTCTAAGTCTTGTTGCCCCAGTTCTATCATTCTTCCCGAACGATACTCTGAAGTCAGCCACTCCAGTTTAACTCAAGGCATAGGGTCGTCTGCCTAGTCCCTAGGCCAGCACACACAGTCATAGGTACAACTCAAATTTGCGACTCATCGCGCAACCGTGTTGCACAACGCTCGCCCCAAACACCCTAAGGTCAAACCATTGTTCCTTTACACGGGTATTCTACCCAAGCTCGTTTCACTCAGATTTCTAAACATCGAGCACAGATCATCCTATCACACCAACACGCTCGTTCCACCGAACCCACGATATGCCCACGTTGCAGGTTCAACTCATCGATTCACATACTCTATCTCTTTTAATAGGATTCACCAATCCATCATTTTCTACGCTTGTATCATCAAGCCACAATTCCATTATAAACCATCGATGTATATCAGGAACTCTAAGTCGTCCAGCACGATCTACATATCCGTTCATGAAAATGTCCAACATCTCTTACTTTATGTTTCTAGACTAACTCCTCGAGAAGAATCCTTAGACTCATTTTCTTAGTCTACTCTTATCGTTCCTCAAACAACTAAGATCAATTCCCAAACCCAAGTCTATCCCATTGATACTTTCCATTCATCGAGTTCGTTTTGGAATAATCACCGAACCTGTTCTCTTGGGTTTGCTTATCCCTACCGTACGTGAAATTACCACGTCGACACTCTCGCAGGATAATCGTGCTCGCTAGGACAGATTTTGAATGTTATCTTCCTGAACTTGATTTCAAGATCGTTCTTCCAAACTCCAAGCCAAATCTGTTACCGCTTAACTCAATCCATCAAAATCATAATTCTTTCCACTTGCATCAATCCGAGCTATCTCCCAACCATTGTTATAGTCTAGAATCCCAAAATATGGAATCATCGCATTTGTACTCAAACCGAACTCTATCGAGCGATATCCTACTCAAAATCCAAATTTTCCATGCATGCTTTCATTCGTTCGCTGCATTATTTCCAATTGCACTTATTTCGATCGCATCTCAGATTATTCAATCTCGACTCAAGTTTGTAATTTGCTTGTTTCAACACAAACTCGCTCGTTCAATCCTTTAAGTCTTCTCCGATCATGATATCGATTCCAATTTCTCTGGACTTGAATCTACTTGTTGTAAGCCTTATCCCTTATTCAACTCATTGTAACTCGTTCAAACTAAACATTGCCTGCTTTCTCCGAGTTCGTTTACTTGCTAGGCACTGTTTATTTATACTAAGGCTTTACCCAATCTCGTCGCTTGTCGCTAGACTCGCTTAACTCTCCGAATCCACGACTTCGTTCAAGCGTTTCTAAGCCAACAATTACACCACTCAGGGTTCGAGTCATACTCCCTGAATCTTTACAACTCATTATATCCACAAATTGCATAATCGAACAGGGAACTTATCGCATACACTACTCAGGAATTGAGTCATCCTAATAACTCCTGATTCGCGTTCGCATCCTTAACTCGTATGCCCAATTCGTTCCTCAGAGCGGGAATCGATTCTCTAGCCCAAACCGTTGCTATGACTCCAACACAGTCCCTATTTATCGCCTTAGCGATCTTAGACTCGTACACACCTGTGTTCATAGTCCTCTATACAGACTATGCTTCAAATCATAACTTATTGTTATGAATAACCGTCCAACTTATTTTCGGAAATTCCTACACGATTTCCATTACTCGCCTTAGCGGTAATCCGATAGCGTCTCTATCGATTTCCCTTCAAGTCAACTTCGTTCTCGTCCCAACGATACCCAAATCTCGCTGCAACTCGCTAGCACCAAGGGTCTTGGTGCACGATACTCAGGACAGTTTGGCCAAAAGGCCCTGTGCACAGACCAGACCACTGTCTGAACGATATTCTTATCTCGCACTTTTCTCGTTTGGTGTTTTCATATGGACAAATAACTTGCCGATTATGACACGAGTCTCTTCTCACAACATCCTCTATGAGTTGGGGCAAAAGCCCTCAGATCATAATCCCGTCCAAGCGATCGTATAATTCCCACGCACTTTTCAAAAATATTCGGACTTATTGTATGGAACGCATCTCATTTTGGCCAAGCGAATTCAAGGGTCTACTCGGAAGGAACAAAGTCCTTTTTAGAAACTTTCTTTTTGAGAGATCAAAGGATCTGAAGCATAGCTCTGATACCAATATGTCACGCCCCGATTTCGTCTAACCGATAATCGTCCCCCGGGCGTGATGCCGTGCACGCGTAGGGCGCGCGTGCACCAGGCCTTAGGCATAAGGATATTCTTTAGATCAATGCAACAGAGTAGACAAATAAGATAACACAAGGTTGAGGCATAGAAAAGTTTCTCTTTTATTAATAATGAACACCCGGTTACATTGCTTGACTCAAAAGTATAAAATGCCCCACGGGCTTACAAACTTTGACGCAAAATGAGATAGCCGATCCATACATTATGTCCCTTTACATAGTTTCAAAACCCAAAACTTCTTGTTGTGCGGGGAAGCACCATCGCTTTAGCGTCATTTCCGCCACGGAGAGAGAGGAAGGCTTCCAGCTTGAGCCTCCAAAGTCTTGGCCCCGACCCGCCAAGAATCCCAAAAGGGTCCGGAGAGGGAGCTTCAGCTCCTCGCCGCGTTGCCTTGCGCCGGGGGACCTGCTACAACGAGGGTCAGTACTTCGAAAAGTACTGGTGAAGGCTAGCTGCTCAACTTTACCAAGCTCTTTAGATGAGTTTTAAATGAACATGCAACATTTATGCTCTTTGGTGGGTTTCTATTCTTGCCTAGATCAGATTACATTTAGCAGATATGCAAGAACATAATAACATAACTTCACGTGCCACCGTTCGGTGACTTTACCTGTCCCGTCTGAACCACCTGTACAACTTACCATGGCCTTCCCTGTCACGAAGACATAGTTAGTCTGCACAGTTTAAATATACACAACATCTTTTCTTTGTTGTTTAGGAGCCATCATGGGTTTAGTCTGGGCTGGCGGCGACGCTTGCAGCGCGGGTAGCTAGCCCCGCTACAATTCCCCGCTCCCAGGACTAAGAAAGTAGATTCCGCCCGGGTCGGAACGGCCCGGTGCCCCGGTAACCGTCCGCAGGAACCTGGATCCCCTGTGCACAAGAATTCCCATGACCATATCTATGACTCTACCTCATAGATTTACTTACTAACCAATGTTAAAGAACATCATGTACGAAACTGCTTTACTGTACTATCAAAATCAACCAACAGTTATATGAAATAACATGCAGCAGTTTATAGAAGAACACCTTGAACTTATTGAAGAGTACTTCGAACTATCAATAAATACCAACCCATTCAACATCAAAACGAACATGCATGCATCAATGAATTTATGCAAGGTTTTGTGTGACAAGCAATGGGTGTTCCAAGCCTACTTCTTATCTTATCTTGTTATCCAACTTTATTACTTAAGTGGTATCGTTTGATTGAATGCACAACTGAGTCAATTTTATTATGAACGGAGCCCTTGGAAAGAAGGTGCTTATCGAAATAGAGCCACTCACACAGTCGGTTGTATAGGAAGAAGGAGCAGAGATCCCTAAGACTCCGCTCGTGCGTCGTCTACACGATCACCTGCACGCACCAACGGATGATCAATACCTCCTGTTTCGGTCTCCAAGGCTCGATACGAAATGCGAAATCCTAAGAACGAAAACAATGAAATCCATTGAAACCGTTCAAGAAAACGCAAGTCCTAAAACCAACAAGTTCGCAACCAAACGGCAATCGAAAACGGGCAAGGAAAACCAACACAATGGAAAGGCCTCTCTTTACTCTGCCGCCGAGTCCTTCCTCGAGGCACGATCCATTGATTATGGGACCTGATTCCGAAGAAACCAATCCATAACGAGGAAAGGATCTTGATTCAATCTGTCCCGTTCGGACGGTCGTAAATATTTCCTGGCCGCGCTCCCCGAGCAGGGGGAACGGGATGAACGGGTCGTTACAACACTAAGCACGCATAGATTGAGAAGATAACTTAACACTCAAGCCCTTGGCATCGTACTGTTTTTCTCTACCAAGACTTGAGTGTTGAGCACTCTTCTTCCTGCACATAAAATGCGGTTGTTGGCCCTGCACACTGGCAGAGCCTATTGTTGTCCTATAGATGGTCAAGTGTCTTTGGAGAAGCGTACGCATAATGCTTCTTTGCAAACTGATGCTTCTTCTTCTGGCTATGCGCAGCCAGAGGAGCAAGGAGATCTTTGGAGTAGATAGGTTCTGCAGCAGCTATCACCCTCATGGGAGGCAAGTCTTCAGCAATTTTTGGGTTCAGAACTCGTGCCCCAGGAACCCAAACATCATGAGTCTTCGTTTGGCTATGCGCAACCATAGACGTTGGCATAGGCTGCGCATGGACAAGTTATGCGGTTGACAGTTCCCCTGTTGATTCCCTATCTTCAATAACTTCCTTGGGATATGTCATACGGGCCTTAGGGAGCCAAGTCATGTAAGACTGCTTCGGCTTCGCAGTCCTTGGTAAGGGAGGTGAGCTATCTCCCCAAAGCATTGCTTCGAATGCTTGCTGATCGAACTGAACGACCAATATTTTCTGAGTAGTTCCAATCTTTGCGGCGTCAGATTGCGCCACCACCTTATCGTCGGAGAAGAAGGAATTCTCCAGCAGAGTTGTCATTTTTGCATACACTACAAAAAAAGTGAAATTTTTAATTAATGATCAACAAAGAATACAAAAAATCCTAACAATAGAATTCTAAGTACAAAAGAAATTTCTGGAAAAGTGTAGCGGTGGAGATCAAGTCGTGAATGACTTCTTTACTTCGTTGACGATCCGAAGGTAAAGATTGGGAATTCGGTAACTCTCAGCTCACTGGCAAAAAGGACAGCAAATTGACTCAAAAGTACTCAGCTTTCCCCTCATTTGGGAAGTACGTCCCAACTATTTATAGCCATTCACACTGTACGGCTATATGCTCCTGAATCTGAAAAGTCACTGTCTTCAGGCTCTGCACATAAGATATTGTCTATCACATAACATTATGCAATAATTGTAGCGCATAAACCGGATCTGAACGTATGCGCATAATCCGGTCGACTTGACACGTGGCATGCGTTACAATGATTCAAAATTCTTTATTAAATATTCTCGCTGTCATTCGTAACGTATGCGCCATTAATGCTTCTGCATTTGCCGCATAGAAAGAGAATCACTGTCTTTGGTTAAATGTCGCATGGACTTCATGCGGCATAGAAAATTTTCACATGCTTCTACATCATCCTTATGTATTTAATTTAATATACAAATTTACTTAATTTATTTACAGATAGTTTAGGATCCACATATGTATCTACAAGACACCACCCGTCCTATTCATCCAGTGTCTCTATTCCATGGCTTGATCAGTTGTCACAAGATCGAGGAGCCTTATATGCCTGAAAGAGTACTACGTCAGTTCGGCTACGTACAACGGTAGCGACACGTTCTTTGAAATTGCTGTCGGATCCAAGAGAAAAAAAAAGCCATTAAATTATGTGTCGATGGTTTACAACAACGTGTCGATATCTTAGGACTAGTGGCACCGAAACTTACAAGGTGTAGAGGAACGAGAAAAAGTGGTCTGCATGTGGGATTGTAGCGACGCCTACCAGTACTTGAATCGTAAAGAAGGGCACCAAAGAGGGTGAACTTCGATCATCGTAAAGAGGGTGAGTCATTGATACAATAATCCAATTGAAAAAATGTGCCTTAATTTTGACATTAACTAAAGTGCTAAAATTTAATTTGGTGCTTTGTAACATTTAAAGTTTGCATATATTTTGTCTACTTAACAATTTTTTGGATTTTAACATATATTTTGTGGCTTATATTCACTAAATTCATTGTTTGTCTATTTAACTTTATATGACTCTAATCGTAGCATTATGTTGTATTAACGTTTATGTTGATGACGTATTTTTTATTAGTATATTTCTTTTACAATGTTATGTATTTGTGCTTTTTTAATCTAATATTTTTTTCACAAATATTTGTATTTGCATTTGGAGACTTGGGTGCTTCGAAACTTGGATGATATTTATCACTAATAACTCTCTGTCATAGGACTATTAGGATTCTACTAGTCCTGACTATTTTTAAGACTGCCAGGAATCCTGGCAATCCTTGGTCATCCCCAACCCGACTGTAACAAATTTTGGACTTCCAAAATCCCTAGAATTTGGTTCAAAATTACCAATAATAATATTCGAAAGATACAAATCCAAACATGTTCGTCTTGGGAAGCTTGGTCATAAATTTTTGGATAGTGTATAGAGAAATTTTGAGGAAATATTAGAAAAAGAGAATATTAGGGTTTAGGAATTTTGACCACACAAATTTCTAGAAAATATTAGTTAAGGTTCATACTTTTTTTTCCTTTAGAGAATATTAGGTTTACGAATTTGGAGAGGAAGAAAAGATAGGTGGGAAAGAGAGAAGTTTTTTCTTTTATACAAAAAATGTAATGGCCCTGACATTTTTTTCAAGGTTATTTTGGGTATCAAAAAAAATGATAAATTTTAAAAAGAAACAAAACCCATGAATTTTGATGAAAACATGCAACATAAAGGATTCACCAGTGATACAACTAGAATTTCATTTAATATTGGCAGAGACGAGGTGCCCTAGTCCTGCAGTCATGGTACTTAAACATGGAGCTCGCCATCCAAGGGGCACATCAAAATAGTTATATTTCTTTTCTTAGTTGGAACAGAGCACTATGTGCTCTGTATATGGCCTTTCCAGTTCATTTGGTCCAGATGTTGAGTTTCTCAACACAAAAATTCTTGGAGGAAGACGAAGTCCTACAAGGAATGAAACAAGGTCGATGGTGTGAATAAACTCAAACTAGTAGCCCTTGTTTCCACGGATTCTTGCTCTCATGTCAACCTGAAAATATATGGAATTTGGTATCAGAGATTCATAAATATGAGGGATTGGATTTATTTTAGGAAGAAAATGCTAAAGAACAAAATAACGAGTACCTAGACCAAGAATCTGTCATACAAGTATCAGAAGTATCTTAACGTTTAGGCAAGGGTTCTTATTGTGACAGTATAAGAACCAAGGTTCTAGCATATTGTCAGACTAAAATTAACAGAGGCATCTTCATCATTTCAGTTTCACACTAAGCATTTGCAATGCGGCAGTATGAACATATGGCTAGGTGGGAAAGACAAATATAAGGCTCAAGATTAATGAAAGATAAGTAAAAAGAATATAGTCAAGTGGAAAAAGAAGACACGCGTGACACCACACCACTTGTTAGTCCTACGGCACCATTAAGAAATTCTTAAGTCTCGGACACAACTCTAATCCTTCCTGCTTCCACTAAAACGTATGAAGATGGCATTATCTCAAGAAAATCGACAAGCATAAATATAATTCGAGTTCAAGTCCCATTGGTGGTGTACAGAACTGGGACACACGATAAAAAATCGACATCCAAAAATTGTTGCCTTAATTGAAGAACGGGACATACTGGGTTCTGCAAGCTATAATCATGTAGGTGTCAAGTTTAGATCTAGCTAGTTGAAGCAGGAGATTTAAGGATCTATTCAAGGATTTAGGTATTTCCTTGTGTGTATTTGAATATCTGCATATATGCATTCTCAATATGGATGTTCTACTAATAGTGTGGTCAGTATACATATTTCATTGAATCACATGTATGTTTGAATCAAGTACGGATATGGATCAGATTACTAAATAAGATTGAGAAGGTGGAAGGGAAATTAAGTTCGCACTCCGACATATCTGATCAAAGCATGTGATTCTATACTTCTTTAAGTTCGCACTCCAACATGTCTAATCAAAGCACGTGATTCTATATTTCTACATCCAATCCATGGTGACACATCTCCTCTCTTCTACTATGCTCGTGTCTCTCAGAGTATTCTTGCACTCAATAAAGCCCTTCATATGCTCGGGTTCGAATCTCCTTATGTGTGATCTCCGGCGAATTTCTCTTGACGTAGCACGAAGCAACCAAGGCTTATAAGCAACCAAGGCTTATAAGCGTAAACCTTCAACCTTGATAACCTGGAATCCACCAGGATTTCTGGAGTCCACCGGAGAATTGAGAGAAATCTCAAAGTTTGATTAAGAAAAATTGCATGTAGCGAAGCCAAACGGCTGATTAAATACATACATCCAAACCCTAGGACGCTAAAAATGACCTAATTCAAGCCCGGGTTAAAAACAAGCCCAAACATAATTAAAACGACAATAAACAAAGAAGTTCATGAAAATAGTAAAATGCGGGTTTCGAGGCCCAAACGACCTTGGATGCCCAGGTGCCAAATCTGTAAATTCCTGCTGCATCCCTTGTTTGTCCTTCGCTCTTCCACCAACTCTTACATCTGTTCTACATCAGTCCCCTCCACCTCAGAAGAACTCAACCCCGAGTTATTGTCATGATAAAGAGTCACGTCATCATGGTGCTCATACAGATCAGCAACATTAAAAGAATCAGAGGTGCCCATGGAATCCGGTAGATCAATAATATAAGCGTTACCATTGATTCGCTTCAGCACTTTGATCTGACCATATTTCTTGGGCTTCAGTTTACTATACGTACCTGCAGGGAACCTCCCCTTCCTCAGGAACACCATAACTGAATCTCCCTCGTGAAACACCTTTAACCTCCTATACTTGCCAGCCGCCACTTTGTAATTGGCATTGGTTTGTTCTAATTGTTTCTTCACTTCCTCTCAAACATCCACGATGCCTTGAGCCATGTTTTCTGCAGCAACGCGCTTACCTGCACCTCTCGACAGTTTAATCAGATCCACTACCAGTCTAGACGCTACTATATACACAACAGTGAGAGGTAATCTTCTGATGGACACCTTTATAAGCAAACTCCACCTGTTAAGTGCAATATCCCACTGCTTCAGATTCTCACCACATGCTCCGAATCATATTTCCCGGGGTCCTATTAGTGCATGTATATATTCAGGTTTATCCTATTAGAGATAAACCCGAATCTGTTGTATTTGTATTTGAATTTAAACTTCCTTATTTCTAGGAGAGGGAAGTTAGAAGTCCTTTTTTCTAGGATTAGCTAAAGTTAGTTAAGAGATATTAGCTAAAATATCTCCAGTAGATCATGGTGTACACAGCCTATATAAAGGCATCCGTATTTCATTTATAAATCATTAGAGGTTATCCTCCAAATCTCCTTTTCCATATGGTATCAGAGCAAGGTTCTGACCTAAAATTGTTCTTCTGTTAAGCCATTGATAATCGACCATGGCTAGAACCAGTGATCCCAACTCTGGTGGTGATACTTCCGAAGTATCCTCTCCTCCAAAAACTCTTAGTGATGCTCCTGCCTTTCCTCTCGGTCTTGATAACTCATCCCTCCAAATCACCATTCACAAATTGAATGGCCTTAATTTCCTACAGTGGTCACGATCCGTGACACTGTATCTCCGAGGCAAGGGCTACCTGGGTTATCTCACCAGCGCAATTCCTGCACCCAATAACAGTGATCCTGTCTTCTCCAAATAGGACTCCGAAAACAGCATGATAATAGCTTGGCTGATTCAGTCCATGGAAGTTGAAATTGATCGAACTTATCTCTTCTTATCAACAGCTAAGAAAGTATGGGATGTCGTGAAAGAGACATTCTCTGACCTCGAAAATTCAACTCAGATCTTTGAGCTAAAATCCAAGTTGCAGGATCAGAAGCAACTCAACTTATTTGTAACTCAGTATTACAGCATCCTACATAATCTCTGGCAGGCAATTGACCTCATTTATGTCGTTGATTGGAAATGTTCTGAAGATGCTTTTCTCTATAAGAAGATGCTTGATCGAGAGTCTCTTTGATTTCCTTTACGGCCTCAATCGTGACCTAGACGAAGTTCGTGGGAGGATTCTTGGTAAATCTCCTTTGCCATCCATAAGGGAGGCCTTTGCTGAAGTAAGACGGGAAGAGAGCCGAAAACGTGTAATGCTTGCATGTTCCCAGTTCGGATGCAGATCACTCTACCCTCGCCACTCGCCGGAATGATGGTCCTGGAGATCAACGAAATGCTGAGAACGGGCATGGTGTGAGCACTGTAATAAGCGTGGGCACACCAAGACCACTTGTTAGAAGCTCCACGGTAAGCCCGCTGACTCAGAAATCACATGGTTTAGCTGCTGAAAGGGTTGGATCTCTCCCCTTTACACTTGAACAAATCAAACAAATTCAAAAACTTCTTGCTCATAAGTCAGATCACCAGCCCACTCCACCTGCTGCCAATTCAGGTATTCATCCTACTGCTCTCACTATCCATTCTATCCCTTGGCTTATAGATTTCGTCGCCTTCGACCACATGACTGGCCAATCTCATCAATTCTCTACCTGTAGCCCATCTTCAAGTAACCTAAAATTCAAAATCACCGATGGATCTTTATCTGCAGTGGCTAGTAAGGGTTCATTCCGTTGAGTTCTTCCCTTACACTCCAAAATGTCCTTCATGTACCAAACTTATCGTGTAATTTGCTTTCTATTAGCAAACTCACCATTGACCAGCAATGTGTTGCAAAATTCTCACATTCTCGATGTGATTTACAGGAGTTGTCATCGGGGAAGACGATTGGGAGTGCGAGGGAATGTAGTGGGTTGTACTACCTCGATGTTGATATGCCTCTTCAAACTCAAGGCAATGCCGATTCTTTTTCCGATTGTAATGTTTCTGCTTGTGATGATATTATGAGGTGGCACTACAGATTAGATCATCATAGTTTTCCTTATTTAAGACAATTGTTTCCCGATTCGTTTCAAAATAAAAACTTGAGCTTGTTTCAATATGAAGTTTGTCAGTTTGCTAAACATACCCGTACTGTGTTTCGTTTTCGTCCATACAAAGCAACCCAACCATTCTCATTAATTCATAGTAACATGGGGTCCTTCTCGAGTTCAAAATATATCTAACACTAGATGGTTCATCTCTTTTATTGATGATTATACTAGACTAAATTGGGTATATTTACTTATAGACAAATCTGATGCTTCTAATGTCTTTAAAAAAATTCACTCTAAGATCAAAACTCAATTTAATACAACCCTCCGTGTCTTTCATACTGACAATGGTACCGAGTATTTTAATTCTATTTTAGGTGATTATCTTGTCTCCCGAGGCATCAATCACAAAAGTTCATGTGCAGGCACACCCCAACAAAATGGATTGCCGAAAGGAAAAATCGTCACCTCTTAGAGGTGGCTCATGCTCTCATGTTAACCACCATTGTTCCAAAACAATTTTGGGGCGTAGCAATTCTAACTGCAGCCTATCTTATTAATCATATGTCATCCCGAGTCCTCAATTATCAAACATCTTTCTCTCTCCTCCAAGCCCATCCTAACACTCATCTTCTCTCTAATCTCCCACTCAAAACATTCGGGTGTATTTCCTATGTGCATATTCTGAGTCTCAAAGAAACAAGTTTGAACCTAGAGCTCATAAATGTGTCTTTCTCGGTTATTCATCCACTCAAAAGGGATACAAGTGTTACAATCCTCAAACAAAACGCATGTATGTGTTCATTGATGTTACTTTTTATGAATCTCAATCCTTTTACCCAAACACTTTGATTCGAGAGGGGGCATTAAGTGATGCTTGTTTTTTGGGAAACATGTTTACCGTCCATTACTCCTGAAAATCAATCTTTAGTTCCCACTCATGCCTATGATTTCGAAGGACAATACTGATAACAAAACAACAGAACCGAATACAAAAGCTGGAGACAAAGAGCTGTTGGCTTACTCAAGAAGGCGTGAAAAACATCAAGAGGTACAGCCCTCTATAGAACCAACATTTTCATAGCCCAAACCTATGACAACACCGCTGGTCAGTAGATCGTTAACACCCAACAATTTTGAGCCTAATTCTACTCGTGATTGTCCTTCACAATCTAATCTGCCCATTGCAAAAAGAAAAGGCATCCGAAGCTGCACCTTGCATCAGATATCAAAGTATATGTGTTTCAGCAAGCTGACACCAAAATTTTGAGCTTTTGCAATTAAGCTTGAAGAAGCAACCATACTGAGAGACATTGAAGAAGCTCTTGCAAGCCCAGATCGGAGAAAGGTGGCTGATGAAGAAATGAGGGCGCTGAAAAAGAATTATACCTGGAAAATTGTAATTCAACCGAAAGACGAGCACATTGTGGGCTACAAATGGGTCTTTACGGTAAAATACAAGGCCGATGGAAATATAGAACGCTATAAAGCGAGGTTGGTGGCGAAGGGTTCACTCAAACTTATGGGGTGGACTATACAGGGACGTTTGCACCAGTGGCTAAACTCAAAACGGTGAGAGTATTACTTTCTGCAGCTGGGAATCTTGATTGGCCTGCAGCAATTAGACATCAAGAATGCCTTCTTGAATGGGAACTTGGAAGAAGAGGTTTACATTAAGATCCCTCCTGGTTTTGAAAACAAATTTGGAAAGAGTGGCTTGTCATTTGAAGAAGTCTCTATACGGGTTGAAACAATCTCCTCGTGCATGGTTTGATCGATTTGCCCAAGTGATCAAGAAGCATGGCTACACTCAAGGACAGTCAGATCATACTCTATTTTTCAAACACCCAGGAAATGGTAAGATAGCTATCCTTATCGTTTATGTTGATGATATGATTCTGACTGGTGATGATGTTGAAGCACTTGAGGAGCTTAAGAAAATCTTAGCTCACGAGTTTGAAGTGAAGGATCTCGGGCACATACGATATATTTTAGGGATGAAAATTGCAAGAACAAGGCAAGGTATTTCAGTTTCACAAAGGAAGTATGTTATTGATCTCCTAAAGGAAACTGGGATGCTTGGTTGCAAACCAGCAGCAACACTAGTAGATCCAAAGGCAAAGTACAAACGAAAAGGGGAAGAGAAACACTAGTAGAGCCAAGGCAAAGTACAAACGAAAAGGGGAAGAGCCAAAGGCAAAGTACAAACGAAAAGGGGAAGAGAAGTTAGTAGACAAAGGCAGGTACCAACAGTTACTGGAAAAATTAATTTATTTATCACATACGCGGCCAGATATAGCATTTGCCGTTAGCACGGTTAGTCAATACATGCATCACCCACTGGAGGAACACTTAGAAGCTTCTTATAGAATACTCAGGTATCTCAAAAGGACACCTAGGAATGGCCTATGTTAAAAAGGGCAATGAACGAGGTGTGGAGGTTTTTACTGATGCAGACTAGGCAGGGTCAATTGAAGACATGAGGCCAACAACTGGGTATTGTACAATGGTATGGAGGAATTTGGTTACTTGGACAAGTAAAAAACAACCGGTGGTAGCCAGAAGTATTGCAGAAGCCGAGTTTAGAGCCTTGGCTCAAGGTGCTTGTGAGCTAATTTGAATCAAGCGCTTAGTACTTAAAGAGTTGCAACTTCAAAGAAGTTGTCCGATGAAGCTATAGTGACAATAAGTCAGTCATCAACATAGCACACAACATGGTTCATCATGATAGAACCAAGCATGTGGAGGTTGATTGTCATTTCATCAAAGAAAAAATTGAATATGGTGAGATATGTGTTGTCTATGTACCCAGCGAGCATCAGCTAGCAGATTTGCTGACCAAAGGCTTATCCAAGGATACTTTAGAAGGACTAAGTAGCAAGCTGGGCATGTGGGATTCGTATGCTCCAGCTTGAGAGGAAGTGTTGTAATATGAGATTACATGTATATATTCAGGTTTATCCTATTAAAGATAAACCCGAATCTGTTGTATTTGTATTTGAATTTAAACTTACTTATTTCTAGGAGCAGGAAGTTAGGAGTCCTTATTTCTAGGATTAGCTAAAGTTAGTTAAGAGAATTAGCTAAAATATCTCCTGTAGATCATGGTGTAAACTGCTGCCTATATAAATGCATTCGTATTTCATTTATAAATCATTAGAGATTATCCTCCGAATCTCCTTTTCCACAAGTGACTTATGTTTGCCAGTCGGTTTGAGAATGGGTTGTGGTGCTCTACCCAAGCTCGCATCACTCAGATTTCTAAACATCGAGCATAGATCATCCTACTTGCATCAATAGTATCCGTCTTATGGGTCTGATTCCGTTCAGCAAAGTCATTCCTAAGGTAAGTCCGTTCTAACGAAATCTTCGATATATTTGGATTGACAAACATCAATCCAAACATTCTTATAGTCCAAGTCCTCAAACCAATCCGATAGCATCCACCAAATCACAAGGCAACATCTAAAATCACCGATTACAACTTGTAAACTCTAAGCCGTTCGTCATAACTATGTATTCGATCACAAATCCACCGAGCTTAACTTGCTTCAATTCCAGACTAACTCATCCTCGATACGCATATCCGATTTCACTTGTGTTCTCTAACTCGCCTTATCATCAAATCATAAATCCGTACAATCCTCAAAATCACTAATCACTTAATCGTTAAACATTTGTTTCATCCAAGTTATAAATTGATTCCAATTTTCCTCTAGGCCATCGTTCTCGTTTCCTCGAATTAAAGATTAATCATCAAATTCTATCGTCTACCCAGTCGTGTCATACTAATATTCGTTCATGTTATGATCAACATTCGCCTAGCCAAGTCATCCGAAACTTTCAATGTTATCGTTCGTTCAATCCATAGTCCACATCAAATATTCCTCAAAACAACCAACTTCAAAGATCGATTCGATAATCTACTCGTCGTTTGTTCATTTGAATATCCTTGAATCAAAGTCTATCTATCCTCAATACATTTCAATATCCTCTGTTAGAGTTATTTTATTTTGTTATTCATCATATGAGGGTATAATAGTAATTGTGGGTGTATTGCATATCAATATAAATAGACATGAGATGCAACCTAGGTTTTCAGGCCCTTGCAATCTCCTTTTTCATATTCTCTCTTCTCCTACTTTTTTCCTTCTCCTCTCCATTTCCAAACTTCACTTGGTATCAGAGAATATATTTGAAAGTACGGTACATCACATCCACGACAGGGCCGATCGTCTACTTTCATGATTCACCATTCGTCGTTCGTTGTTCGTTTATGAGATCTAGGATTTCTACAGATCTCTGTTGGTTGTTCGTCGTCGGTTGAGGTTCGTTGTGAGATCTAGGGTTTCAAAGATATCGCATTTCTGTTGTATCTGCAAGTATGGTGGCGACTGAATCTTCTGTCGAGGTTAATAGTGATGGTGGTAGCGGAGGAAGAACCCCCGCCTAAAACTTTCGTTGAGTATGAAGATTGGATGAGTGCAGATGCATACGTTATGTCGTGGTTGTGGCATAGTATGGAGCCGCATATCGCTGCCAATGTTCAATGGTGTGAATCAAGCAAATAGATTTGGGCATCTCTAGAAGAATCATATTCGCAGAAGCGAAATGTTGCCTGTATCTATGAGTTGTACGAGTTATTGTTTAATACAAAGAAAAATGGGAAGCCTATGATTGAATATCTGGCTTCAAAGAAGGCTTTGTGGGAGGAACTGCTTCAATATCATCATGTTACTACTGATTTGAAGGAAGCTCAGAGACAGAAGGAAGAGTTTTATGTTTCACTTATCCTAGTCGGCTTGAATCCTACCCTCGAACCTTATAAAGCTCAATTTTTTGCAGGAGAGCAGTTACCTACGGTGGCAGATACTTTCTCCCATCTCAATCGTTCCTTTCTGAGACAGTTCTGGGGTGCCGAGTACTGACTCTTCTGTCCTAGTTTCTAGTCTGTTGGTCGTGGTGGTGGACGTGGCGGTAGAGATAGTGGTCGTAGTTTTGGTCGAGGAGGAGGCCGTGGTGGTAGAGACAATGGTCGTGGTGGTGGCCGCGGTGGTGGTGGTGGCCGTAGTCAACCACGGAAGTGTAACTATTGTGGAATGCTCGGTCATGTAGAAGACGATTGTTGGGACGAGTTGGGCAAACCAGAATATGCACATCAAGTGCATGATGAAAATATATAGTCCCAGGTCACCACTTATGCTCCCAGAGATAATACTTCGGATTTCAATCAGACTTCAACATCTGATACCTCATCTACATTTGAACAGATCCTCCAGAAGTTGAACGCGCTTGCTAGTACCACCTCCCAACCTACTGCAACCATGGCACATATAGGTAATCCTATTTTTGTAGCAACCCAGTCACCATCCACCTCTTGGGTCATCGACTCAGGAGCAAGCTCTCACATGTCTGGTATAACATCTCTCTTTCATAATCGTAGTCCCATGAAACATAATATTATCTTGGCTGATGGGTCTACTCGTCATGTTCTTAGAAAATGTGTCATTCACCCTACTCAATCACTATCATTATTTAATTCATTATATGTGCCTAATTTTTCATTTAATTTGTTATCTGTGAGCCAGTTAATCAAATCTCTTCAATGTTCTGTGACATATTCTCCCAATTCGTGTGTTTTTCAGGACCTCAGGACGAAGAAGATAATTGGTTCGGGACATGAAAAAGATAGACTGTACTACTTAGATCTATCTGGAAAGGCCTTCACTTTTGTTTCTACTTCTCCGTTACAGTGGCATTATCGTTTGGGACATCCGTCTTTGGCTAAGTTGCGTCAAGTTGTTCCTAATTTGAGTCATGTTTCTAGTCTTGAATGTGAGGCTTGTCAGTTAGGCAAGCATCACCGTAGTTCCTTTCCTCGTCGTAGTGAGAGTCGTCAATTATAGTCTTTTGATCTTGTTCATTTTGATATTTGGGATCCGTCTAGAGTCAAAAGTCCGAAAGGATTTCAGTATTTTGTTATTTTTATTGATGATTATTCCAGAATGAATTGGTGTTATTTAATAAAAGAAAGATATGAGTTTCCAAATGTGTTATCTGCCTTTTATAATGAAGTCTATGTTCAGTTTGATAAACGTATCAAAATTCTGCGTTCTGATAATGCTTTGGAGTATACTCAATTTTCTGTGAACAGTTTCTGTGTTGATCGTGGTATGATTCGTCAAACCAGTTGTGTCCACATCTCTCAACAAAATGGTATAGCCGAACGCAAACATCGACAAATTTTAGATGTGGCTCGAACTCTCATGTTCAATATGCATGTCCCTAAACAGTATTGGACAGATGCCGTTTTTACTGCATGTTATCTAATTAATCGCATGCCACCATCTGTATTAAATAACAAAGTTCCATTTACCATATTACATACAGATGTCGCACATTTTTCCTTACCTCCTCGAGTGTTTGGGTCTATCGCTTTTATTCATAACTTGGAACCTAATCGAGATAAGTTGGCTCCTAGATCTCTGAAGTGTGTCTTTCTTGGTTATCTCCGTACTCAAAAAGGTTATCGTTGTTACAGTCCACAGTCACGCAAATATTATATTAGTACGGATTTTACATTCTTTGAGTCTACCACTTTCTTTCCTTCAGGAGACCGTTGTATTCCTTTTACAACATATTTGATATCTTCCATACCACTTTCGGTCATTCCTGAATCAATTTCTGTCTCAATTTTCTATTTACAGGTTTATCAGAGATCCTAGGACAGGCCAGTGGTTCTGCAGAATTCGGCCATCAACCAATCAGCTTCAGTTCCTGAGGTTTCTGCTCCCATCACCACAGATCCAGATGATCTTCCTATTGCTCTCAGAAAAAGAAAACGCCTTTGTACCACAAAGAATAAGCATCACATTTCTCACTATTTTTATTACACCGTGCTTTATCATATTTTCATGCATTTGTTGTTTCATTGTCTTCTATTTCCATTCCCAAAACTTACAAGCAGGCTATATCATCTTCTGGTTGAAAAAGTGCAATGGATGAGAAGATGTATACTTTACATCAAAATCAGACTTGGGAGCTTACATCACTTCCTGTTGGAAAGCAGACAGTAGGTTGTAGATGGGTGTATACTGTTAAGTATCATCCTGATGGTTCTGTTGAGTGCCTCAAGGTATGGTTGGTTGCCAAAGGGTATACTCAGACACATTGTGTGGATTATATGGAGACTTTCTATCAAGTGGCTCGGCTGAATTCAGTTCGGATTCTTATTTCTGTGGCGGTTAATCGCCAATTGCCTATATATCAGCTGGACATAAAGAATACTTTCTTGCATGGTGACTTACAGGAGGAGGTTTATATGGATCAACCACCGGAATATGTTATAGCAGGAAATGAAAAACTCGTACGTCGATTGAAGAAAGCATTATATGGACTGAAACAGTCACCTCGTGCTTGGTTTGACAAGTTTAGTTCAGTTCTCATTCAGTATGACTTTCGGCGTACCACATCAGATCATTCAGTATCTTGCCATTCTTCCTCAGCAGGTATTATCGTGTTGATTGTTTATGTTGATGATATCATTATATCGGGGAGTGATCATGCTAGGATTGTGGACTTGAAGGCCTATCTTAGTCGTTAGTTTCATACTAAAGATTTGGGTCTTCTTCGATATTTTCTTGGAATCGAGGTTGCTCGATCTAAGAAGGGTGTGTATCTGTCACAACGCATGTATGTTCTAGACTTGCTCTCCGAGACTGGGATGTTGGAGTGTCGGCAAGTTGACTCCTATGGATTATCATGACAAGCTTGATGTTGACAATGAAGAGTTATTTAAGGATGTTGGATATTATAGACGTTTGGTTGGCAAACTTATATATCTTATTGTTACTCGACCAGACATCACATATGCAGTTGGAGTAGTTAGTCAGTTTATGCATGCCCCTCGGCAACCACATTGGGAGGCTCTCTCGCATTCTTCGATACTTGAAGGTGCACCTGGAAATAGTTTGTTGTACAAACCTTCCCAGTTGCTTACGGTGACGTAGTTCAGTGATGCTGATTGGGCAAGTAGTCATAGTGATAGGTCTACTTCTGGCTATTGTACGTTTGTGAGTGGCAATCTTGTCACGTGGCGTAGTAAGAAGTAGAATGTTGTGGCTCGTTCTAGTACAGAGGCCGAGTACCGTGCGATGGCTCATACAGCTTCTGAGATGATGTGGGTGCAGTCGCTTCTTCATGAAATGGGGATTATGATTCCTATTCCGATGGAGATGTATTATGATAATCAGTCGACAATGTTTATCGCAAGTAATCCGGTGTTTCATGAGCGCACAAAGCATATCGAGGTGGATTGTCATTTTATTCGTGATTTGTTGCTAAAGAAACAGATTGTCACTCCTTATGTTCGATCAGAGGATCAATTAGGTGATATCATCACCAAACCACTTGCTCGTGGTCCATTTTCTGATTTATATAGCAAGCTGGGCATGTCTGATCTATATGCTCCTATTTGAGGGAGGGTGAGTTATTTTATTTTGTTACTTATCATATGAGGGTACAATAGTAATTGTAGGTGTATTGCATATCAATATAAATAGACATGAGATGCAACCTAGGGTTTCAGGCCCTTGCAATCTCCTTTCTCATATTCTCTCTTCTCCTCTCCATCTCCAAACTTCACTTCCTAAAATACATTTATGTAACCATCAAATCATCCCTTCGCGTAACTTCGTTTTCGTTTCATCGCAAGCTTTCTTCCGAACGATTTATAAGATCTTCTCACCCAAGTTCAAGATTAAATCCAATATCGTCTATATCCATTCCCCAAGCAACATGATTCCTTAATCGTATCAACTCATCCCGATTCGAAACCAAAACATCCATACTCAACCCAAATCTATCGAGCGATATCATTTCTCAATCCTATGAGTCATTTTTATATCTTCCAAATCGTAACTTCCATGCACGCTATCTTCCCATCTTGCTAACTCTGATCGCGTCCTCGAGTCTTCAATCTCGACTCTAAGTTTCGTTTCATTCGATTAAATCCGAAATTGCACGTACGATCCACTAAGTTTCCTCAACCAAGATATCAATTCCGTTACTTTGAATCGCTATCCGATATACGCCCATTATTCACTCGACACATCCTCGATCGTTCGAGCCCATCTTGTATGACACACTCGATTTTACGGCTAGCTAGGTATTACTCGTTCTAGGCTTTGCACAACATCGTGTTGCTTGTTGACAAACTCATCGATACCCCGAAGTCCTCGATCAATCGAATATTCTCAAGTTATCCCATACACCACTCAGGGTTCAAGCCATTAGACACATCCTCGAAACCAAATTCAAATTCTCAACTGATTTCACTCGTACATCCGATTGATCCATTCCTCAAAATTCAAGCACGATCCTCGATATTCGTTTAGTGATTGTCTTCTGACAACACCTCTATTTATCACGATCCAAAAACTCATGATTCGAATCCAACTTATCTCGTCCGAACGACATTTTAATCCCGTATATTAACTTACTGGAACCAACATAGGTCTAATATGTAATGTCCATTGCTCAGCCAACAAGGTCTTATTCATAGTTATCTTGTTCAACCAAAACACCTGAAGAAATTCATAAAATATCTAGACTCATTGTATGGAACATTCTGTGAAACATCGAGAAAGCGACTTTTTCTTTTTACCTACGAACGAAATTTCAAACAGAGAAAATCGATACGAGGCCAAGGACGTAAAGCCGTTCTCTGATATCAAAATGTCACGCCCCGGCGCCGGAGGGCCGAACGTCCTCGCATGGGCGTGATGTCGCACGAGCCTTAGTTGCGCTCGCGGAAGGCAAGCACCAAAACGGTCGATAAAATACTAAGCCATCGTCGCACAGATGGTCCCAAAGCAGCAGAAGTAGAATAAACACAAGTATGAGATAAAATAAGCTCTTTATTGATATTGAAACAAAGATTACAACGACGCTAGGCTAAATATTACAATCGCTCAAGCACTCTCAAAACGATAAAATATGCCAAGCGGCTTACAACTTTGGATATGATATAATAGGCGATGTTCCAATACGTTGTTTTGTATAGGTGCTTCAGCTCCTGCCGCAACGCTCCAAGGCGCCAAAATGAACTCGTCTTAGCCCGCACGAAGGAAACTCCGAACGAATGAATTACTCTCGCACCCTGCAAGCAATATGGTGGGTTATCAGTACATTGAATGCACTGGTGGGAGGCTTCTCGTCCACTCAACAAAACCAAACACATTCAATAAATTATGTGCACACTATTACTTGTTGTCTTTCTAATCTTGCCTTAAGGTCAGTTTTATGGCATATAATATGAAGCCTAATCGTGTAAGATATGAAGTGTCGAAGAGTATAAGTAACATGGCGTGACTTACCAATTTACCGATCGTTCTTCCCTGTCCAAAGATGAATCAAGTTAACGAGCATATATATATATATATATATATATATATATATATATATATTTAATCAAGGATCGCATATGGAAACTTAGTGTCATGAACGTGTCTTTGCCACAAACATGGTATGATCGAACTATATAATTGTACCGTGCCTTGATTTCTACATATATGATGTGTTGTGCATCATTTTCTTGGACAATTAATGAACTGCACGTGGTGTGTCGTGCATCCGTTACTTACCTCAAGTCCAATGACTCGCACGCGGATTGCCGCAATCGAGTCCCCCAACCTAGATGAAGTTGTCACTGGCCTACAAGCCATTGTGAACTATAGTCTAGGTTGGTGGCACTCCGAGCAGTGTGGGTAGCGATCCCGCTACACGTCCCCACCATACCCGTGCTAGGCCATTAGCACGACTATACAGTTGTTCCGCCCGGGTTGAATCGGCCACGGCGTCCAAACTGTCTCATATCCGCAGGAACCCTACACCTTGTGCACAAGTTGTCCATGACCATACAAGTTTCTTATCTTGATTTTGTTCTCTTATCTTATCTTTGTACAATTCAGTCATTCTCTTCTCTCTTCATCAGTACTGGGCTCTCCAAGCCATTTCTTCTCTTTGTTACTTTCATTCATTCTTCTTTATGCAACTCCCGGTACGGAAACTGCCTTGGCGACCTTATGGTCCCAAAGCCTTTCCATGTTTTCATTACTTGGCTCGAAACGATTATTTTGATAGTTTTTCTACCACAACAAAGTGAACTTATTATGTGAAGTGCATCAAACTGTAACATATTTATAGTGAAAAGCTTTGCAACGATAGGAAAGTAAAGTACTACAAATGATCATGCAAACATTTTCTACTTGAAACATAAGCAAATTCTACTAGCACGAGTATGAAGGGGCAGTGCGAGAGTTCAAATTAAATTCCAAGTTACATTCCATGCTCTATGCAAACCGAAAGTGTGGGATTATTCCCTTAGCTAGGTTCGTTGAACTCTTTATTAGCATACATCAAGTATTTTTCTAGCAACTAGCATGTATCGTTCATTTTTTTTAAGTGTGAAGGCCAAGCAAAGACAGATTCATCGGAGCCACCCACCTTAGCGATGAATCGCATCGGCCGAGCGAGACTCCGAGCGTGCCTTTGAAAAGTCTAAGTCTCAACTTCTTCTGAAGGACCAAGTCTGAATGCCTTTGCATCGAATGAGAACTCGCCGAGCTAGGCGGGACGAGTTGTCACCTTTACGCCGTTTGAATCATCTTGCAGAACTGAGCGGAGCGGGCTGCTACAGTGGTTGTAGATCTATGGTTAGGGTTTGGAAAGAGGGATGTCGAAGAAGGGAATAGGGAGACGGGTAGGCCAGGTTTTGCGTTAGAGAAAGAGAAAAGGGTGGGGGGAAGGAATCAAAGTTTTGGCTCTGATACCATGTAGAATAGAATAATGGAATGATTATTATTGAAGAGGTGATTACATATATAGATGAGAGGAGTCAACCTCTCTCTATTATTCTACCCAATGTGGGACTAAAGCCCAGTACACTAATACTACTTATACTTAATACTTAACACAAAAGTTAAATGTGAAAGGGATCTCCTTCACATTGTTCCTATCTGGCTTCGTTTTCCCAAGCTTCCCATCCAATACTGGAGAACCTCCATGCTGACGAACTTAGCTAGTATAATTGGCAAGCCAATTAAATCAGATGAAGCGTCTACTAAAACGAGATTATCGTACACACGTGTATTCGTCGAAATTAACACATCTATAGTGTTGCCGAGGGAACTTGAGTATCGCATTCCATTGGACAAAATCTACTCGCAAGCAGTTGAATATGAGTGGATTCCTCTAGTTTGTGATAAGTGTAGATGTTTTGGACATCTGACCAGGATGTGCCCGTGTGCTAAAGAAGAGATACAAACAGGCGTGGACTCCTCTAGTCAGCAGCGTCCAGAGGTTGAGGAGCGTCAAGCTACTGAAGATATAAGGATGAGGGAGCATGAAAGCAGCTAACTTGTGCAGGAAGCGATTTCCATCAGATGAACGAGACGACTATTGTTCCTGCAAAACGAGTTATGCCGCACTCAAATGTGAGGTCAACGAAGACGTCTTTGATAATCAGAACAGGAGCGAAGGTGTCTGTGGACGCAAGAGATGCCCTTAATTCAGATGTCAATAGGATCAAAGCAAAAAAGGAAGGTTGTTGAGGAAGCACCTTTACCAAGTCAGGCGGAGCCAACTGCCGGGCATCATTTTATGTTAACTCGAAGTCAAACAGAAGAGCCATCTAAGGGAAGGAGAGCTGGTTCTTCGAAGAATTATACCCAGAAGAAGAGCAAAGCGCAGACGTCGGACGTTGACTCGTGCTTCTTTATATTGCAAAACTTGGAACCCGAGGTTACAGCACTTACGGAAGCTAATCCAGCCTGGAAAAAGATGTTACAGGAGGAATATGATATATATACTTTTGAAGAGTAGGGCAGCTCCTTTATAGCTATCTAGTATATTTTTGAGTCCGTTGAGGTTGTGGTATGTTGTATGATCTGAAAGAGTATATGTTGTATGATTCAGTTGCGATGAGTTGTAACTTTTCATTAATAAAATTATCTTTTCCAATATATATATATATATATATATATATATATATATATATATATAAAACTGTACCGTATCGTCGAAATTATGGTATCAACTTACTGGCCACATATCTTACCAGGTACTTGTACTGTACCTATGCTTCATAGTTTCCAATAGATCTCAACCTAGTTCATATTCATCAAAGTGTTCCAATTACTAAATGTTTGGGTCGCCATGTCAAACCCCAAATAAGAAGGTTGGCAGGATGTTTATCGTTAAATCATCTGAAAGGTCTGCACGCAAATAATTGTCTTATACATTAGATATTTCGTGAAAACAATGAACAATTAACAGGTACTACATTGCCGAGTTTCTCCATCCACTTAATAAAGTTGTAAAGATCTACTACACGGCGAGTCTCCAAGGATGTGCTACAAATTTTCCAATCAAAAATATAAATGTGAAGTATGAACCTTTAAAGTAAGCACCTAGATTAGTTATATATGGCCTCTCTACTTAAGCTCATGTAAAGAAATGTCTGCTGACCATTAGTATTAGCATGTCATTAACCAAAAATAAAAAAGAGGGAATGTTTTACGTAAAATTCCTTCATTATTGGATGAGACAAATAGTAATATGTACTAATACATGTTGCTGATATTAAATAAAAATTAACCTCCTTTTAGATAAAGATGTATAAACTGAAAATGATTTTGCACTCTCATTTGAATTAAGCTAAGTTGATATGAGCACAATGAGATACATATTTCAAAATGTAACATACAACTAACAATCAAAGATAATAACGAATTTTTACCATAAAACAAAATGTGAAATATAACCTTACCACAGACCAACTCACTTAGATAAAGCAATCACATTTATTAGTGTTGTTACAGGTTTAGCTTCTTACAAATAATATATAGTTACATTTTTAACAAGTTTCATAACACTTCTTTTGTTGGCCAGTCCTAGGGTCATGTGAAGATGGAAGTAAAATCATCTATCTGATCATGATCAGAAATGATAAAATCTATAATGGATGAAAGATGGATTGTATCTCGGCTAAAGCATAAAAAAGTAGAGATTTCGTATAACAGTCAATTTGGGTCAGATCGATATTGTCCAAGATTAAATCAGATCTAATACTGGAACATAGTAACTTGACCTAGGAAGCACAGACAGTCAAGAAACTTGGTGCCATGTGGCATGCCTATTAGACGCGACAGGGACACTCAAAAATTCACTAGTACACACCAAACGTTGACATGTCCACGCCACCATGTTTTTATGGATGGGTGTCATGTCATATTCCTGTATGCGTCATAGACCTTGACAAACTTATAATATATAGTGTGGTATGTGAAGTTAATATCAATAAGTTACACAAAGTTCTTAACAACAGAACTTCTCTTTGCAGTTTTCCAAAGATCACTTGCCACCTCCAGCTAAACCAACTGACGATGACCTTGAACTATCCCAATATGACAATTTTTAACCTCCTTCACTTGATAACTAAGAGAACTAGCAAAAAGTGTCAGTACAGATATAATTCCTATAACCAAAACTACATGTTATGTTGCATGCATAGGCTGTTTTCTACACCACTCCTTACCAACAAATGAAGTGGATGCCTCACGTAAGGAAAAAGTGAAGTTTGGAGATGGAGAGGAGAGAAGGAGAATGGAGACAAAAATTGATTCAGAAATGACCGAAAGTGGTATGGAAGATATCAAATCTAATGTAAAAGGAATAAGACGATCTCCTGAAGGAAAGAAATTGGTAGACTCAAAGAAGGTAACATCTGCACTGACATAATACTTGTGTGACTGTGGACTGTAACAAAAAAACCTTTTAGTACGAGAATAACCGAGAAAGACACACTTCAGAGATCTAGGAGCCGACTTGTCTCGATTAGGTTCCAAGTTATGAACAAAAATGACACACCCAAACACTCGAGGAGGTAAGAAAAAATGAGTGTCATCTGTATGTAACATGAAAAATGAAACTTTGTTATTTAATACTGATGATGACATACGATTAATTAGATAACATACAGTAAGAACGACATCTACCAAATACTTTTTAGGAACATGCATATTGAACATGAGAGTTCGAGCCACATCTAAAATGGGTCGATGTTTATGTTCAGCTATACCATTTTGTTGAGAGGTGCGGACACAACTAGTTTGATGAATTATGCCACGATCAACACAGAAAGTGTTCACAGAAGATTGAGTATAATCCAAAACATTATCAGAACGCAAATATTAATGCGTTTATCAAACTGAACATAGACTTCATTATAAAAGGCAGATAACACATTTGGAAACTCAGATATTTCTTTCATTAAATAATACCAGGTCATTCTGGAATAATCATCAATAAAAATAATAAAATACTGAAATCCTTTCAGACTTTTAACTTTAGAAGGGCCCCAAATACCAGAATGAACAAGATCAAAAAACTACAATTGACGACTCTCAATACGACGAGGAAAGGAACTACGGTGATGCTTATCTAACTGACATGTCTCACATACAAGAATCAAAACTAGAAACATGACAAAAAATAGGAACAACTTGACGCAAATTAGCCAAAGACGTCCCAAACGATAATGCCACCACAACGGAGAAGTAGAAACAGAAGTGAAAACATTTCCAGGTAGATCCAAGTAATACAGTCCATCTTTTTCATGTCCTGAACCAATCATCTTCTTCGTTCTGAGGTCATAAAAAACACAAGAATTGGAATAAAATACCACAGAACATTGAAAAGATTTGGTTAACTGGCTCACAGATAGTAAATTGAATAAAAAATTACGCACATATAATGAATCAAATAATAACAGTGATTCAGTAGGTAAATGACATATTTTCCAAGCACATGACTAGTAGACCCATCAGCCAAGAAAATATTATGTTTCATAAGACTACGATTATGAAAGAGAGGTTATACCAGACGTGAGAACTTGCTCCTGAGTCGATGACCCAAGAGGTGGATGGTGACTGAGTTACCACAAAAGCATGATTATTTATATGTGCCATGGTTGTTGTAGGTTGGGAGGTGATAGTAGCAAGCGCGTTCAACTTCTGGAGGATCTGTTCAAATGAAGATGAGGTATCGGACGTTGAAGTCCGATTAAAACCGGAAGTATCATCTCTGGGAGCAAAAGTGGTAATCTGGGACTGGATATTTTCATTATGCATTTGATGTGCATATTCTGATTTACCTCACTTATCCCAACAATAGACTTCGATGTGACCGAGCATTCCACAACAGTTACACTTCCGTGGTTGACCTCGGCCACCACCACCGTGGCCACCAACGGCCACCACCACAACCCTCTCCTCGACCAAAACTACGACCACTATCTCTACCGCCATGTCCACCACCACGACCGCAGCACTCGTAATTAGGACAGAAGAGTCAGTGCTCGGCACCACAGAACTGTCCTATAAAGGAACGATTAAGACGGGAGAAAGTATCTCTCACCGTAGGTAACTGCTCTCAGCAATGATATGAGCTTTATAAGGTTCTAGCAGAGGATCAAAGCGGGCAAGGATAAATGAAACATGAAACTCATCCTTCTGTCGCTGAGCTTTCTTCAAATCAGTAGTAATATGATAATATTGTAGCAGTTCCTCCCACAAAGCCTTCTTTAAAGCCAGATATCCATTCACATGTCTTCCATTTTGCTTTGTATTAAACAATAACTCGTACAACTCATAGATACAGGTCACGTTCCACTTCTGCGAATATGATTCTTCCAGATATGTCCAAATCTGTTTGGAGGATTCACACCAGTGAATATTAGCAGCGATGTGCGGCTCCATACTATGCCACAACCACGACATAACGTATGCATCGGCACTCATCCAATCCTCATAACGTTTCAAGCGAGAGTTCTTCTGTCAAAAACTTCAACTTCTTCTTCGCCTTCAACACCACTTTAATAGACTTGGACCAGACAAGGTAGTTCGCATAATTGAGTTTCACCGTAATAATCGATTTTTTCAATTCATCATTATGAATAACAGTAAAAAGAGAACCACCTCTGCTACCGTCACTACCTCGTCAGAAGATTCGGTCCACACCATACTTACAGATGCAACAAAAAGACGAGATCTCTGGAACCCTAGACCTCACAATGAACCACAACGGATGAAACGAACAACCAACGAAGATATGTAGAAACCCTATATCTCATAAACGAACCACGAACGACCAAGAACAATGGCAAATCATGAAAAGTAAACAAAAAACAACCGAAATTTTATTCGTGTATGGGATTTATAGTACCTTCAAAAGATGCTCTGATACCAAGTAAAGTTTGGAGATGGAGAGGAGAGAATGAAAAAAGTAGGAGAAGAGAGAATATAAGAAAGGAGATTGCAAGGACATGAAACCCTATGTTGCATCTCATGTCTATTTATATTGATATACAATACACCCACAATTAATATTATATCCTTATAAGATAAATAACAAAATAACTCTAACAGATAACTTGTACGCCGAGTAGGCCTTCGGGTCAAGGAACAAAATATATGAGGGCAGAGGTGGGTATGGTCATATAGTTGGAAGATATATATTAATTATAGGTGCAATGAGGATTCTTATAAATTATCCTGTAAGAAGTAAGATAATACAATACCAGAGCACAATAAGTAGCTGATTCTTCATTCCTTGTCCGATTAGGCATCAAATCGGTAGATTAGATAGGAATGGACCGATTCATTTGATAAATTCAAACTGTATGCATAAACAAATGTCTGTCGATCCACAGGAAAAATGCTCCAGAAGGAGCACTGTGGACCACAACCAAATCAAACATCAAAATAGCAACCAATGATATAAGAAATCGTGAAAAAGAGTTGCAAAACGATATATTCTAAGAGACCTCCCCCAAGACTACTTAAATATTAATAAAAGTTGAAACTATCGAAAATATTCCCCAGAAATATCTTGGAATACATGGGGATATCTTCGCAATGCTAAAACTAATATGGCACTTCTTGTAAATATCATATATAACTGGGAACTTAAAACATGCCTGGCCTCTTTTACAATTGAAGTATGTTTCTCTTAGACCAACACATTCACTCGATATGCAGGGTGGCTTCTCTCCTGCACATTCCCTGAAAGATCGCTTCTCGACCTAAATAAACATGAAAAGGTTAAGGAAATCGTAACTGTTAAGGGAGTACCAAGGATATAAAAAATAACATTAGAAAATTGCATTTAAGCAATATTTTCATACAATTGTTAAGTATTGTCAATAACATAATTTCAACCAAGCAAAATGCTTTCCCTGAAACATATAATGAAATGGATCATGATAGATAAGTATCTGGTTATTTTAATTACAAGTGAATGCAACTGATTATGTTACTAAAAAGCAGAATTGACCTAATTTCATTTGGTAAAGCCAAAATCAATGCTTTGATTGTTGCCTCAGGTCGTCTGGCTCAGTTTGAGTCGGCTCTCATTTCTTTATCTATCAAAATAAAAATGCAATACTATGAAACTACTGTCAATGAGCTTTCTTTATGAATCTTTTCTTTTATGTTTAACCAAGTTTCCTATTGCCCTTCCTACACTGGAATGCTTCTCCCATTACCACTTTAGACTACAGTAGCAGCATTCAAACATATGACTAATCCACATCATCTATGACCCATGATACTGTAGAGCCAAGTTGTGAAGTCAAAAGGTTTGCATTCAACAAGCCAACATATCAAAATAGCACCATTTTGATTTATACTTGGGACTGCAAATCATTTAAGGGGCCATCAATTGACTAAATTTAGTTAATAAGGATTCCAGTACAATAACACACTTTAGATTATAGATCATGCATAATAGCAGCAAAATTCTTCCTCAATTTCCCATCAACAGTATCCTTTAGTCAAGTTGCCAACAACTAGTCACAAGATGCAACAATAGCAGCACCTGGCATAAACAGTTGGCACGTTTGTGCTAAAGACATATATGACAATTGTGCGAAAAAGAAAACAGGCAGTAGACAGTTAACACATCTGAATCAGCATACAAGAACTTTATCATTGCACACACATGTCAGCAATTCTCTTTCCATTCAATCCACTAGGTTATTACTCTCACTGGTGCGAAGTTTTGGGATAAAGGCTTTGTTGTTGTTGTATTACTCTTGCTCACTTTAAGATATTTCTAACCCCTACCACTTTAGACTATAAACGCATAACATGGACATGTCAGCAATTCTCTTCCCATTCAATCTACTAGGTTATTTCTAACCCCTTCCATTTTAGACTATAAAATTATAACACGGACATGTCAGCAATTCTCTTCCCATTCAATCTATTAGGTTATTTCAAACCCCTTGCACTTTAGATTGTAACTGTTCTTGTACCTGACAAATGTTTATGGCACGTACAATAACACACTTTAGATTATAAAATCATGTATAATAGGAGAAAGCCTTAATTTTCGAATCAACCGTATCCTTTAGTCTTCCACTTCAAACAACTAGTAAATAGTGTAAGGATAGCAGCAACTTGTAACGCACATTTCTTTGGGCCCGACCATGGTGGAATAAATGTTCTGAAGACATATTTGTAAATATTTTAAATATTTGGTAGCTAGAATTATGCATGGTATATTCTTAGGACCTAGAATAATTCCAAGAATATTTTTTAGAATATTCTTAATATATTCTAATTCCAGAAGCTTCTTGTAAGCCTTAGAGGCATTATAAATAAGGAGCAGGCTCATTTGCTCCTCACCACCCAAAAAATTGTACTCTCTCTAGTTTAATAAAATTTTCAATATTCCAATTTCTCTCTTTTACTCCTTTTTTCTCATATTTGCCTTAGCAACCTAGCTAAGTGTTTGGAAGAAGGCTTGCACGGGTCTTCGAGGAGGAAGTTCGTGCGCCGCACGGGTCGAAGTGCATGAGAAACACTAAGTCCGTGACAAGTGGTATCAGAGCGAAGGTCGGTTGGTGCCATGTCGACATCCGAGAGCGTTCAGGAAAGGCCCGCGTCGCCTAAGGAGAGGAACGCCAAGACCAACAAGAGGGGCAAGAGCAAGGAGCCTACGGCAGAGCGTACCCTTGTCGTTCTTGTAGAACGCCTCGAGATCTTGGAGACGAGTTTGAGGGACATAGAGATGCGTATGGGATCATGGAGCAAAGCAACAAGAGAATAAAGGAGTTCTACAATGGGCTAGAGAGTGACGTTGCTTCGTCCATGACAATATTCCAAGAGCAAATCCAAGAGATCCGATCCGCATTTGAGGAGGAGCTCAAGGCACGTCATGCGGAGATTGAGGAATTACACGGGAAGGTCCGAGGCTACGAGGAGCTAAAGACCGAAGTCGAGAGTTACGGAGAACTCAAGTCCAAAATTGCCATTTTGGAGAAGGCCGTTGCGAATGGTGGACCTTCGAGTAGGGAGGCACCGAAAAGAAAGATCCTGGAGCCAAAATCCTTCAATAGGGTGCGAGATGCCAAAAAAGTGGAGAACTTCTTATGGAACATGGAACGATACTTCAAGGCATTACACATCGAGGACAAGGCTGAGAAGATAAATATTGCTTCACTCCATTTTACCGATGATGCTATGTTGTGGTGGCGTCATAGGTGCGTGAAAATAGAGAAGGATTTGTGCTCAATTGAGACTTGGGATGATCTCAAGAAGGAGATCAAGTCTCCGTTCTACCCAGAAAATGTGGAGTTTGCGACGAGGCGGAGCTTGCGGCAACTCAAGCACACCGGAACAGTCAAAGAGTACGTTGCAGAATTCACACGCTTGATGCTCGCGATATCTAGCATGGGCGAGGAGGATCGCTTATTCTTCTTCCTCGATAGACTTCAACTGTGGGCGGCTCAAGAATTGCAGCGACAGAGGGTGCAAGACTTGAACGTCGCCGTGACAGCAGCCGAGAGGCTCATCGAGTACAGGTGGAACGACAACGATGCCAAGGCCAAGCCAAAGACTACCAAGGAGAATGGTGGGAGAGAGAAGGAGCTCTCCTAAAAAAAAGAAGCGGGAAAAGGTCCAACCCGAACAGATAATTTCGTGCTTCATATTTGGAGAAAATCACTATGCTCGAGATTGCCAAAACAGGAGTAAGCGTGTCAATGTCGTCCAAAACGAGGAGGTGGAGGACGAGGAGTACGAAGTGGGAGAGCAGATGGGAGCATTGCGCTTACTCAACGCCATTAAGGCCAAGTCCGTTGTGTCGAAGACTCCGAGCAGGGAGCTCATATACGTTGACGTGAGGATCAATGACATGAGCACATGGGCGTTGGTTGATACAGGCGCCTATGTTGTACTGGGCGCTAGGCGAGGCAAGGCAAAAACCTACTCGCCTCGCCTAGGCGCCCGCCCAGGTCACAGTTGATTAATTTCAAAAAAAATCTACAATATAGCAGACAACAAGAAAAAAAACAGCAACAACAGCAATCGACAATATAAAATAGCAGCAGCTTAAGCTACAGCAGAAGCAGAAGCAGCTTAAGCTACAGTAGAAGCAGCAGCAGCTTAAGCAGCAGCAACAGTACCAGCAGAAGCAGCATCAGCTTAAGCAGCAGCAACAGTTTTTTTTTTTAGCAGCAACAATAGGCTAGATGCCCGCCTTTCACTTTCCCTGGTCGACCCTAGGCGTCAGCCTAGGCGCACCTAGACGCCCATCGTCAGACACGGAGATTATTTCTCAATAGGGTGGCGCCCTCCCCTCAACCGGGATGCCTAGGCCGCCTAAGCGTGCATAGGCGTCGCATGTAACAACATAGACATGCGCCACTCATAACTTCATCTTGGACGTGGAGGTCCATCGCTTGGGCCTAGTATTGGAAAAAAAATTCAAGCAAGATGAAGACGGTCAACTCAGCGGCTCGCCCGTGCAGGAGTAGCCAAGGATGTTCGCGTAGAGGTGAAACAATGGTCGGGTGTTGCCAATTTTATCGCTACATCACTGGACGACTTCAAGATGATACTTGGCATGGATTTTCTAATCGCGGCAAAGGTGATTTCGATGCCACACTTGGGAGTCATCACCTTTATGGAGGAAGGCTCATCGTGCATGGTGAGTGTTGAACGAGGTAAGTCATCAAAGGAGAAAGTTCTCTCTACCATTCAGCTCAAGGAGGGTAGCAAAATGGAGAAATATATATATATATATATATATATATATATATATATATATATATATATATATAGCGGTGCTCGAGATGAAGAACTTCGAGGAAAAAGATCTTCTAAGCGAAACCAATGATGTTACAAGGGACAATCCCGATTAGTCACATACTTTGAGGGAGGTGGATCTTGCTACCAAGTTGGACAAATGTCAAGAGAAGCATGTCGTGGACTACGAGAAGGCAGGTGCGGCAAAGATATATGTACGGAAGTAGAGTGGCTCGTGCAAGGAGTCGCTCGAGGATCATGGGGACATTCGGATCGACAGAGTCACAACAGGACTCGCATGTGTGGGGATATGAAGGGCTGTGCGCCCACGAGATAAGGTGGATCATCGACCAAATAGACTATTTGAGCCTCTTTTTGTGCCAAGGAGGGTACATACTATGAAAAAAGATGATACAGTGAACCAGTTTGCTTTCGATCTTCAGGAGAATATGGGCAAACCTGGAGAGGGCCGCACGAGAAAGAAAAAGAAAGAACGACGCGTGGCGATCCGACGACGAGGGCGTCAACAAAACAGGTGGGGGAGAATGTAACGCACATTTCTTTGAGCCCCACAATGGTGAAATAAATAATCTAAAGGCATATTTGGTATCAGAGCGGGGAAGAATGTAACGCACATTTATTTTCTTGGGTACAGTCAATTAGTTGTGGGTGCATTTATATATGTTAATATAAATACACATAAGGTGCAACTTAAGTTTTTATGTCCTTGCACTCTTTTCTCCTCTCTCTCTCTCTCTCTCTCCCCTCTCTTCCTTCTCTCTTCTTCTAAATTTTACTTGGTATCAGAGCAACTTGAAAGGTATTGTGCATCCCTTCCACAACTTTCACTCTTCTTCTAGAAACAATTTTGTGCATTGTTTAATGGTTGCATGATCGTTATGTGATATCGTTATTTGTTGTTGTTCGTCGTTGTTCGTTGTGAGATCTAGAGTTCTTATAGATCTCAGATGTTGTTCGCTGTTAGTACGACTCTTTGTGAAATCTAGAATTTCTGAGACCTCGTATTTTTGTAGCATCTGCAAGTATGGTGGGGACTGAATCTTCTAGCAAGGTTACTAGTGGTGGTGGTTGTCCGGTCACCGTTATTCACAGTAATGATTAAGCTGAAAACGTAATTATTGTGGTAAAACTCAACGGTGCGAACTATATTGCATGAAATAAGTCTATCAATGTAGTGTTGAGGGCGAAGAAGTTAAAATTTTCGCTGGAAAATCTATAGCTTGAAACATCGGCTAATTATGAGAATTGGATAAGTGCATATGCAAATGTTATGTTACTGTTGTGGTATAGTTTGGAACCACATATCACCTCTAATGCTCAATGATATGAGTCCTTCAAATAGATTGGGACATCTCTGGAAGATTCGTATTCACATAAATAAAATGTGGCTCGTATCCGTGAGTTGTACGAGTTACTGTTTAATACAAATCATAATGGAAAGCATGTTAATGAGTATCCGGCTCAAAGAAGGTTTTGTTAGAGGAATTCTTATAATATCATACAGTTACTACTAATTTGAGGAAGTTTAACGACAAAAGTAGAAGTTTCATGTTTCGCTCATCCTACCTGACTTAGATCCTACACCCGAACTTTATAAGGCTCAAATGCTTGCTGGAGAGCAATTACTTATAGTTGTAGATGCTTTCTCTCATCTCACTCGTTTAATTCTAAGACATAGTTCTGTGGTACAAAGTAATGACTCTTATGTCTTGGTTACTAGTAATTTTAGTACTGATGGTAGCCGTGGTAATAGCAGCTGTAGTGGTAAAGATAGTGGTTGTGGTACTAGAGATAGTGGTCGTGCTGGTTGTGGTACGCCATGGAAGTATAATTATTGTGGCATGTTCGGCCACGTCGAAGAGTATTGTTGGGCAAGCAAATCCGAGTATGCACATCACGTGCATGATAAAAATGTAGTCACTCTACTTTTATAACGAAATATGTGTTCAATTTGGTAAATGCATTGAAGTTTTACGTTTTGATAATGCTTTAGAGTATACTCAATCGTTTGTGACATCTTTTTTTGTTGATTGTGGCATTATTCACCTAAATAGTTGTGTCCATACCTCTCAGCAAAATATTGTAGCTGAATGTAATCACCGACGCCTTTTAAATGTAAACTCATGTTCAATATGCATGTTCCTAAACAGTATTGAACAGATGTCATTCTTACTGCATGTTATTTGATTAATCGCATATCATCATCTGTGTAGAATAACCAAATCCCCTTCTCCATGTTATATCCAGTTCTCTCTCCTTTTCTTTACCTTCTTGTGTGTTTGGGTATATTGCTTTTCTTCACAACTTGGGACCTAATTAAGACAAGTTAGCTCATCGATCTATTAAATATTATGTTAGGCGTGAAATATTATGTCGGTGCAGATGTTACCAACTTTGAGTCTAGTCCTTTCTTTCCTTCAGGAGACTATCCTCTTCCATACACATTGATATCTTCCATGCCATTTCAGGTCTTTCTTGAATCCATTTCTATATCCTCTTCTCCTTTACAAATTTACCAAAGATCCAAAGAAAGAAAGGTTGTCTTGCATCATTCAACCCCCACCACATTATATTTTGTGCTTAAGAATCTGGCTCCCTCTACCACTCTCAAATGATCTTCCTATTGCTCTCAGAAAAAATAGTCATAGTTGTACTACTAAGCATCCCATTCCAAATTATATTTCCTTAAATCGTGCATCTCATTCTTTACATGCTTTTATTGCCTTATTGTCTTATGTTTCTATTCCTAACACTTATAAAAAAAGCTATGCCATCTTTTGGTCGAAAAAATGTAACGAATAAGGAAATGTATGCTTTGTATCAAAATCAAACTAGTGAGCTAATCTCACTTCCCGTTAGGAAGCAAACGGTGGTTCTAGATGGGTGTATAATGTTAAGTACCATCCAGATGGTTCTGTTGAGCGCTTCAAGGTGCGGTTGGTTGCAAAATGATATACAAAAACATATGGTGTTAATTATATCGAGACTTTCTCTCCTGTAGCTAGCTGAATTCCATTTGCATTCTTATTTCGGTAGTGGTTAATCGCCAATGATGTATGTTTTAGTTGGACATACAGAATTCTTTCTTGCACGGTGACTTACAAGAGGAGGTTTATCTAGATCAGTCACCATGATATGTTGTGTCTGGTACTGATAATCTAGTATGTCGACTGAAGAAGGCTTTATATTAGATTAAACAATCTTCTCGAGCTTGATTTGTTAAGTTTAGACTGTTTAGTTTAGTTATCATTCAGTATGAGTTTCGGCGTACTAAGTCAGAATATTCAATGTTTAGTCGATCTTCTACAAGAAGTGTTATTGTGTTGATTATTCATGTTAATGATATTATTATATATGAGAGTGACTATGTTGGTATTTCGACTTGAAGGCCTACCTTAATCGTCAATTTCATACTAAGGTACTCTTCGTTATTTTCTTGGAATCGTGGTTGCTCAATCTATAAGATGGTGAGTATTTGTCGCAACTCAAGTATATTATAGACTTGCTTTCAAAGATAGGGATGTTGGACTCTCGTCCTGTTAATACTACTATAGATTCTCATGTCAAACTTGATGCTAACGTAAAAAACTTATTTGAGGATATTGGACTTTACAGATGACTTATTGGAAAGCTTATCTACCTTACTGTTACACGACCATATATCACCTATGCAGTTGGAGAAGTTAGTCAATTTAAGCATTTCCCTTGGCATCCATATTGGTTAGTTATATCTTGTATTTTGCAATACTTAAATAGTACACCTGAAAGAGTTGTTGTACAAATCACCACAGACTCTCACGGTGACAGGTTTCAATGATATTGATTGGGCAGGTAGTTGGAGTGATAGGTCTACTTCGGGATATTATACCTTTGTTAGGGGTAATGTTATGACATGGCGTAGTAAGAAGAAGAAAGTTATAGCTCGTTCTAGTGCAGAGGTCGAATATCGTATTTTGGTTCATACATCTTCTGAGATGACGTATGTGCGGTTTGACTTTATGAAATGAGAAGTGTGGTTCCTGTCCCTATAGAGATGTATTGTGATAATACATCATCAATTTTCACCACAAGTAACACCATATTTCATGAGTGCACTAAGCATATGAGATGGATTGATATTTACTCGTGATTTGTTGGTGAAGAAACATATTGTCACTCCATATGTTCGGTCTCAGAATCAGTTGGATGGTATCATCACCAAACTACTTGTTTTGTGCTTCAACTTGAGGCATATTAGAGTCATAACTCTTATTTTCTTATGTGGGTACAGTGAATTAGTTGTGGGTCATTGCACATGAGGTACAACTTAGGATTTTATGTCCTTGCACTTTCTTTTCTTATTTCTCCCCCCTCTTCTCTCTTCTTCTACATTTCACTCAAGATATTCTTAGGATCGCTAGTATACCTCATTTATTTATGGGTTATTTGATATTACCTCCCTCTTAGATTAGGTATATTGATATTACCCCCTGTTAGATTAAAAGTTGAGAATACCCCCTGAAAGTGTCGTTAAAAATTCTTTAACGACACTTTCAAAACTCATTAACGACACTTTCAGATTTGTAACGACACTTTCAGGGGGGATATTCTCAACTTTTAATCTAACATGAGGATAATATCAATATACCTAATCTAAGAGGGGGGTAATATCAAATAGCCCTTTATTTATTGACAAATACGCACATTCTCATCACAAATGTACATGGGTAAGGAATAGTGTTAATGTTATCATAAACCAAAATGCTTTGTTGTGTCGTTGGGTATTGATATGTATCGACGTATCATATTCGTTTTGGCCTGATGATACTGAGCCCTATCGGTACCGACTAGTACTAGATGATAGCGACATTGAGCTCTCTTTCCTAGTCACAATAAGAAGATTAAAAGAAGCTACATCATGTTGATAAGATTTCTTATCGACACATTATAATCATTACCATTTGTCAAAGTTGTACATCTATACATTCAAAGCACACAACCTTTTTAATATCATCTGTCAAAACTATATATCTTGGGTGTACTTTAGCTAAAAGCAAGTAAATAAACTACACCATCTATTTCGGGTGAACATTTCATCAATTATGAGTATTATTCCATTCAAAACTAGTGGAAAAAAAGTATAAAAAAATACATAAAATCATGCCTAAATAAAATCAAGTATTTTCCTAGTTTATCTTTTTTTAAAATACTTTTGGCTTCTTGAAACCAAAAATTCCAAAACTCCTATCCGAAAGTGCCGAACCGCCACTATCGACAGTCATAAAGGGTTTGAAACTAATTTTGAAACCAAAACTACGATGTTTTGCACTGAATACACGGCCATATCATTTA
Source organism: Iris macrosiphon (assembly GCA_036927795.1). Taxonomy (NCBI): domain Eukaryota; kingdom Viridiplantae; phylum Streptophyta; class Magnoliopsida; order Asparagales; family Iridaceae; genus Iris; species Iris macrosiphon. Next base: position 38,185,844 of record JAYESA010000016.1, on the reverse strand, counting down.
CATTACTATCTAATAAATCAATAATCCAAGAGGAAATAGAAATACATATGCCTTACATAAGCAATATCCTATTCAGCCTTTGAATCAAAAGCTAAGTTGATATCTCATTAATTAGAACCAGCAATTTAACTAAGTTAAAAATTAATACTACGCCAAAAGTTATCCGGTAATTTGCAAAAAATACAAACCTATCCTCCAACAATCTTACATAGCCCTAGTAATCAATTCACCTCACAGGCTTATAAATTCATATCAGATGCAAAGATGTCGGCCAATAAAATACTTATCATTGCATCCTAGTGTTCTTACCGGCACCCAAGGACGGTAGAAGGGGGCAATTGTGGGTGGGGGCCATCACCTCCCGAATCATATATGCCTCCATCTATTTGATAGCTACGGTTAAAGAATCCAAATCCTAAACCAATTGAAAGTTTCCTAACTTTTTTCTCTTAAGTTTGGTTGACTGGAACCAGTACCCACCGATATAAAGTGGTAACCTTAACTAACTAAAATCGTCTATACCTAAAAAGTCCCCTTTTGCCTCTCTCCAAAACTATTCAATTCAATTCAATTTATAGCACCAATAAATTTTCTACATAGAAATTACAGTGTACAATATATCCATTCCCAAAAAAAAAAAAAACGATGCAATCAAAACATTACAGAAGCACAAATGAAACGAATTTGATCAGAATGCATTGGTGTATAATATTAATAGGGAGCAGAACATGTACACAAAAGAAACAAGATCGAGAAGAGTAACTAGTAATAAAAAGGATAATTCACGATGACCTTGACGCAGTCGGTTTCCTTGAGGCATTTGACGAGCTCCTCGGCGAGCCCCTTACAAGACTTCGACATTTACTTCAAGAATCAGAGAGAGAGAGAGAGAGAGAGGGTGGGGTGGGGTGGGGTGGAGGAGTTCTTTCAGTACTATTCTTAGAAGGCAGGGTTACTCCTGCTGCTCTTTTCAAATGAAGTAGGGTTGTCGATGGTAATCGCTCGGCTATCCTCACGCCATGACCAACTAAATAAACCCTATATAACTTAAGTTTAAAAATATATTAATGTTAAAAGACCAATATATCCACGTGATCTACTAAGCATACTCCACCAGCCTCCCTCCTACACACTAGTCATCTTCTTCTTCCTTATTTAATTTCCACTTTCTCTAACCCAATCCAAAAATTCAAAAACCCTACATTGAAATTGTGAAGGCATCGTGGAGGAAGAAAGTCCACTTCAAAGACACAATATACGTTCTCTCTTTACGTAATTTCTCGGTTTGAAGTAGTGTATGAGAAGTGTTGGACCCAAAAAATAAATTCCACGATGAGCACGACAAATACTGGTAGAACGGACCATTGTCTGTTCTACCTGTATTGGTCGAACATTTCAGTAGCAGTTCGATTGACAAAGGTCGAACATGACATGTATAGTTCGAACATTGATTGTCGAACATGTCGGTTAGTGTCCGACATGTATTTGTCGAACATAAGAAGGACCGAACATGTGATCTTCCGTTCGACACACTATGGTCGAATCTGCACAACAATGTTCGACTGTTATGGGTCGAACACCATTTTGTGCACTCGACAGATCAGGCTCGAACAGAACCGTGAATACACCCAAAAAAATTTCGAAATTTGTTTCGTTTTAACAAAAATTTAAGGGATTCGACCCTAGCAGTCAGTGATCCTCAACGAAAATAATACTCATTTTGAACTAATTAGGATGTTCGAAGAGAATGAACCGGTTGGGTTTGGAGAGAGGAGAGTAGAGAGGGGACCGGTTGTAAGGGTGTGGGATGTGTTTAGGAATGATGATAGGTTTTAGGTTATAATAGAAAATGATATTTTGGTCATGTAGTGGGGTGTACTTAGCATTTATGTTAATTTTATTCATTTAAAATGGTGTGTACTTAGCACTTGGGGTGTGTTAAGTAATACATGGGGTGTGTATAGATTCTCCCTTTAGAATTATGGAGTTTGGGTTTCAGAAGTAAACAACCAACCCCGAAAAGAAACCCAAAACATATATTTAAAGACAAATTCTATAGGCACTATATAAATTGCTTAGGACAGTCCCATTTTTTTAGTTTATTTACAAGTTTGTCATCAAATATATTTTACTTGAGGGCAGCCCAAATTCTCATATAAAAGTCAATGACTTCTATTTTTCAACCCAAATTTTTTTCCAGGACTGTAACAATGTTGACATTTTCCAATTGGAAGGACTGTCAATATTGTTACAGTCCTAAATAATTATGACTGTAAAAAATATTTGACAGTCCTTCCAATAGGAAAAACTGTCAACATTGTTACAATCATAATTATTAAGGACTGTAACAATGTTAACAGTCCTTCCAATTGGAAGGACTGTCAAGGAAAAAGAAAAAGAAGCAACAGTAGCAGTCCCGCACTCCGACGCCGTCGTCCGTCCCAGGCAGCCCCCGCTCGCCGCAGCCCCGAGCCGCCCGTGCCCCACTCATTGTGTCAAGAAAAAAGAAGAAAAAGAGGAGGAAGAAGAAGAAGCCGCCCCTCGCCACTGCCGTCGTCCGCCCCGTACCCTCACCTCATCCCCACTCCATACCACGCACCTCCGCCCTACGCCGCCCCCTCCTCCTCCTTTTTCCTCCTCCATTCTTCTCCTTCCTCCTCCATGGCAGCGAACATACGAGTACGACGGCGCTACGGTCAGCCACGGCGGTGAGATGGACGGAGACGATTGGGAAGGGGTTGAAGAACACACGAGCACGGTGGCGCTGTGCTCAGCCACGGTAGCAACTTGATGCCAACTGTGCTCGATCGGCCGGCACACGCGCGGAGAAGGCTTCGGCCAGATGCTCATCGGAGCATGGCGAAGGTCGACGGTGGAGAAGGAGGAAGAAGAAGGACGGGAGGAGGATGAGTTGGCTGTGATCCAAAAATCGACGCTCCGACGGAATCGAAAGAGTTTCAGGTCACCGTCTCCTCCTCCCGCCTCCTCCTCCTCCGGCGGTTGAGGTTGGGGTTAGAGTTTGGGGGTTTAAAAATTTGAAAAGAGTAAAAAACTTAGAATAAAGGATTTTGGGAAGGTTTGGAGGGGGTATGGGATATCCTGAGTAAATTTTGGGATATCGTAAGTAAAAGTTACAAAATCTAGACTGTCCTAAAGTAATGGACTGTCCACTACCAAAATATGATAAAATAGCGACGTTTTTAGCGACGTTGTAAGAAAACGTCGCTAATGTTAAAGAATTTAGCGACGTCGTAAGTAAATATCGATGTACATCGATGTTTGCGATGAATAGCAACTAGTAGTGACGGTACTTTCATTTTTTGAAAGAATAGTCGTTATATATTTTTTACCGTCGCTAAAATTTTTAATTTAGCAACGTTTAGCGACTTTTTACCGACAATTTTAATTTTTTAATTAGCGACATTTATAAACGTAACAAAACGTTGTTGAATTTTTTTATTCGTGACGTTTAGCGATGTCTAAGTAGTCACTAATATTTTCAGAATTAGTGACGTTTAGCGACTATATAAACGTTGCTAATAGCGACGATTAGCGACGTGTTTAAGAGACGTCGCTAATATTTTTTAATATAGTGATCCGGTTTCACTTTTCCCCCATTCTCACTCGAAAATTTCCCAAATTTTCTTCTTTCTCCCTACCTCCGTGACCCAACCCCTCGCCGACGACCCCCACTGCTGACCTCCGCCGTCGACCATGCTCTCCCTCCGACCCTGGGCACCCCCTCATCCTCCTCCACCGAGATCCTCCTCCTCCTCTCCGGGATCCTCCTCCTCCTCCTCCACCGAGCTCCTCCTCCTCCTTTCCGGGCTCCTCCTCCTCAACGGAGTCCTCCTCCTCTCCGGGCACCCCCTCCTCGGTCAACCCCCTCTTCTTCGGCCACCCATTCCTTAGGTAAATCTTAATCCTAACTAGGACACACACACATGCGGACAATAACACTAACCCAAACTCGGACACGCGGACACACTAACACACATACACTAACCCTAACACGAACACACACACATGTTTGTATCATGCCATCTCATGATACATATGGTGAAATTGTAGGACACATGGATATGAAAGGTTAGGACACGATATCGAGGATAAGGTTGTAAGCATTTTATCGGACATGGACATACGCATACATTGGTTATCAATCATTCATGGTTATAAGCATTATTGTTATTTTAGGCAATTAAGTAGGAAAACTAAGTGACTTGATTAGGTATGGTTAAAAAAATTCCTACAATCATGTATCCTAGTTTAGAGCTATACAAGGCGACCCCAAAAATGGCATAGTGTGCATATAAATTGTCACGACCCGATTTCGTAGAATTGTTGAGGCGTCCCCCGAATCGTGACCGCCGTGCGGGCCTGGGGTTGCGCCCGCACAAGGCTTTAATGATTTGCATAACAAGCACATATTCAGAGTACGCAGATAAATTAAAACACAGATTTGAAACATGGAAAAGTTCTCTTTATTGATAATGAACATCTATTACAAACTCCTGAACGAGTCAGCTAATATGCCGCACGGGCTTACAAAAGTGTTGACTCAAAATGAGATAGCAGTCCTGTACATTACATCCCTTTATAAACTCAAATGATAAAGACCTCCAGGCTGGAGGACGGCTTTGCCACGAAGCTGCATTTGTGTATGAAGAGTTGCAAGCTTCTGACTTCAAAATGCTTCAAGGGGCGCGGTGAAGTTGCGCCAACAGCTGGACTGGATCGGGAAGACGACTTCGGCTCCTCGCTCGGTTCGCCTTGGTACGGAGAACCTGTTTCAACGAGGGTCAGCATGTCGAAACATACTGGTGAAGGTGAGCTAACCAAACTATACCAATCAACACGTTGTTTTAGTGAAGCATGCATGTTTTGGTGGGTTTCTATCTTGCCTTAGTTCATTTACAAGCAACAGTATATATATATATATATATATATGATACTGAAATGAACTAGCCACCGTTCGGTGGATTTTACCTGCCCGTCTGAATTACCTGCACAATACTTACCTTGCCTTCCCTGCCACGAAGACACAAGTTAGTTTGCAACAGGTTTAAATATACATGATAAGCACACGATGCATTGTAAGCCATATTCACACGATAAACACACGAGGCTTTGCAAGCATATACACACGAGGATCACTAGCTTGATGCCATAATGGACTAGTCAAGGACAAGGATAGCATGCAACGAGAAAACACGAGGAGCTCATAAAACACGATGCGTTGCAAGTTATCCCGTCCGTACACGATTGACTATAAATACGAAGTCTGCCCAGATCGGATCGGTGTCAGTGCCCCAGCGTCCGTCCGCAGAACTTATATCCTTGTGCACAAGTTGTCCGTGATCGAACACACGATATTTAGTTAAATTATCACTTTACGCAGTTGAGGCAACACAAGTAATGCATGATTCATTTTGCATAGCCTCTAGGAATAGTTATGCGCATACACGATATGATTCATAAATAGCACAATTTATAGAAGAAGATATATTCTAACTACAATTGATGCATAGGATGAACATTCCGAACGAACAAGCATGCAAGTAAGTAACCGTTCTCAAGTTGATTGACAAGCAGTATTATCCAAGACTATTCTCTCTTTTATCTTGGTATCTTTTATTATTACTTGGTATCGTTTGATCGGGGCAAAGAAGAATGTAGATTTTAGGGCGTGAAGCTTGGAAGCAGGGCTAGCTAATCGGGTTGGTAGCCACTCACTTAGATTGTTGGAAGGAAGAAGGAAAGAGGTGCTTCACGACTCCGCTCGCAAGCCACCTACTGCTCGTTCACCTACATTACGAACAGCTCGATCAATACCTCTTCCTCTTTTCCAAATCTCGGAATTGAAGTGCAGTTCAATGAACGAAAATAATGAAAACCATCAAAATCGTTCAAGGAAAACAAGCAAATCCCAAAACCAACTCAAAGCGCGAAAGCAACAAGCGACATCGAAAACCGAGGCTAAAAGATAGCAGCGGAGAGGTCCCTCCTGACTCTGCCGCAAAGTCGATCCCGGGGGCACGGTCCACTGAATATGGGAATCGATTCCGAAGAAACAAATCCATAACGAGGACGAGTTCTTAATTCAATCTATCCCGATCGAACGATACCGTTTGTGGTTCTTAGCCGCGCTCCCCGCACCGGGGGAACGGGGCGCTACATAAATAATATCTACCGGGCCTAAACTGTAGTGCCTCAAATCCTGATCCGACCGGGATGTGCACTACGTAATTGGGCTTGTGGCTAGTCCATCTGAGTCGTAGCTTAGATCTTCGGCATCTTCTTACCACGGACGAAATGCGATGATCCTTTTCAACTCATGGAAAGGCCTCTATTGAAACGAGTCCAATAGTTTTCGTGTTTGGTTGCTTGGTTTTCTTGATTGCCGCTTTGGGATTTTGATTTGGTGTTGCTTTCGATTTGCTTGGTTTTCGCTGCTGGTTTTATCGTTTGGAGCTTTGATTCTTGGGGAGTTCGGCAAGAAAGGATAGGCAAGAATTCTAATTGGTGCTCGTGTTGTGCAGGTCCGCGTAACTGACGTTTGATCGTCGCTAGGCGGGATTCGTGTTTCAGCTACCTTTTTCCTTAACCAGTGAGTAGTTTGGACCCTTCTTTCCTACTTCTTCACGCCCACATCTCTAATGTTTCAAACGTTCACTCGATGATGCCCGGTTGGACGCCTAGGAAATCCTTGCCACAATGTATGCCAGCCACTAGGAAAGGAACATGGGATTTGTAGACTAATTTTACTATATGCTTGCACACCTTATAATTTGAGTTGTTTATAAAGGGAATTGGTTGTTGGTGGCGGCCTAGTGCCTCGGATGGAGTTTGGACCTATGGGATACCAAAATCGGAATACCGTATTGAGAAAATATGAACTGCTGCATGAGATATATATTGCTGCTTTACTTCTTTGTTTATTTCGATGCATTGTATGATAATATGAATTGTTCATGCATTTGAATGGTCTGGGACAACTTGTGCACAAGGTTTGGCATTTCCTTGAAATGGCATTCCGGGGCACTGGAACCGTATTGATCCGAAGGGAAATATTTGATTCGTGCTCGTCACGATGCATTACGGGACCTCCAGCAGGGCTTGCTACCCGGGCTGATAGGGCGCGCCGTTAATGCTTGGAATATGTCCCTAAGATGTCGATCACACCAATGACCGCATAGAATAGAATACATGCTAATTTATTGTCTTGTGCAGATGGTAAGTATACTTGTGTTTTGTTGCAGGGAAGGCGTGCATCGGTTGAGTAAGCAACCGATGTGCTGGTTGGATTCTATGTTGTTTTTATTCCTATCAAAATATGCAACTGATATGAATTGAATTCACTTGCTTCTTTATAGAAGTTCATCTTAATGCATGCTCGCCCCTAATAATCTAGTGTTGATTTAGTCGAGTGGGTTCATCCCGCTCACCAGTACAAGTTGAGTACTGACCCACGTTGTGGGCAACTATTTCAGGCACTCAGACGGTGCAACGCTAGTGGATAGACGAGGAGGCGTTAGGAGCACCTCTATTTTGAAGTATAGTTGGAGTCAGATCATTTTAGAGGCTTGGACTTTCAACCTATACAAGGGCGTAATGTATGAACGACGTGGACTATCTGTTGGAGCACGCCCTGCCTTTTGAGTTATCTTTTGTAATGCAAATCAAGTAGCCGAGAGGCGCATCAATGTAAACTCTATGTAAATTACTCTGAATTATCAATAAAAAAGCATGTTTCTTCCTGCATTGGTGTTCAAATATCTGTGAATGTGTTTTCTAAATTGTGTTTCAAAATGGGTTCCTATAACTGCAAGTTCTTGCCTTGTGCGAGCGCAACTCCAGGCTCGCACGGCATCACGCCCCAGCGAGGACGAATCAGTTCCGTAAAGGATCCAGCGAGGACGATCGACCCTTTCGGGATCGGGGTGTGACAACTCCAGGCTCGCACGGCATCACGCCCCAGCGAGGACGAATCAGTTCCGTAAAGGATCCAGCGAGGACGATCGACCCTTTCGGGATCGGGGCATGACATATTGGTATTAGAGACTAGGCTTTACTTCCATGGGATTTCAAAAGATTATAAAGGAGTTTGATGCGCCTCTCAATTGAGTTGCGTTCGGCGTCCGCTGCATGAGATGAGTCGCCTATACAATGAGCCTATATATACAAAATCTATCGTTTTTGGAGTGGTAACAAGCTACTCACTTTTGTAGCCATGGCTAAGAAGAACACTACAACTGCCAGCAGTGCTCAACCCATTCAGAGTGATCCAGCAAGCTCTGGAGAATCCGGAGGAGCGGGTTCAACCGGTATGGCGGAACGGCTTATGCATCTCATGGAGGTGCAGCAACAACAGGCCGTTACGCAACAGGCACAGTTTGCTTCTCAATAGAAGCAAATGGATACTATGATGCAACTGATTGCATCCTTGGTACCTAGTAACGGGGGAGCCACAGTGGCACCTGTCACGCCGCCGGCCGTGGCGGTAGAAGACGAGTCAGAAGAGACTCAGCCTCCAGCAAGGAACTCCTGCCGTGCAGCCGAGTTCACTAAAATGCATCCGCCAACGTTCAATAGACGAGCAGAACCGAACGTGGTGATGGGGTGGATTGCTAAGCTGGAAGGACTCTTCAACCTGGTTGGCATCAGGGGATCCAAGCGAGTGGCCTGTGCATCGGTTCAGCTGGAACTGCGTGCGCATGATTGGTGGGAGGCCACGAAGCAAGGAATTTATGATGCCAATCCCAACTGTAAAATTACCTGGGAAATGTTTAAATCTGCATTCATTGAACAATATATTCCCCGAGCCGTGCGTCAACAGAAGGAAGATGACTTCAGCAATCTGGTGCAAGGAAGTTTGTCTGTTGACGATTACGACTCAGTGTTCGCTAAACTGGCTAAGTTTGCTGGGCACTTCCTGCCTAACCAGCAGGCGTGGTGCTATCGTTTTCAGAAGGGTTTGAATGATGATCTGCACAGGGATGTCATCAACCAGAGATGCCAAACCTACAAAGAATGTTACGAAGCCGCCTTGAATAACGAGCGGATCTTTGGGCACAATTCCCTAAAGGTCGATGTGCAAACCTCCCGTACCAACAACATCAAATGACCTCAGGAAACGAGAGGGTCTGGAGCACAAAAGCGCCCACACACATCAGAAAATAGGGGTCCACTCCAGGCACCGCACTGCCATAGATGCGGCAGACTAGGGCATCGAATAAACGAATGCCGAGCTAGAGGGTATTTTAAATGTGGCCGTCTGGACCACAAACACTTTAACTGTCGAGAAGGCAACGGGAATCAGAACAACGGGAATCGGAACAACGGGAACCGGAACAACGGGAACCGGAACAACGGGAATCAGAACAGGAGGCCTCCAGCAAGTGATGCTAATGCTGTGCCCGTGAACCCACAATGCCAGGGTGCTCAAGGCCGAGTCTATGCACTGACTCGGGATGAGGCATCCGTCTCTGAAACTGTCATGACAGGTACATTACTTTTCAGAGATTTTCCCGCTAGAGTCTTATTCGATTCAGGTGCTATGCATAGTTTCATATCTGCTGATTTTACTGTTGAGCATAAATTAGCTTCTACTCCTTTAAATATGAACCTTTGCGTGAGTACCCCTTCGGGAGTCGATATGCCTGCCCATGCGATCTGTAGGGATGGTTATATTTGCATCGGAGGAAGGAAGCTTTCCTTAGATGTCATTGTACTAGACATCAAGGATTACGATATTATTCTCGGGTGGACTGGTTGGGTGCTTGCCATGCAACAATCGAGTGCGCGGAGAAGCGATTCGTATTCCATCTACCCGGCGAGGCAGACTTCTACTATTCGTGCAGCGCTGCACCGAAGACGGCAATGGTGATATCAGCAATTTTGGCTAGGCGTATGTTGCATTCGGGCTGTGAAGGGTACTTAGCTTCCGTTCGAGACACCTGGCAGGAATGTGCAGATGCAGCTCAGGCTGAAGTCATCGCAGATTTCCTCGACGTGTTCCCAGACGAGCTGCCTGGAATGCCTCCTGATTGTGAGATCAAATTCAGCATTGACACTTTTTCGGATTCGCGACCGATATCAAAGGCACCTTATCGAATGGCCCCAGCAAAGCTTAAGGAACTTAAGGTTCAGTTGCAAGATCTATTGGACCGAGGATACATTCGTCCAAGCGTTTCTTCGTGGGGCGCTCCGGTGCTGTTCGTGAAGAAAAAGGATGGATCCATGCGGATGTGTATTGACTACCGAGAACTGAATAAGGCGACCATGCGGAATCAGTACCCATTGCCAAGAATAGATGACTTGTTTGATCAGCTGCAAGGTGCAACAGTTTTCTCTAAAGTTGATCTCAGGTCAGGGTATCACCAGTTGAAAATCAAATCAGATGATATTCAAAAATCTGCTTTTAGAACCCGTTACGGACACTATGAGTTTCTCGTGATGTCGTTCGGTTTGACGAACGCCCCTGCAGCTTTCATGGATCTAATGAACCGCGTGTTTTGGCCGTTTGTGGATAAGCTTGTGGTCGTCTTCATAGACGACATACTAATCTATTCCAAGAATGAGACGGAGCACAAGGAACACCTGAAGATCGTGCTGCAGACATTACGAGAACATCAGTTGTTCGCTAAGCTCAGCAAGTGTGAGTTCTGGTTGAACAGCGTGGCATTCCTTGGTCATGTCGTCTCGGCCGAAGGCATCTCCGTAGACCCGAAGAAAATAAAGGCGGTGGTGGACTGGAAACAACCTACGTCAGCCAGCGAAGTTCGAAGCTTTCTGGGCCTAGCGGGATACTACCGTAGGTTCGTGAAGGATTTTTCTAAACTGGCCTCGCCTATGACTCGCCTTACTCAGAAAAGGATTGCATACGAATGGGGTGATGACTGTGAAGCCAGCTTTCGGGAACTTAAGCGGCGTCTTGTTTCAGCTCTGATTCTTGCACTTCCAGATGGGGTAGAAGAGTTTCAGATATACAGCGATGCTTCAGGACTCGGCTTAGGGTGTATGCTCATGCAGAGGGACAAGGTAATATCGTATGCCTCCAGGCAACTGAAACCGCACGAGAAAAACTACCCGACGCATGATCTGGAATTGGCGGCAATTATGTTTGCACTGAAGTTATGGAGGCATTATCTTTATGGTGTTGCTTGCAAAATCTTTACGGATCACAAGAGCCTCAAGTACCTATTCACCTAGCGGGAATTGAACCTCCGGCAGTGGCGTTGGCTAGAACTTATTAAGGACTACGACCTAACGATCGCGTATACACCGGGCAAGGAAAGCGTTGTTGCTGATGCTCTGAGTCAAAATCACGTGGGCTCGTTATCTATAGACAACCGTTTACTTCGAGATCTAGAGGCGATGGGCATCGAGTTTTGAGTTCGGCACCAAGGAGTGCAGCTGGCACCACTCCATCTTGAACTGGGTTTATGTGGTAGAATCAAATCAGCTCAGGAGGGCGATCAGTTCTTAGCGAAGGTACGCGGACTGATCTCGGCGGGGAAGATGTCTGATTTTATGGCAGGCGAAGATGGGGCCTTACAGATGAAAGGAAGGCTATGTGTTCCTAGTGACCCAGAACTCCGAAGGGAAATCATGGCGGAAGCACACTACGCGAAGTATTCCTTGCATCCGGGGAGCACTAAGATGTATAAGGACTTGCACGGGACCTTCTGGTGGCACGGTATGAAGCGGGATGTGGCGACCTTTGTGTCACAGTGCATGGCCTGTCAACAGGTGAAAGCTGAACATCAGAGGCTCGGCGGGGAGCTCCAGAACCTCGCTATTCCCGAGTGAAAATGGGACAACATCACTATAGATTTTATTGTGGGATTTCCGAAGACGCCACGGGGGCATGATGCAATTTGGGTCATAGTTGATCGTTTGACCAAATCAGCCCACTTTCTTCCTATAAAAGTTACTTGGAGCGTCGATCGGTTAGCACAAATTTACATAGATGCGATTGTTCGATTACACAGAGTACCTGCCTTAATCGTTTCTGACCGTGACGGACGTTTCTTATCTCGTTTCTGGACTAGCCTACAGTCTGCTTTAGGAACCAAGCTACAGTTCAGTACCGCATATCATCCGCAGACTGACGGACAGACAGAAAGGACAAATTAGATACTTGAAGACATGTTACGGCTGTGTGCGATTGATTTAAAGACTAGTTGGGACACGCATCTTCCATTGGCAGAGTTTGCGTACAACAACAGCTACCAATCAAGCATCCAGATGGCACCGTACGAAGCACTATATGGGCGCAAGTGTCGATCTCCAATATGTTGGGACGAAGTCGACGAGCGGCAGGTACTCGGGCCAGAGCTGGTAGAGTAGGCAGTTGAGAAAGTTCGCTTGATTCGGGAAAGACTCCGCACAGCACAGAGCCGACAGAAAAGTTATGCTGACGCCCATCGAAGACCCTTGGAATTCTTGGTCGGGGATCATGTCTTCTTGAAAGTGACGCCGATGCGTGGTGTGATGCATTTTGGCGTGAAGGGCAAACTGAGTCCCCGGTTTGTCGGCCCCTTTGAGATATTGGAACGAGTGGCAGCTGTGGCATACCGGATTGCACTACCTCCCACCTTGGCTGAAGTGCATGACGTATTCCATGTTTCTCAACTTTGGAAGTATGTGCATGACCCTAGTCATGTGGTTAGCTTCGAACAATTGGAATTATGCACGGATTTGTCATACTCAGAGGAGCCGGCACGGATTCTGGATCGTAAGGAAAAAGTACTTCGCAACCGTACGATGTCCTTGGTTCGCGTGCTATGGCGGAACCATTCAGTTGGGGAATCAACTTGGGAGATGGAATCGGAGATAAAGGAGAAGTATCCTTCATTGTTCATTCAGTCGGAGGTAGGGCCTTGTTCTTAAGTTTCGGGTCGGCCTTGTTCTTAAGTTTCGGGTCGAAACTTTTTCTTAGTGGTATATTATGTAGTGCCTCAAATCCCGATCCGACCGGGATGTGCACTACGCAATTGGGCTTGTGGCCAGTCCATCTGATTCGTAGCTTAGATCTTCGGCATCTTCTTGCCACGGACGAAATGCGATGAACCTTTCCAACTCATGGAAAGGCCTCTATTGAAACGAGTTCAATAGTTTTCGTGTTTGGTTGCTTGGTTTTCTTGATTGCCGCTTTGGGATTTTGATTTGGTGTTGCTTTCAATTTGCTTGGTTTTTGCTGCTGGTTTTATCGTTTGGAGCTTTGATTCTTGGGGAGTTCGGCAAGGAAGGATAGGCAAGAATTCTAATTGGTGCTCGTGCTGTGCAGGTCCGCGTAACTGACGTTTGATCGTCGCTAGGCGGGATTCGTGTTTCAGTTACCTTTTTCTTAACCAGTGAGTGGTTTGGACCCTTCTTTCCTACTTCTTCACGTCCACATCTCTAATGTTTCAAACGTTCACTCGATGATGCCCGGTTGGACGCCTAGGAAATCCTTGCCATAATGCATGCCAGCCACTAAGAAAGGAACATGGGATTTGTAGACTAATTTTACTATATGCTTGCACACCTTATAATTTGAGTTGTTTATAAAGGAAATTGGTTGTTGGTGGCGGCCTAGTGCCTCAGATGGAGTTTGGACCTATGGGATACCAAAATCGAAATACCGCATTGAGAAAATATGAACTGATGCATGAGATATATATTGCTGCTTTACTTCTTTGTTTATTTCGATGCATTATATGATAATATGAATTGTTCATGCATTTGCATGGTCTGGGACAACTTGTGCACAAGGTTTGGTATTTCCTCGAAACGGCATTCTAGGGCACTGGAACTGTATCGATCCGGAGGGAAATATTTGATTCATGCTCATCACGATGCATTGCGGGACCTCCAGCAGGGCTTGCTACCCGGGCTGATAGGGCACGTCGTTAATGCTTTGAATATGTCCCTAAGGTGTCGATCACACCAATGACCGCATAGAATAGAACACATGCTAATTTATTGTCTTGTGCAGATGGTAAGTATACTTGTGTTTCGTTGCAGGGAAGGCGTGCATCGGTTGAGTAAGCAACCGATGTGCTGGTTGGATTCTATGTTATTTTCATTCCTATCAAAATATACAACTGATATGAATTGAATTCACTTGCTTCTTTATAGAAGTTCATCTTAATGCATGCTCGCCCCTAATAAGCTAGTGTCGATTTAGTCGAGTGGGTTCATCCTGCTCACCAGTACAAGTTGAGTACTGACCCACGTTGTGGGCAACTATTTCAGGCACTCAGACGGTGCAACGCTAGTGGATAGACGAGGAGGCGTTAGGAGCACCTCTATTTTGAAGTATAGTTGGAGTCAGATCATTTTGGAGGCTTGGACTTTCAACCTATACAAGGGCGTAATGTATGAACGACGTGGACTATCTGATGGAGCGCGCCCTGCCTTTTGAGTTATCTTTTGTAATGCAAATCAAGTAGCCGAGAGGCGCATCAATGTAAACTCTATGTAAATTACTCTGAATTATCAATAAAAAAGCATGTTTCTTCCTGCATTGGTGTTCAAATATCTGTGAATGTGTTTTCTAAATTGTGTTTCAAAATGGGTTCCTATAACTGCAAGTTCTTGCCTTGTGCGAGCGCAACTCCAGGCTCGCACGGCATCACGCCCCAGCGAGGACGAATCGGTTCTGTAAAGGATCCAGCGAGGATGATCGACCATTTCGGGATCGGGACGTGACAACTCCAGGCTCGTACGGCATCACGCCCCAGCGAGGACGAATCGGTTCCGTAAAGGATCCAGCGAGGACGATCGACCCTTTCGGGATCGGGGCGTGACATAAACTCTCTTTATTTTTTGTTTTATAATCTATATAGGGTTGACACTATATATCTATCGGTGTAAATATCAAGTGTGGATATCCAGGAGTGTATCAGTGAGTGTCAACTCTTTATCCTGAATAAAAAAAATTGACACTGGATATCCATGACTTGACTTTTCAATTAGAAAGTCATGGCCTAAATAAATGTCAAGTGTGGATATCCAGGATACAGAGTTGACACTCACTAATACACTACAATATGAGTATCCAGGATACAGAGTTGACATTGCAATGTCAATATAAATAATATCTACCGGTGTAAATGTCAAGTGGGTAATACCTAGAGTGTAATTTTTAACTCAACAGACCCTGCAATAGTTTGGGGCATTCTTATGTGTGTAGACGAGTAGGTGTACAACATAATTGGGTATTCTTGAGTATCAATGCTAGGACTAGGAGTATCAGTGCATGTACTGTATTTAAACGAAGAAGATGAATTTTCAGAAGAGGATTAAAAATATCAATATAAAATCCATTTAGACTTGTGACATGTATTATAATTTAAACTGTTTTCTTGAACGATGTTTATTCATCTTTGCATATCTGGAGTGAGTATCATTTGGATAATATACACTACCAAATATTCAAATGAGTATATACTTGAACGATGTATATTCATCTTTGTAGAAGTATCTAGAAATTGATCTAAATTACTATCTACGTCATCGTTCGTGGATGTACAACCGTCATCCTGATGACATGTGCGATGTACGGGATGAATTCATAGAGGGTGTATAACAGTTCCTGCAGTTCGCCAAGGCATTCCCTCAGTACATGAACAGTACCAAAATTAAGTGTCCGTGTGTGAGATATCGTAACTTGAAATATCATCCAGAAGTGGAAGTCACATATCATTTGTACTCGAAGGGTTTCACGACGAATTACTATCAGTAGACCGTGCACGGAGAACTTGTGTCTTTAGCATCGGAGTCAGAGCCTTATGTGAAGCCATATATGGATGTCCACGACCATGCTGCTTACGACAACGGGTGGGTGAACATGGTTTTTGATACGGCGGGGCCTAGTTTTGATCCTGACAATCATGATGCAGCTGAGGAGGCACCGAATGCCGATACTATGAAGTTCATGGAGTTGCTGAAGAATGAAAGGACTCTATTATATCCTGGTTGTGAGGATCATTCACCGTTGGAGGTGGTTACAAGATTATTGAGCATCAAGTCCGATTTTAATATGTCACAAGAATGATATAACCGACTGATGGAGTTGATTATAGAGATCTTGCCGGAGGGTGCTAAGTTTCCTAAAGACTTCTACCGATCTAAGAGGATGGTTAGATCGCTCTGGATAGAATACGAGAAAATTGATGCATGTCGCAATGGGTGCATATTGTACTACAAAGACGACAAGGATGAAGACATGTGCAGATTTTGTGGTGCTGATTGCTACAAGGCCATTGGTAGAGGAATGTTTGTCGGTACAAGAAAGCCTACCAATTTGATGTACTACTTGTCTTTGACGTCGTGGTTGCAGAGGTTGTTTATGGTGGAGGAGACTACAGAAAATATGAGTTGGCACAGGCGGGAACAGATCGAATGAGTATTGGATCATCCATCCGATCGAGAAGCATGCAAGCACTTTGATCGAGAGTATCCAGATTTTGCTTCGAATCCGCGTAATGTCAGATTGGGGCTCTCCTCCGATGGTTTTATCCCATTCAGACTTTCGAGCTCCCAGTATTCGTGTTGGCATGTGATCGTTACTCCGTACAATCTACCTCCTTGGATGTGCATGAAGACTCCATATATTATCCTAACCGTTATTATCCCGAGTCCGAACAATCCGAAGAGGAATATCGATGTGTATTTACAGTCGTTAATAGATGAGTTGAATCATCTGTGGGAAGTAGGTACCAACACATACGATATTTTTAGAAAGCAAAATTTTTAGATGAGGGCATCACTTATATGGACCATCAACAACTTTTCGGCCTATGGAATATTATCGGGATAGAGCACCCATGGTCGTCTCTCATGTCCATATTGCATGGCCCGTACTAAGGCTTTCCGTTTAAAACACGGAGGCAAACCATGATTCTTCGATTGTCATCGACAATTTTTGCTGAAGGATCATCCGTAACCAGAGGAACATGAATGCTTTTCGTGCGGGCGTTGTGGAGAAGGCCAATCTACCCGCAAGGTGGCCCGGATACACAATATGGAAAGAGATAAAAGATTTACCAAGTGTTATCGAAGAGCCTGCTAAGGGGTACAAGTGTGACGGATTTGGTCGCACCCATAACTGGACGAAGAGGAGTATATTCTGGGATCTGCCATATTGGAGTACCAATCTGATCAGACATAACCTTGATGTCATGCATATCGAGAAAAATATGTTTGATAACATAATTAATACTGTAATGGAGGTAAAAGGGAAGACGAAAGATAATCCGAAGGCCAGGTTGGACTTAGAAGAAATATGTAGACGTCCTGCGTTGCATTTGATAGAGGAAGGGAATAGAAAGTTAAAGCAGTCTAAGTCAATTTTCTCACTGGAAAAAGAGGATAAAGGAAGACTTTGTAGGTAGATTCAGGGTCTAAAATTTCCAGACGGGTACGTGTCGAACTTGAGAAGATGCATCGACCTCAAGAAAAATAAATTGGCAGGTCTGAAGATCCACGATTGTCACGTATTCATGGAGAGATTAATTCCGATTGCATTTCGAGAATTCTTACCACAGGTCGTTTGGGATCCATTGACAGAGCTCAGCATATTCTTCAGAGATCTTTGTTCTACTAAGTTGCTCGTCGATCGTCTAGAAAAGCAAGAGAAGGACATTGCGGTAACACTGTGCAAGCTCGAGAAGGTATTTCCTCCTGTATTCTTTGACTCCATGGAGAATTTGCCAATTCATCATTCCTATGAGGCACGTGTTGGTGGTCCTGTCGATTATCGGTGGATGTACCCATTCGAGCAGCATCTGAATCACCTAAAGAGAATGGTGAAAAATAAGGCACGGGTTGAGTGCTTTATTTGTGAAGCTTATGTTCTCGAGGAGATTACAAACTTTTGCTCTGCGTATTTCAAACCTCATGTTGGTACTAATAGAACGAGAGCTCCGAGAAACGACGACGGATATCAGGAATCTAATGATGTAATACTGAAAGAATTCAATGTGTCCAGAAAGCCTTCAGAGAAAATAAAGAAGAGATATTTGAATGACGATGAGCTAAGGGCTGCTCAGTTGTATATATTACTCAATTGCGATTATGATAAAGTGGAGAAACTTGAGGGGTATGTGATTAATACATCTATGTTTATGTCATCTTAATATAATAGTATAAGCTAATATTATGCTACTAATCAACGGTTGCTTCATTATTTTTTAGCACATATAATAATGATATGAGGTCGGTTAGACCCTACATAACAGATGAAGAAGTAGAACAAGAAATAAGACATCATTTTCCTTCTTGGTTGAGCGTATATGTAAGGAGCTCGGTAATTACTTTTTCTGTATGTACATGCACAATAAATAACTTACTATCGCTACTTTGGTATTTAGGTCGATCGTCTAATAACACCCGAGACTGAATCTATTAGAACTCTAGCCAAGGGACTAATTACTGCTGTCAAAATATGGCCAAGTTACTGTGTGAATGGGTTTAGATTAAGTCAACAAATGCTCCTATCAGAGACAGCTTCCTAGATCTTGATTCCACAAAAAATAGTTGTTTGTGTTGTTTGATGATAAACAGAAGAATGAAACTAGGTTTATACGAAACCCTTTCTTTGTTTACAAACAAGAAAAAAGAGTACAATTAATCCTATACGAGGATGTTAAGTAAAAAAATGATTTTGGGGAAATATTGCTATAGGAGTCTGATCCGCGGTCGATCACTTTGTCCCTTGGACCACACGATAACGAAGAAGTATTGTAGAAGGAGAAGAAGCTTCAAAGATTGCGAGTGGGATTAAACTGTCAACCAACACTCTCTATTTTATGCTCTCTTTTTTTTTATTTGATCTTCTGGATTATCTCCCATGATTTCGACCTTTTCTTCTGTGACCAGAAGTCTCTATTTATAGAGCTCAGTCACAGTAACTGTCTAGTCGACGTAGAAGCCAAATTGTGAAGAGAGTGGCGCTCTTTACGCGGCGGTTACAATAATAGGTACCCACGTCTAAATGATCTCTTGAATCCGCGTGTGACGCGTGTCCCATTATGAGGTAACGTATATAATCGCTCATCGAAGATCATGGCATGCAAGCTACGTAGGTAACTGCCCCTCGTGTAAAGATGGTTGGCATAAAAGCCAAATAACTGTCTTGTTGGCGTAAAAGCCAAGTAGCTATCTTGTTGGCGTAAAAGCCAAGTAGTTGTCTTGTTGGCGTAAAAGCCAAATAGCTGTCGTGTTGGCGTAAAAGCCAAATTCTGCGTAAAGCTTGATGCTGCACAAATAATCGGTAACCAGCGTAAACTAGCCAATTATCCTTCCTGACTGAGGTCTTGAGCGTATTCTGGGCCAAATAGCCTTATCACGTACCTTTGCAAATATAGCCTTAGTTGGCGTATTTCGAGGAGATAGCATACGTCGTACTCCTATAGTTGAAAATAGCCTGGTTGGCGTAACATGCAGGGATAGTGATGTGAGAGTATTAGTCCTAGTTTTAGCTCTCCCAGTCATTAAAAATGGAACAAAATCTCTTGCATTAAATGCAGAGATCTGCCCCCATCTCGCGCATTAACTGCAGAGATATGCCTCAAGTTCTGTACGAAAAATAGCTTTTGACGTGGCGTCTGATTTCGTCTCATCTTGAGCATAAAAACTCATCTCTGCTTGTGTAGAATAGGCAGCATATTCCTTGAATGCGTAAAAATGACTTATATCAAGGATATGCCACTAAACGACAGTCTGGGCCTCTGTGCAGAATCATCATTACAGCCGTTCTCTCGATCGTCGTGCAGTACTCTTTGTCAGGAGTCAGGTTCAATATTTTGTCTGACAGGTTCATTCGAGGAATACGAAGAGTTCCTCGTACAACTTCACGCTGTATTAAAAGCAGACATATTTTATGCCGGAGGGAGGTGTAGCAACCTTTTTATGCCAAAACAGTATGGAAGTGCTGCCTTATGCAGACTGTTTTGAAGCCATATTTTATGCCACACAGCGCTGAAGCTCTATTTTACGCGTATAGCTTTGAAGTCATATTTTTACGCCACTTAGCACTGAAGTTCTGTTTTACGCGGGCTTCATGCATGTTGGGGGTTTTACGCGTATAATTCTCCAGCGTATTTTTCATGCTTCTACAAGACCCTCTTCAAAGTTTTCAAATTTCTCGTAATTTGAAATACTTTGAATGAAGCATGAAACGGTCAAATTTGACTCGTTCTGCAAGGCTAATTTTTCGGAGATATTTGGGAAGTTGTTGGGATTGGGTATGTTCTCTTCTGCCTATATAAAGGCGAGTGAGTAAACCTGTTTTTCCATACTTCCTTCACCAAAAAGATGGCCGCTGAGATCCATCGGGCTTACCTGAGGAAGAAAGAAGATCATGCTCTTCCAGCGTGTAAGGAGCCGTAAAAAGATGCATCTTCGAGCAAATATCCTCTGCAACGATGGATCATGGAATGATATCATAGCTTCCTTTGGTCGGGATAATCAGCAATTTTATATGGCGATTCCTCCAAGAGAGAGGAAGGGTCTCATCGGACCACACAGCTTGCTAGCTGTATTTTCTTCTATTATGAAGCTGGACGTAGGTAGGCAGTTTGGCCCTGTCTTCCAATATTGTGTTGGATCTGAATCCCTAACACAATTCTAGGGCATGGCCGCGATGGCGTATGGAGGGTGCTTGAATAATTTAAACATGCCCAGTTATGTATCCTCCCGCCATTAACCATTTTCTTATTCATCGGTCCAGGAAGCCGATGAAGTGCCATAGAAGAAGAAAAAGATCTCCATCAAATGAGAACCTGGCGCAATAGATTCCCATCGTAATCTTGAGTGTTAATGAATAATCCTTTGTAAAAAAGGATTTCCATCATATGTAATCATAAAAAATGAAAAATCCTTTGTAAACTGGATTTCCATCATATGTAATCATGATTAATAAACTTGTCTTCTTTTACGCATTGCTGATTTGCCATATTTGCTGATAATGTACAGCTTCGACAAGTCTGAGTAATTTTACGCTGACTCTGGTAAACACTTATCCGGTCACGTCCCAACTTTTACGCGTAACGGAAGATGCGTAAAAAGCTCTTTAGCATTAAGTTGTCTTGAAGATCCAACTGTCATGCTATTTTTGGACGAGGAGTCACATAGAATTCTGAACTGTCACTTCTCTAATACGAAGAATTTCTGTTCAGAATATCATCTTCAAGAATGGTTTCCCGAAAATTCCCCGAAACAGGGCAAGGAATGTCTACCGAACAGGCCATACTTGAACTTAGATGTTAAGGATTATGGCTAGACTTCGAATGAACTTCCAATGGCCCAAGAAGAAGAGTCATCTTCAATGCTGACATCTGTGTGTTTCAGGCACTTGGAATATTTTGTAGCCAAAAAGGAGCATTTTTTGCGTAAACCCTTGTAATTTGCCGTCTATAGCTTCTGAGCGTAGAAAAAGCTTCTAAGCGTAAAACCATAGATTTGTAGCTTCTGAGCATAAAACTGTAGATTTATAGCCTCTGAGCGTAAAAGCTCCTGAGTGTAAAACCATAGATTTGTAACTTCTGAGCGTGAAACCGTAGATTTGTAGCCTCTGAGCGTAAATGCTTCTGAGCGTAAAACCATAGATTTGTAGCTTCTGAGCGTGAAACTGTAGATTTGTAGCCTCTGAGCGTAAAAGATTCTGAGCGTAAAACCATAGATTTGTAGCTTCTGAGCGTAAAACCATAGATTTGTAGCTTCTGAGCGTGAAACCGTAAATTTGTAGCCTCTGAGCGTAAAAGCTTCTGAGCGTAAAACCATGGATCCTTGCTCTGCGCATAAAATCTGGATTTGTTACTCAGCATGACTGTCCATCTTCTTTTTCAAATAATAGGCTGACGTGGTCCCAAATCATAACCGACTATTAAAAATCAGATTTGGATAGGGATTCGAAGAGTTATCTGAACTCTATAAATAGCCGAAGGTCTTGAGAAAGAAAAAAACCCTTCATCTGTTTCTGCAAAACCCTTTCTTTCTGAGAACTCTTCAGCTTCGTCTCTTTTCTGAGAACTCTGAGTTTCGCCATGGCACCAAAACAAGCCTCCGTCTCTAAGGAAAAGAAAGCCGCTTCCTCATCTCGCTCCTCTGCTCAAGCAAGAGCAACCCCTGCTAGGCCAAGCGAGCCTCGTTCTGAACGAAATGCTCCACCGTCGAGCTGCGCTCCGGGCATCACAGGTAAAGATTTCGAGAGGAATAGAGAACCTTCTGCACACGTTGTACGTGTATGCACAAGAATACGCCCACATTCCTAATGTGTCAGCGTAAAACTCCATATTTTTACAGTATGGCGTAAAAACTCAGACTGTCAAAATTTGGCATGCACTTCAAATTTTGAGTTTTACGCGCTGGATGTAAATTCTAGCGAAAAAACTCAAATTTTAGTAGTCTGGCGTAAAAACTCAGACTGTTAGATACTGCCAACCTTGAGTTTTACGCACTGAAAAATAGATTCCAACGTAAGACTCAAGTTTTGCAGTCTGGCATAAAAGCTTAGACTGTTAGGCTTTGGCGTATACTGCAAGAGTGAAGCGTCTAGCATAAAACTGACTTGTTTTCTTGCTTCTTGCAGTGGACCTACAGATCCCTCCTTTGGCTGAAGTGATGGGCTCTGCTGCTGGGATGCTGAATTCCAACTATCTGGAGGACTTGTCCTATGTGACATTCCCCATCTCTGGAATAAAGTATCCTCAAGAAAGGGGAACTCTGATCTCATCCCAAGGAGAACGAATGCTGCTGAGTATGATCAGTGGGGAACCCCTGACATACATAGATGTGACTAAATATAAGAAACCAAGTTTCTTATTCGGGGATGTTATCGATAAACAATCCCAGACTAAGCCCAAGAAAGAAGATTGGGTATTTTCTGCTGAGGGCACGGTCATGTATCTACCAAGGATGTCTAGAGATTACCCTATTTCGGCATTCTTCTATGCCACATATCCTAGGAAGATGATGTGGACCCCGACTCCCGATCTTCATGGGTGGCCAGGGAAGATCTCATACAAGAAAGGATCGAACCGAGGAGCCTTTATGAGCAGTCCTTCAGGCCCTGTTATGCCTTTCAGAGGATTACTGCTGGACAGCATCCCGAGTGAAGACACTTCATTGATCCAGCCGGTTCAAATAACGACTTACTGTAATGACTTTATGTGGTAGGGAGGAGTGTACCCCAAGGTTAACCCTCGCACCAATGGATGGCTTAACCCCGGGAATCTTCAATGGGCCAGTTTAACTGCCTGGGCCCTGAAGCACTTCCAGATGGAGCTGGAGAGTATTGGCTTATTTGCGGCTGTTAGTGCCACTAGTGTTGGGCTGCCTCTCAACCCCAACTTGTTCTTAGCTTTGATGGAGCGATATAATTCGCTCACTGGGACTTTCGCCACTCCACTAGGTGAGTTGGGCTTAGCCCTTCATGAGATGGCAGAGATTTCAAAGCTGCCAATGGGAGATACTCCTTATGAAGAGTACGTTCCCACAAACAGGGAGCTGAGGGATACAAACCCTCGGGCAGTGGCAGTGTACCAGGAGCTAATAAGCCACTATCTTGCCTGCACCACCTTCTACAAAGAGCCTTCTGATTTGGCTCATATCAACAAATGGGTATCCTACCTCTTCTTCCATCAGGCCAGAAATGCTAAACCGGACAAGGTTGTAGATAGCAGAGATAAACCTTTGAACCTCCTGAGCATGCTTAGTGCCAATACGGTCGATGATCTCATTGAAGACGCAGGGGCTTCAGATTATGTTCTCGATGAGGAGATAGGGGGTTATCCTGCAGGCACTAAAGCCTTCAGTTATATAAGGCATTATCGCAAGCCTCTGTCAAGGGAAGCTCAACTGGCTGGCTTACTCTCTGTCTGGCTACGCCGATGGGTGGTTCCTGGTATCGCGTCTGTGGATCGCATTCATCGCAACACCTTATGGCCCGCAGTGCGTCTGGTGTTTGGAGCGAGGTTGGGCCTGCTCCATGCCATGGTGTGCAGAATACAAGCTGGTCCTGAGGGCCATTACTGATGGGCTACTTGCAGATGATACACAGCGTGAAGGATTTCCCAGAGTGGAATTGCCATTCTTATATCTGATGGGATGGTTAATCCTTCACAACACCAGAGTGATGTCTCCCGACTCTGCCAGCGGTTCAGGAAATAACTTCTTGTTGAATTACAAGAATTCCCTTTGGAATGTGACTAGCATCATAGATTATCGGCGAGCATTAAATTTTGCCCATAGTTGGAAGCTCTTATGTACCGTTCCCCCCGTACATATCAATCAACAGGGGACGAAACTTCAGAATGCAGGTTAGGGGAAGACTATTCTTTCTCCTGAAGCCTTTTACTGGTTGGTCTGCATTAGACCTTCCCATCTGCTGTACAGTGTAGAAGCATAAAAAATACGCTGGGAAAAGCTACACAGCCTCTTGATACAGAGCAGCGTAAGCAGAGGCCTTCAGAGCCAACAGGCGTACGACAGAGTTTTCTCCGCTAAAATATAGCGTGAAGAATAAAGCTCAAAGGACCATCGGCATAAGTGCAGTACGTCCAGGCCGCTCCAGCGTGAAACAGAGTTCTTCATCGCCTCCATGGCGTAAAACTCAACCGCACTCAAAGCAGCGTGATAGCGTACGAGGAACGCTTCATCTTCCCTGAAATGAACCTGTCAAGTCACGCAGTGAATCTGACCTCTGACTCCTGACAAAAGGTGATGCACGGCTACCCAGACGACGGCTGGAAACGATGACAGACCTCTCGGGATGCGTCCCACAGTATGATGGCGGATCTCACCATTTAATGCAGAAGATTTGGTAAAACATCACCAAACCGTCGTTTACCGGAGTTCCCTCAGCATAAACCGCTATTTTGCGTACAAGGGAATACGCCGCCCTGTTTTACACAGGAAAATATGAGCTATTTTACGCTCCGCAGCAGATAAACTGCCTGCCACGTCAAAAGCTACACTTCGTACGGGATTCGAGGCACGTCTCCACGTCTAATTGCACAGGGCGGTGACAGTTTCTCTCAAGACACGTCTCTGCGACGGGTGCACAGAAGACCTGCAGACCTTCGAAACACGCCTCCGCATTTAATGCATAAGGTGATGGCAAATCTCTGCAAGAGATTTGGTTATATCTTCAAAAGCCGTAATTCTGGCTAAGGCGTCCACATCAGCACGGTGTGCAGCGGCTTCTACGCCCATTCAGGATCTGTGCTCAAGCGGCTTCTACGCCCATTCTGGTACGATATGCAGCAGCCTCTACGCCCATTCAGGATCTATGCTCATGCGGCTTCCACGCCCACTCAGTCTCTACGACTACTCGGCTTCTACGCCCACTCAGTCTCTACGACTACTCGGCTTCCACGCCTACTCGGCTTCCATGCCTACTCGGCTTCCACACCTACTCGACTTCTATGCCTGTTCGGCTTCTATGCCTGTTCGGCTTCTATGCCTGCTCGGCTTCCATGCCTATTCGGCTTCTATGCCTACTTGGCTTCTATGCCATGGTGACGGACATTTGGCTTCTACGCCAACCTCTCCTACACAATGGATACCTACCCGCGTGGCATTTACTCCGTGATCTTAGTAGCAACCGTACGTGTTGTGTCCCCTTAGTTGGACCCACGTCACCCGCTCAGTCAAAAGATCATCTATACGTAGGCATTTGTTACTTTAACCGTTGTGTAAAAGGGTGCTGTACTTTTCACTCCTCGGTTGCTACACCAACGGAGTGGTCACTGTCACCAAAGACTCTATAAATAGAGGCCCCTGTCAATGGGGAACAAGGTCGAAAAAATTGGTCAAGAAACCGATATCAGATCCCAAGTCGGAAAATTCGGTCAAGAGTACCAATACCAGATCCAAAGTCGACAGTCGGAGAAGATCGAACAAGGAGGAGAGAGAGAGAGAGAGAGAGCCCGGAGCTCAGGCAAAGAGCGGGGATCGACGACTTCGGCATCGTGCATCCACCCTCTCCTGCAACCTTCGAAGCTGCTACCTGTCTTCCACGACACTTCTTCAACATCGCGTGGTCCAAGGGCTAAAGTGATCGACAGCAGATCAGACACCTATAGCAATTTATACCCAGATTAAATAAATTGTACTCCCACATCCTCGTATGGGATTACATTGTACAAGTTTGTTTATAAACCAAAGGGCGCGGGTTTCGCACAAACCCCGTCATTGAAATACACTTTCATTCTTTCGTTTAATACCACAAACAAGATGGCAAGTCTGCTGGGGACGTCTTTCTCTTCTGACGAGGAAGTAATTGCTCAACGCGATGCGGTATCTATAGGAACCGTGAAGAAGACGCTGGTCGTTCATTTCGACCAGTCTACTTATGAAGACATGCTTCGAACCGGGGGTAGCTCTCACTCTCTCTCCGTCCAAGATAACAGGAAGCAGCGCAAAGTGTGGATGCCCAAGACATCCTCAACCATTCCTGTGGACTCTCTGATCTCTCCGACCAATGAGGTGGTAGCATCGCTCCCTCCGTGCCCTGCACGTAAAATTCAGTCTCCCGCTACGCGCGGTACAGACAAAACTTCGGGCAAAGCCTCTGCGCTAACCCAGAAGTATCCACTACGCTCTACGCGTAGGAACCAGTCTTCCGCTACGTGCGGTATAGACAAAACTTCGGGCAAGGCCTCTGCACTAACCCAGAAGTATCCACTGCGCTCTACGCGTAGGAATCAGTCTCCCGCTACGCGCGGTACAGACAAAACTTCCGATGGTGCCTCAATGCCAAATCGGAAGAACAGATCACGCTCCACGCGCGAAACAACATCTGACTTCTACGGAAAAACAGATGAGCGCGGTGATCTCCGTGAGGGGAAGCAAGCAGGCGAATATTCAACCTCTCGGCCTTTACGCCAGCAAGAGAACAATCTGCCTACCCTCCGGATTATGCGAGAAGCCGATGGCCGACTGAGGACCTCTTCAGCTTTACGTCGGTCTGAGCAGATCCCCAAATTACGTCACGATGCAGGACGAGCTCAGATTACGGGCAGGCCCCCTCCCCAGGGATTATCCGCCACCCAGATGGCCAGCCTATTGTACACAGGTGGAATAGGGAAAGCCAGGGTGCCCAATCTCCGCGTACCCACTGATGGGAACAGAAGAAACAAGTCGTCGTCCTCTTCTGTAAATTCTTCGGACCTACGGGATTATCTAACCTAGAAACGCGAAGGCAGGAATCACAAGCAGCCTGCAGTTCCCCTAACAATCAAACGCAGGAAAATCTTATGGGAGGATACGTCAACGTCTGATGTCGTCATCACAGGTGGGCCACAGGAAGACTCCATCTTTATCATCCCATCCACCCACGACGATCAGCGGCCGATAATCTTCGGTAGTAGGCGGAACACTCTAGTCGTACAGGAAGAATCACGCGAGTCTGAATCTGGCAGAATACAAACCCACAGATACAGCCCACAAGCATTAAAAATTATGCAAAATATGGGTTATGACTTTAAACTAAAACAAGGTCTCAACTATGGGAAAGGTAGGCGAACGCCGGTGCGCAGTAATTCTCGCTATCAAGAAGCTCGTTTCGGGTTGGGATATGCCGCGTCTCTCAAGAGACCAAAAATCTCGAAATCCAGTCCTGAACAACCAGAGACAGTCCTTGATGAATCGGTCTCTATGGCCAGGAACCGCGGCATGTCCAGGGGTAACATACCTCGACAGGACAAAATAACGTCCAAGGCCAGGGGTAGAATCCCCTCAAAGGCCGTAGACGATACAACAATGACCGTCTCTTTGCGAGACCACGAAATTCGGACATCAGGAGCCCGAATACCAAAAGGAACCTTCTCCTTCAGCGAAGACGACATCATTGAGATCTTCGATATGTTGATGAAAGAGCACAAGCTTTACCTACCCAACATCAGACGACCTGAGAGGGCTGGCAAAGTGGATGACCCAGATTATTGTCTCTTCCATCGGTACACACATCACCCCACAAAGGCGTGCTACGTACTAAAAAGGAAGATTCAGGAGTTGATAGAAGCCAAGGTCATCACTCTGAATCTGTGAACGAGGGGACAGCCCTTACCCGATTGGATTTCCATTCTTACATAACAAATTGCTCCGGCAAGATTCATGTGTGTAAAAACAAGGGAGATATTTTTGAACGAAGCTCCCTACACAAAAGCTGCCATGTCCATATCACCTCTGAGCAGATACGCACTTCCATCTCCAATAGAATTGCATCCCAAGAAGTTTGTCATGTTCATGTTACCTCTGAATAAACTTTCGGCCATCAATTATCATGTCTATATTACCTCTGATAATCGACTGCCACCTACACCTAACATCCGTACTTAACTCTAAAGTACGCCAGTGATGTTAAGTCCATAAAAACTGCCATGTCCATATCACCTCTGAGCAGATGTGTGCCTCCATCCCCGATGGAAGTCACAATCACAAAGTTTGTCATGTTCATATTACCTCTGAATAAACTTTCGACCGTCAGTTATCATGTCCATATTACCTCTGATAATCGACTGCCACCTACACCTAACATCCGTACTTAACTCTAAAGTACGCCAGTGATGTTAAGTCCACAAAAACTGCCATGTCCATATCACCTCTGAGCAGATGTGTGCCTCCATCCCCGATGGAAGTCACAATCACAAAGTTTGTCATGTTCATATTACCTCTGAATAAACTTTCGACCGTCAGTTGTCATGTCTATATTACCTCTGATATCGACTGTCGTCTACACTTGACATCCGTACTTAACTCTAAGTATGCCAGTGGTGTTAAGTCCACAAAAACTGCCATGTCTATATCACCTCTGAGCAGATGTGTGCCTCCATCCCCGATGGAAGTCACAATCACAAAGTTTGTCATGTTCATATTACCTCTGAATAAACTTTTGACCGTCAATTGCCATGTCATTCTCACCTCTGAGCAAGTATGTACCACTCCCCGTGACGAGGTAGAACCCATAGCACGAAAGTTCTTGGAAGCTATGGACTCCTACCATCCGCATATCTGGGAAGCAGCATCATCATCCAACGTCATCACAATGTATGGACCGCATGAAGATTCTATCTTCATAATCCCGCCTACCTGCAGCAGTCAGCGTCCAATAGTATTCGGCCGCATGCGCAATCAGCCAGCCATCCAGGAAGATCCTTTCGATGACGATACTGGGAAGATGCAGGTTCACCGATACAGCCCTCAAGCGCTGAAGATCATGCAAAACATGGGCTATGACTTGAAGCAAAAGCTGGGTCTCAACTACGGAAGAGGCAGAAGAACGCCGCCACACGGCGACCCCCGCTACCAATAAACTCGTTTCGGGTTAGGGTATGCCACCTCCCTTATGGCTTCCACGTCGGATAAGGACATCTTTTCCTCCTCCTGGGATGGCTCGTCACCCCCCGACTCACCTGATGCTCTCGAACAAGCACTATCAGCAAATATTGTAATGACAGATCCCTCAGAAGCAGAGGAACGAGATTCTGAGCTGTTTGAGAATGACTCTTGGGCTCAGCAAATGGATACACAGTGGAAATTCTGCTTCGAACAAAGGGAACCTCCAACCAAAGACGAAGTTATCCAAATCGATGTTGGGGGTGAGCTTTCGCCAAAGCCGATATTTATCAGTGACAATCTTCCACCAGCCGAAAGGGAAGAAATCATACAGCTGATAAAGGAATACGTCGACGTCTTTGCATGGGATTATGGAGACATGCTGGGCCTAGACCCGAAGGTGGCTACTCACAAACTCAACATATTGGCTGACTCAAAGCCTGTGAAGCAGCACCAACGCCAGTTCCGACCGGACATGATGGACGCCATTGAAGCTGAAGTCAAAAAGCTGATAGCCTGTGGGTTCATCCGGGAAGAACAACATCCTGACTGGGTTGCCAACGTTGTCTCAGTCATGAAGAAAAATGGGAAGGTACGTATCTGTATCGATTACTGAGATCTGAATGCGGCCTGCCCCAAGGATGAATTTCCTCTTCCCATCACGGACATCATGATCGACAACACTTGTAGTTTTGAACACATGTCTTTCATGGACGGGTTCTCAGGATACAATCAGATCAAGATGCATCCTGAAGACGAAAAGCACACTGCCTTCCATACCCCGTTGGGAGTGTATTACTATACGGTCATGCCCTTCGGATTGAAGAACGCCGGGGCTACGTACCAACGGGCTATGAGCGGCATATTCCATGAACATTTACGCAAAATAGTAGAGTGTTACGTAGACGACATAGCCGTCAAGAGCCGCCTCAAGGATGATCACATTCAGGACCTAAGGACGGTATTCGAGTTAATGGGCCGATATCAACTCAAGATGAACCCTACGAAGTCCTTCCTGGGCGTATCTAGTGGCAAATTCCTGGGATTTGTTATCACCGCCAAAGGCATCCAGGTGGACCCTGACAAAGTCCAGGCCATCGTAGAAATGCGACCGCCCCGCAATCTGAGGGAACTCCGGGGATTTCAAGGCCGTCTGGCTTATATCCGGAGGTTCATATCCAACCTCTCAGGAAGATGCCAGCCTTTTTTGCACCTCATGAAGAAAGGTGTATCCTTCGTATGGGACAAAACCTATCAGCAAGCATTCGGGGAGATCAAACGCTACCT
This sequence comes from Iris macrosiphon, assembly GCA_036927795.1. NCBI lineage: Eukaryota > Viridiplantae > Streptophyta > Magnoliopsida > Asparagales > Iridaceae > Iris > Iris macrosiphon. The sequence continues at coordinate 38,155,223 of JAYESA010000016.1, read as the reverse complement.
CACCAGTCCGCCAGTTCTGGTGCCTCCCATCATGGGGAAATCGTTCTTGCTGTACGTCCGAGCAATGGATCATTCGCTAGGAGCTCTTCTAGCACAGAAGAACGACAAGGGGCATGAGCAGGCTATCTACTACCTCAGCAGGATGATGGTCGGAGCCGAACACCGGTACAACCCAGTGGAGAAAGAATGTCTGGCTCTGATGTTCGCTATCCAAAAGAAGCGGCACTACGTCATCGGCCAGACTATTCATATCATCTCCAGGATCAACCCTCTTCGAGTACTGATGAGCAAGCCGAGTATTCTTAATTCCCGACTCGCAACCTGGGCGATGCTGTTAACACCATATGACATGGTGTACATCCTGCAGAAGTCCATCAAAGGCCAAGCGCTGGCCGACTTTCTGGCTGCTCATCCGATCTCGGAGGCCTCCAAGTTATACAAAGACATTCCCGACGAAGTTGCAGAATGTAATTCCGCAATAGGAAGTGACACATGGCAACTGTTCTTTGACGACGCCTCCAGGACTGGCCCCCAGGGAAACGTGGTTTCAGGGGTAGGAATCGTCCTGGTCACTCCTGATAAACTCGTCATCTACCGGGCATACTCTCTTAATGAACCATGCTCCAACAATGTGACGGAATACAATGCCCTGTTGATCGGGCTCCAAGTCGCTGAAGAGCTGGGGGTCGAATCCCTGGAAGCTTTCGGCGATTCTCTACTTATCGTCAATCAAGTCAGAGGGATATACGAAGTCCGGAATCCAGACCTCATCCCCTATCACCGAGCGACAATCGAGATAGCCATGACGTTCAAAGGGTTCTTCCTAGAGCATGTACCTCAATCTCAGAATCTGGAAGCTGATGCCCTGGCCAGTCTAGCTGCGGACTTAGCTACCCCTATAAGAAGGCAAGATTCGGTGATCCTTCTTAACAGAGATTTATTTTGCGTGAAGAACAACCTTCACATAGAACGCAGCCACGCTGTGAACACAGATCCCCCCGGAAGGGACTAGAGAAGTCCCTTCATAGATTTCGTCGTATACGGAATCTTGCCAGAGGACCCCAAAGAAGCAATATCCGTCAAGAGACGATCATTACGCTTCTATTTTGATGTATTTTCACACTGCCTATATCGTCGAACCTACGACGGACTGCTATTAAGATGTCTCTCAGACGACGAAGCACAACAGATTATCCGAGAAGCTCACGACGGCGTATGCGGAGCGCATCAGCCCGGTCCTAAGCTACAGGATCGTATCAGGAGAATGGGCTATTACTGGCCCACTATGATCACAGACGCGATCAGCTATGCAAGACAATGTAGAGCCTGTCAGGTTCATGCAGACTTTATACACCAACCGTCTGAATATCTACATCCTACGGTCGCATCCTGGCCCTTCGAAGCATGGGGTATGGATATCATCGGTCCCATTCACCCGTCTTCCTCCAGAGGCCACCGGTTCATACTGGCCATCACGGATTACTTCTCCAAATGGGCAGAGGCGATCCCTCTGGCTGAGGTAAAAGCGTCTGACGTGATCAGCTTCATCAAGCACCATGTCATTTATCTCTTTGGGATTCCTCGAAGGATAATCCATGACAATGGGCCTCAGTTCATCAGCCAAGCGTTTCATCGATTTTGCGATAAAAGTCGAATACATAATATTGCCTCTATGGCATATTATCCAACTGCTAATGGTTTGGCGGAAGCTTTCAACAAAACCATTATCAAACTCCTGAAGAAGTTCGTTTCTTCAAACAAAAGAGGCTGGAACGAGAAGCTGGGCGAATGTCTCTGGGCATACCGCACAACGGTACGGACACCTACAGGTTGTACCCCCTTTTCACTGGTCTACGGGAGCGAGACAGTTCTTTCCATCGAAATCCAGATCCTATCGCTCAGGATAGCAGTGACTAGTGAGTTAACTCGAGAAAAGAATGACCTGTTAAGGCTCCAAAAGCTTGAAGGATTAGACGAGAAATGCCTACAAGCTCAACAGCACATCACACTTTAACAAGCACGCATTTCCAAGACTTTTAATTATAAAGTGAAGGAAAGAGTGTTCAAAGTCGGCAAGCTAGTTCTAGCCGTAAGAAGACCGATGATTCTTATCCACAGAAGTAAAGGCAAATTCCAACCCAAGTGGGAAGGCCCTTATGTGATCGAGACAACGTTCTCGAACGGCTCCTACAGGATAGCCCAGCCTAATGGAGACCTGTTAATGGCTCCTATCAACGGCAAATTCCTGAAAAGGTACTATGCTTAATCCCCCCTGCTCGGGTGGGACATAACAAGGCCCTCGATTCTGACAAAACTACTTCCAAAACGCAATTAGTAGGGTTACGCTCTATCATGTCCGTATGACCTCTGAATAGATGTGTCCTGCTAAGAAGTTTATCGGGAGTCTATCATGTCCATACTACCTCTGATAACACTCTCACCAAAACCGGTCATTTACATTCCGAAATGATGGGTCCACAAAAGTCAAAAAAGAGTCGCCTTTATTTATTCCCGAGAGGGAGGCAGAATTACATCTGGGCAAGCAAAAAGGGAAAAGGATACATCATGATGGCGGGTGAGTCAGATTGTGAATCTGCCACTCCAGCGCAACTATCCTCTCATTCCTAAGAACTAAGGCGTCGGCACGAGCCTGCTCCAGCCGTGCCTCGGGAGTGTCCGTGAGGGTCAGATCAGCCTTTGCCCGAAGACAGCCCGCGCGAGCAGCTTCTGCACGGTCCAGCTCCCGTCACGCTGTGCTCAGTCGACCGGACACTACGTCTAGACCTGCCAGCGACTGAGAAGCCCGCTCCTCTGCCCGAGCGAGTTTTTCCTTCAGCTTGGAGACCCTCGTTGCATTCCCTTCATGCTCAGAGCGACACCGTATCTCAACGGCAAGAGCCTCTTCCACGACAACTTTTCTCCTATCCACCTCCAGCTTATGCTTCTGGATAGAGTTGTCTAGGCTTTCCACCTTCGTAGCAAGCCGTGCAGTCATAAGGTCGAACCGAGCCTGAACATCAGCATCGAGACCCCGAGTCAGCTGCAAATGTTCGTTAATAGGTTGCTCTAACCCATTAACCACCGCCTCCAGGGCGTCAGCTACCCCAGGATCGCCGAGCTCCCTGATGACCCCGATCGAAGCAAAAGAAGTCTTCCTCAGGCACTCAAAATCCAGACTCTTCGCTAACACCATTGACACCATCGTTCTCAAACCGGTGTAGAAAAGGCTGGTATGTTGCTCGGTCAATGCAACTAGATCCGACTGAACGCCGGGAGCGCCCGCAATGTCAGCAAGTCCCTCTCCAGGGATGATTGCAGACGAGGTGGCCACAGCCGTCGCATCGACACATGGCACAATCGAAGGAGGTGCAGTAACAGCGGTCGAAGTCGTCACCACACTCACAAGAGGCAAGGTCACGACGACGTGTTCATCCTCCTCTCGAGGTGACGAAGCTACTCCAGGCGTACTGGCCCCCGAAGCCACTTTCTCATCAAAGATGAACGCCTCCTCGTCAGAAGCCCGAGCGGAACCAGAATGCACTTCAACGCTATACTCCCCGTGGGCGCTATCCCCTGAGAAGAAAACGAGAAAGTCAATATCAGTATGATGACAATCTTTCTCAAAGGAGACATAAAAACGATATTTTACCTGGAGCCAACGGCATATACGACGCATCTGCAGTCGATATAGCTAAACCACGCCTTAATGACGCAATGCGAATCGTCATGCCTGGAGAAGGAGGTGGGCCGACCGACATCGCCGAGAGTTCTGTCAGGCCTCCACCAAGATGTGGTCGAAGTTCATCGGCCGGAATCTCGCCAAGCGCGCTCACTAACGCGGCAGGAGTCATGCCCGCTGCTGGCCTCGGGAAAGATTCTCCCATCTGCCTCGGCCACACAGGCAATCTCGCTCCGCTACCTGGAGCAGTAGCCGCCACAGCCACCTCTAACGAGGATTCTCCGGCATCGACGACCGGAACTGTAGGAGGCCCCTCTCTAGAAGGCAAGGAACCTCCAGCCAAGGAGTCATCCCTGAGGTAGGGAGAGGCAGGCTCACTCCCAGGAGCCGCAATACCAGGAATGCGGAGAGGACGAGCAACCGTCTCCTTCCTCCTCTTGCGAAGAGAAACTTCTTTCAGAGCAGAAGCCCGTCGCTTCCCAGAAGGGACTACCAAAGCCCCCGCAGGCAGAGGCACTTCGCACCTCGGCACCGATACCAGAGGCTCGTCCGGAGTACCAGACTCCTCACCTTCGTCCGAAGTAAGCTTGGAAGAAGGCACCCGGAAGCTTCCACGCACGTCGAAATCATGATGGAAGGTGTTAATCGCCACGTAAAACTGGGCGTAAGAATGGAGAATGCGAAGCTCCGTGGAGGTTGTAACGACCGGCACAATGAAGGTTGCCCTCGTACAACCCATGAGGAAATATCGCCACCCTCTAGCTCCATCAATGAGTCCGCCCCTGGACCTAAAGCTGGTAACGGTATTGCCCACATGCAGCTGATCGTACCCAAACTGTCTGGCAAACCGACTAGGCAAGTAGGGCTCGAAGAAGCAGTGATCTTCGCTCCTGTACAGCAGATGGGAGGGTCTAATACAGACCAACCAGTTAAAAGCTTCCGGGGAAAGGCCGGTCTTCTCTCCACCTGAATCCTCAAGCCGCACCCCTGATTGATTGCGATGCACGGGGGGAGCAGTACAGAGGAGCTTCCAACCGTGGCCGAGGTTCAACACCAGCCGGCAGTCTAAAACTGTGCTCACATTCCAGGAGGAATCCTTGTAATTCAGCAAGAATATACCCCCCGAGCTGATACCGGACCCAGGAGACATCACCCGAGGATTGTGGAGAACCAACCATCCCATCAAGTATAGGTATGGTAACTCCACCCTGGGAAAACTCTCACGTCGAGCTTCGTCGATGAGCAACCTGTCAGTTATGGCTCTCAAGCCAGCCTGTATACGGCACACCATGGCAGGAAGCAAGCCCAGTCTTGCCCCAAACACCAGGCGCATTGCCGGCCACAGGATGTTTCGGTGAATGCGGTCCGCGGACGCGGTACCTGGCACCACTACTCGGTGCAACCATATGGAGAGGAAACCAGCCAGCTGGGGTTCCTTAGACAAAGGCCTGCGACAACGCCTCAAGTAACTACAGGCCTTGGTGCCTTCCAGGTACTTTCCTACCCCCTCGACAAGAATCTGGTCCGGAGCTTCAGCCTCCTCCATAAGAGTCTCCATAACCTGGGCACTAAGCACGCCCAAACAGTTCACGGGCTCATTCTTGCCACCCGAGGCTTTCTCCGACCTGGCGGCCCCGACTCGGTGGAAGAAGAGGTAGGACATCCACTTGGTGGTGTGAGCCAAATCAGAAGGCTCGTTATAAAAGGCGGTGCACGCAAAGTATTGACACATCAGCTCCTGATATACTTCTGCCACCCGAGGGTCCAAATCCCCTAACTCCCGGTTGGTGGGAACATACTCTTCATATGGAGTATCCCCCATCGGCAGTCTCGAGACAACTGCCATCTCGTGGAGCGCCAACTCCAACTCCCCCAGTGGAGTGGCAAAGGTCCCGGTGAGCGGAATGTACCGCTCCATCAGCGCCAGGAACAAATTGGGGTTCGGAGGCATCCCGACGCTCGTCGCACTCACAGCGGCATGTAGTCCAATGCCCTCCAACTCTCTCTGGAAGTGCTTCAAGGCCCAGTCAACTAGGCATCTCCATCGGGAGTTCGTTGGGGCGATCCACCCATTGCACCGAGGATTCTCCTTGGGATATACCCCCCTCGACCCATGAAGTCGTTGCAGAAGGTCGACAATTGGACCGGCTGGATCACCAAGCTATCCTCACTTGGAACACTGCCCGGGCACAGTCCTCTGAACAACGTCACAACGCCGGAGGGGCGACTGACGAATGACCCCTGGTCAGCTCCTTTCAGATGAAAAATCTTTCCCGGCTTACCGTGAAGATCAGGAGTCAGCGTCCACGACATCTTTCTAGGATGCGTCGCATGAAAGAAGGCCGAGATGGGATAATCCCTCGGCATCGTTGGCAGGTACAAAACCAAATTCTCGGCTGAGAAGACCCAGGGCTCCCTCTTAGGCTTCGTCTGGGACTGTTTGTCGATCATGTCCCCAAAAAGGAAAGCCGACTTTACGTACGGCTCCCCGTCTACATAAGTCAGAGGCTCCCCGTTGATCATGCTCAACAGCATTCGCTCGCCCTGAGCCGATATTAAGACCCTCCTTCCTTCAGGGTACTGGGGTCCGGAGATAGGGAAGGACACGTGGGACAGATCCTCCAGGTAGTTCGAGTGCAGCATCCCAGCAGCGGAGCCCATCACCTCGGCCAGTGGAGACTCACCCAAGTCAACTACAAAAGTACAAGGAAAATACGTCATCATAAGTCTTGCATGAACATACGGACCGAAAGAAACAACAGTCTGTGCTCTACGCAGGATTGTGCAAATCTGGTAATTTTACGCCGGAGGTCCCCCCACAAGCGTAAAAATTCAAATTTTACGATATACCCCAATTTTCGGTAGCTAGAGCTTCTACGCTCAGAACTACAAAAATATGGAGTCTTTACGCTGACACATTAGAAATGTGGGCGTAAAAGATGAAAATGCCTCCGTGCATCATCTTCCTCAAGAAGAGGCTATCAGCATAGAAGACGACCTAGCGCGGTCACGTTCAACGTGTGCGAAGGATTTTTCGTCATTTTTGTCACCCCGAAGGCTTTACCTCGAAGACCGGGTGCACTGCTCGTCGGCGGGATACTTCGCTCAGAAGAAAGTTTGCCTTGACCGACCAAAGACTCCCTCGCTGGGGCGGAAGAATGAGAAGAGGAACCTATACCCTTTCCCTTAGCGAAGGAGGTTTGTTTCGACGCCATTTTCTGAAGATTCGAGGGAACGAAGAAAACTCGAACAGTCGAAAGCTCTCTTTCACAGAAGACGGATAAAAAGTTTTTCTCTCAGAGAACTTGGGATATATATAGAGTTCGGGCTGACTCTTCGAATCCTCAGACGGACTCCTCGAGACCCTAACCAAATCTCGTAAAATTGAATAAAGGGTTATGATTGGATGCCACGTCAGACCACTAACCTTGAAAGATGGACAGTCAGCAAATTCGAAAAGTTTTTTCGTGCAAAGACGGTTCAGCAGGTCCTATGCTGAAGGAGCTTTCTACGCTCGACAGCAACAGATCTACGGTTTTACGCTCGCAAGCTATAAGTCTATGGTTTTACGCCCGGATGCCTTTGTGCTCAGTAGCTTTTACGCTCGAGAGGCCATAAATCTACGACTTTACGCTCAGCAGATACAAAATCGATGATCTCACGCTCGATAGCGCTCAGTTTACGCTCAGAAGCAACAGATCCGCAAGACTTCACCCTCGGAGAAATTTTCTTTTCAGGAGCTACAGATATACATTTCTAAGCTAAAGGAGCTTCCCACGCTCGACGGCTACGAATCTACAACTTTACGTTCGACAGCTATAAGTCAGGTTTTTGGCCCGGATGCCTTTGTGCTCAGTAGCTTTTATGCTCGAGAGGCCACAAAACCCATGACTTCATGCACAGGAACTACAAGTCTACGATTTCACGCTCGACGGTGTTTTACGCCCGGAGGCTACAGACTGATGATTTCTCGCTCCACGACTTTCCATATATTCGAACGGTCCCCAAGATGGTCAATTACAGGAGTTCACACAGAAGATACTCCTCCTTGGCCTCAACATATCCCAAGTACCCGAAACATACAAGAGTTCAAACATTGAGAAATTACTCTTCTCGGGTCAATTGGAGGTTCATCCAAACTCCAGTCTGAATACCTCGTCTATCAAAAGATGGCAACTCAGTTTTTGATAGCCATTCCTCGACCCTGTTCCAAGGGATTTTTGAGAAGTCACTCTTGAAGGCGAAGACTGGACAAAAATTCTGTTTATCAGAAGTTCAGAGCTCTACGCGGTTCCTCAGTCCCAGCAACAGGACAGTTCTAAGATGTTCAAAATGCTCTACAGCGTTCTATGAACTACTCGCTATGCGTAAAGGACATGACCTAGCACTCTTTCTACAGAGTCGGCGTACAGATTCAGACGTGTTGAAGCTGCACATATTCAGACTTTACAGCAACATATGGCAAGATGATCATATGAAGAAGAAAGACGATTTTTATTAAAGATCAAAATCATGATTACATATGAGGGAAATCCAATCTACAAGGGTTTTCTTTTCATTTTCATGATTACATCTGAGGATAACTCCGTCTACAAAGGAGATACCCCCTCGTCGTCTGAAGATCGCCCAGAAGCTGTTCTGACAGGTTCTCGCTGGGCTTCAATTCTTCATCCATCTCCTCCGGCAGTCGGTCAGCTCCAGCAAACTGACCGACATGGCAATGATCAACGGCGGGCGGATACAGAACTGGGCCTGCATAGATTTTGCAGATCCCATACTCCGTGCACCGGTCAATCCGGGAGAATGAGTCTGTCTGACTCTCGTCACCGGAGGGCATCGAGAGAAGGCGCGGCATGCCAGCCGCCGTGGTCAAATACGACCCTTCCTCTCTCCTGGGGCAACGCCATACAAAGTTGCTGATTATCCCGAGCAAGGGAGGCTAAGATATCCTTCCATGATCCATCGTTGCAGTGGACACTTGCTCGAAGACGCCGTCTTTTTCGGCTCCTTACACGCTGGAAGAACATGATCTCCTTCTTCCTCAAATCGACCCGGCAAACTCCGGTGATCATCTCTGCGTGGTGATGAAGATGTGGGGAGAACAGGCTAACTCCCCCAGCCTTTTATAGGCAAAAGAGATCACAGCGGTCCCCCATAAATCCGCCATAAAGTCTGCACCGACCGTTTCAACACTCCACTCAGAAACGTTTTGAGTTACGAGGGGCCATTCATGCTTCGTTCAAAGCGTTTCAAATTCCAAGGAACTTAAAAGCTCTGAAGGGGGTCTTGTAGAAGCATGAAAAATATGCTGGGAAAAGCTACACAGCCTCTTGATACAGAGCAGCGTAAGCAGAGACCTTCAGAGCCATCAGGCAAACGACAGAGTTTTCTCCGCTAAAATACAGCGTGAAGAATAAATCTCAAAGGACCATCCGCATAAGTGCAGTACGTCCAGGCCGCTCCAGCGTGAAACAGAGTTCTTCATCGCCTCCATGGCGAAAAACTCAACTGCTCTTAAAACAGCGTGATAGCGTACGAGGAACACTTCATCTTCCCCGAAATAAACCTGTCAAGTCACGCAGTGAATCTGACCTCTGACTCCTGACAAAAGGTGATGCACGGCTTCCCAGACGACGGCTGGAAACGATGGCAGACCTCTCGGGATGCGTCCCACAGTATGATGGCGGATCTCACCATTTAATGCAGAGGATTTGGTAAAACATCACCAAACCATCGTTTACCGGAGTCCCCTCAGCATAAACCGCTCTTTTGCGTGCAAGGGAATACGCCGCCCTGTTTTACACAGGAAAACATGAGCTGTTTTACGCTCCGCAGTAGACAAACCGCCTGCCACGTCAAAAGCTGCACTTCATACGGGATTCGAGGCACGTCTCCACGTCTAATTGCACAGGGCGGTGACAGTTTCTCTCAAGACACGTCTCTGCGACGGGTGCACAGAAGGCCTGCAGACCTTCGAAACACGCCTCCGTATTTAATGCATAAGGTGATGGCAAATCTCTGCAAGAGATTTGGTTATATCTTCAAAAGCCGTAATTCCGGCTAAGGCATCCACATCAGCACGGTGTGCAGCGGCTTCTACGCCCATTCAGGATCTGTGCTCAAGCGGCTTCTACGCCCATTCTGGCACGATATGCAGCGGCCTCTACGCCCATTCAGGATCTGTGCTCATACGGCTTCCACGCCCACTCAGTCTCTACGACTACTCGGCTTCCACGCCCACTCAGTCTCTACGACTACTCGGCTTCCACGCCTACTCGGCTTCCACGCCTACTCGGTTTCTATGCCTGTTTGGCTTCTATGCCTGTTCGGCTTCTATGCCTGCTCGGCTTCCATGCCTGTTCGGCTTCTATGCCTACTTGGCTTCTATGCCATGGTGACGGACAATTGGCTTCTACGCCAACCTCTCCTACACAATGGATACCTACCCGCGTGGCTTTTACGCCATGATCTTAGTAGCAACCGTACGTATTGTGTCCCCTTAGTTGGACCCACGTCACCCGCTCAGTCAAAAGATTATCTATACGTAGGCATTGGTTACTTTAACCGTTGTGTAAAAGGGTGCTGTACTTTCCACTCCTCGGTTGCTATACCAACGGAGTGGTCACTGTCACCAAAGACTCTATAAATAGAGGCCCCTGTCAATGGGGAACAAGGTCAAAAAAATTGGTCAAGAAACCGATATCAGATCCCAGGTCGGAAAATTCATTCAAGAGTACCAATACCAGATCCAAGGTCGACAGTCGGAGAAGATCGAACAAGGAGGAGAGAGAGAGAGAGAGAGAGAGAGAGAGAGAGAGAGAGCCCGGAGCTCAGGCAAAGAGCGGAGATCGACGACTTCAGCATCATGCATCCACCCTCTCCTGCAACCTTTGAAGCTGCTACCTGTCTTCCACGGCACTTCTTCAACATCGCGTGGTCCAAGAGCTAAAGTGATCGACCGCAGATCAGACACCTATAGCAATTTATACCCAGATTAAATAAATTATACTCCCACATCCTCGTATAGGATTACATTGTACAAGTTTGTTTGTAAACCAAAGGGCGCGGGTTTTGCACAAACCCCGTCATTGAAATACACTTTTATTCTTTCGTTTAATACCACAAACATACAGAAGTGAGGACCACTGCTATTTGGAGCCTTATCTGCCCAACCGGTTCGCCAGTCAATTTGGGTACGACCAGTTGCACGTGGGGAATCCTATCACCAGCTTCAAGTCCAAAGGTGGACTTATTGATGGAGCCAGAGGATGGCGGTACTTCATCGTGGGTTGTACTGGTGCAATCTTTGTTGTGCCCGCGACTTCTGTCTCCACGGAGTTGCGCATTCTTCACATGTACGCACAGTTTTATGCGTCCATCAATACCTTCCATCGTGATTTTGATGTATATGGAAGTTTCAGGATGCCCTCCCATAACTCTACTGGAAGAGAGGAGATCCCATCCGTCTCCTCTGATGAAGGTGAAGACACTACTGGTGCAGACAATTTCTTGTTGATAATACCGAGAGGCGTAATAGCTCCGCCAGCAGAGCCTCTCGTTATCTCCAATAAGCGAAAGGCTTCCACTCTGAAAGAGCCTTCCTCCCGCAAGAAGAAGACGGTCAGAGGTCCTAAAAGGACTTCCACCAAGGGGGCCTCTAGGAGCGAGCCTGTTGTTTCACTGTTGGGGATGATTCTTTGATTAGAGGTCCTTTGCCTTTTAGAGAGGGAACCTCCACAGTTCCGGCTGACAGTGCTGGAGATTCTTTGCTCGCGATTGCTACCGCTACTACCGCTACTGGTAGTGCTTCGTGATCGCCTTCGAGACCGAGCATATTAAGAATCAATATATCTTCATCCAGACAAATAATGGGAATAACCCCTCCTTCGTCTGTAAGTATTTCCAGCGAGATTCCACCCGATGAACCTCGAGTGGATCTGGGTGATGACTGGGATGACTATCCTCAAACGTCAGTTGGTGCACCCTCTTCTCCAAGTATGATAGCTTGTTTAGCATCATTAAGAAATGATTTAGCTATACAGGCTGCAAACGCAACATACATACCATCGGCCATGGGTAAATATTGTCTTTACGCTTTCTTTAGGAAAATTAACATCAAATTGATATTAACTTTCTCTTATCTTATTTTCAGGCGAAGACATCTCTGAGGAGGGCGGAGTTGACACAACTTCTGACTTTGTTGGGGATCCATCTAATGAAATGGCGGTGCTCGACGTCGAGGAAGCATGCTTTGAAGCTGCCGATCTTTCATCCGCAACATTCTCGGGTGTCATCCCGCCAGTAGCAGTTCAAATAACATCAGAGGAGGATAAGCCCATTATCTCGACTGTGCCTCCTTTGTTGAGTATACCATCAACTTCAACCGTTGCTGGAGTCTCTTCTTTTGTCATGCCATCTGTTGAAGCAACGACTGTGGCGACATCCTCTACAGTCCTTCCGGATAGGAGATTTACCGATATGGCAGCCACTCCCAGCGTACATTCGATCTTTGCTACGCTAGTTGAATAATATACTAGCATATTCTACCGCACTTTGAAAGAATTGATATCCATGGTGCTGGAGAAGAACCTAGGCTTTGATGCTCTGAAGATGTCCTCCAAGCTTACTATAGCGCCGATTAGAAATTTTAATGATGCTGAAAGAGCTGATGCGCTAGAGCAAATAATTAATGGTTTAGAACAACCCATTAACGAATATTTACAACTATCCCGAGGCAGCATCGATGACCTGGTTCAAGCTGAGTATGACTCTCTAACTGCGGAACTTGCTCAGCAGATTGAATCTTTGAACAAATCCATCTAGGAACAGCAGCAAGAGATGGATAAAGAGCAGGCTGTCTTGGTGGAGGTTATTCCTCAGCTGACTCAGTACCAGGCCGAATGTGAGGGAAATAAAGCGAGGGTTCGAGAATTAGAAGCTGAACTCACTCAGGCAAGGGAGAGGCTTCTCAAGACATCGGTAGTTCATGATGTATTTGAGGGCCAAGTGAAGACAGCTCAGCAGAACTTGACACATGCGGGTGTCATCCATGCAAGTTTTGTTAATTCTCTGTCCGAACTATCTTACTTGAGCAACGATAAAGCAAGGCTGGAACGGGCTCGTGCTAACATTTTAAACTCCCGGAATGAGAGGATGGCTGCTTTGGCGCGACAGATCAGGGATTTAACTGCTCCTCCCCAATGATGTACTTTTTTTTGTTTCTCCTGTAGTTTTTCAGAGATAATAAAGATACATTTTCTGATTTTGTGGACCCATCATTTTTAGAATATAAATGATAGGCTAGGATAAAAGTGATATCAGAGGTAATATGAACATGATATACTTTCGGTAGGGTTCAGCTGGATATATATATGCAGAGGTTACATGGACATGATAGAATATGATCCAACTAAATTTGTATACAAAACACTATCAGAGGTAATATGGATGTGATAGTTTTTGAAGTTTCAAATTAGTTAAACATATCTATTCATAGGTCATAAGAACATGATAGAATATGACCCAACTAATCTTTGTATGTAGTATCATCAGAATAAAATCTTTACCATACCCCTTTGAGCAAAGGAGATCAAGCATAGTACTTCTTCAGGAATTTGTCGTTGATAGGAGCCATTATTAAATCTCCGTTAGGTCTGGTTAATCTGTAAGCGCCATTTGAAAATGTCGTTTCAATCACATAAGGGCCATCCTATTTGGGCTGAAATTTGCCCTTACTTTTGTGTGTAATGATCATTGGCCTCTTCACAGCTAGAACTAGCTCACCAACTTTGAACACTCTTTCCTTCACTTTTTAATTAAAAGCTCTGGAGATGCGTGCCTGGTAGAATTCGATACGCTGTTGAGCTTGAAGGCGTTTCTCATCTAATCCTTCTAGCTCTTGAAGTCTTAAACGATCATTATTTTCCTGAGTCAGCTCATTAGCCACTGCTATTCTGAGTGATGGAATTTGGACTTCAATAGGGAGAACTGCTTCACACCCGTAAACTAACGAAAATGGGGTACAACCCGTTGGCGTTCGTACCGTTGTGCGGTATGCCCAGAGACATTCCCCCAGTCTCTCGTTCCAATCTCTTTTGTTCGAAGAGATGGACTTTTTCAAGAGTTTGATGATGGTTTTGTTGAAGGCTTCCACCAAACCATTAGCAACAGGATTATAAGCCGTCGAGGCCATATTCTGTATTCGATTCTTATCGCAAAATCAATGAAATGCTTGGCTGATGAATTGAGGCCCGTTATCATGAATTATCCTTTGGGGTATCCCAAAACAATAAATTACATGGTGCTTGATAAAGCTGATCACGTTGGACGTCTTTACCTCAGCAAGAGGGATCGCCTCTACCCATTTGGAGAAATAATTGGTGATAGCCAATATGAACCGATGTCCTCTAGAAGACGAAGGATGAATAGGACCAATGATATCCATACCCCATGCTTCAAAGGGCCATGATGCAATAGTAGGATATAAATACTCAGAAGGCTGATGTATAAAATCCGTATGAACCTGACAGGCTTTGCATTGTCTTGCATATTTTACGGCATCTACAATCATAGTAGGCCAGTAGTAGTGTCACGCCCCAGTCCAAAATGCCGAGGGACTGGACACGTGGCAATGGCCAGCAGCACGCACCGATGGACAACCTAATTTAATGGATCCATCAGGGCATGCTTAAGCTGTAGTCTAACAGGAAATAGAACAATTATTATAAGTCTCAGGTTATTCTAATCTCATCCACAACAGATAATCACAGATCAAAAGCCAGAATAATAGAAATAACTATCAAATCTCAATAAAGTGTCTCGGTGAACAATCCGAGAACAAGTCTGATACATCAATGCAAATAGACAGGAAGTAAAGGAACTGGAAATAGAAATAGAAATAACTGACTATATACAGCCACTGCTCAGGAGAAGTCCTCTGGTGCGAACTCGTCCTCAGGTCCTGGTACAGCTCCTGGAGGTGCTCCTGTACGGTATATCTCTGGATGGATCTCTTCGGCTATACCTGGGGACATAGTCCATTCCAGGTCCTCAGGGGACATAACAAGGTACAGATAATACAAGCCAAAATAAATACAGTGCAAAAATTAAATGAAACAGCAGGGCAAACTATGTAACCAGCTAAGTGATAAATGCAAGTTGAGAGCATCACTAGAACTAAGGCTAAAGCCGCTACAAGCTCTGTGTCGGGGAGCCGGTAGCAGTAATAACACGTAAAGGGCCAAGCTCGGGTTTAGAGTCTTGTGCCTCACAATAATAGGGGTTTCATATATATATATATGTTCAGCCTGTAGCCTGTGTGTCTCTCCCCACCCAATGTAATCACACGTCCCATATCCATGTGGCCCCATGTCCATGTCACGCAAGATCATATCTAATGTAGCAAATCATAATAAGCTCTAAGCATATATGTAAAGAATATGTCATGAAGCCTGTATCCTATACAGAATCACCATGAATGTCTCAGGAAGACTCTGTCTCATGAATAGTGTCCAGTATCCTGGGTTATAGTGTACTTGATAAGACAAGTACGAGAATGCAAAGGGGCTCGATATCCATGTCTATGTGACATTACACAACTCCGCGTACGGGATCCCGCGTACGGGGTTGGCACCCGACTAGTAATCGGACGCTAAGTAAAGTCACTCGATCCTGGGTTGAACAGTTTAACAAGTTTATATGTATTTATACAAGAATTCAGGCAAGGTACTATAACAGGAATCACTGTGAATTGGCAAGCTTTACTTGCCCACTAATGCAACATTAAGCCAAGGAAATAATTAGCAAGCTGCAGGGTTTGGCAAGGTACACTTGCCTGTGGTTCTGGTTCCAATTGCGGCTCTGACTTCAGCTGGACTTGCAGGCGGTACTCCGGTTGCTGAAATAAACATCACCATCAGATCCAAAAAATATAAATCAGCTAGAAATGCCTGTCCTTGAGTCCAATTTGGAGACGAGGACAAAAACGATAATTTCGGGTCTAAACGGGGTCCACATGTGGGCCCACTTTGCACCAAAAAACGTGTCAGGATCAAAGGTCTCCAAATTCTCCAAACTTAGTGTCAACAGGTCATGAACGATGATACGAACCCAATGGAACTTCCAGAATTGGATTTCGATGAGCCGATCACAAAATCGCCCGTCGAGTGGATCCTGTGGGGCCCACGACACGCGATTTCGTCAACGTTCTCAGAATCGAACCAAACTTAGGTCACAGGACCAGCGTATCGCTACGAGTCCGATGGCGTAAGTTTTGTTTCGATCCGACGTGTGTACACAAAGTTAGGGCACAATTCAAAAAAGTCAGATACGGGGCGTTGTCCGCGGATACGCGTTAATTTCGGTGTGCACGCACACCCGAATCGACTTCTGTGAAATCCCACACGTCCGTATCAATAATGCGTACGTATCTGTGAAGACCGCGCGGGACCAAGTCGTCCCGTTTGGCGGGGCGTACCCAGTTTCGGGGTGAATCGGGGCGTTATTTTTCCTATTTTTGGATCGCGGTTCGCGATCGCCACAGGATGCGATGCCCCGAGCGGGTTGTACGAGCACCGAGGGGGTCAGGCAGGCTACGCAACGCAACTAACGAAATCAAAAATGGGGTTACGAGCGGAAAGATACACGTACCTGATCAGGGCTCGAAAATTGGGGTCCACCGTGTCCGATACGACACAGGACACTGTGTCCTGTGTCCCGTGTCCTGCGTCTAGGGTTAGGGCTTTAGGTGGAGCTGCGGAGGCCGGGCTGAGGCGGAGGGGGCCGGGGGCAGTGTAGCGCCCCGTTCTCCCGATGCGGAGAGCGCGGCTAAGAAACACAAGACGGTATCGTTCGATCGGGATAGATTGAATTAAGAACTCGTCCTCGTTATAGATTTGTTTCTTCGGAATCGATTCCCATATTCAGTGGACTGCGCCCCAAGGATCGTCTTAGCGGCAGAGTCAGGAGGGACCTCTCCACTGCTATCTTTTATTGCCTCGGTTTTCGATGTCGCTTGTTGCTTTCGTGCTTTGAGTTGGTTTTGGGGATTTGCTTGTTTTCCTTGAACGGTTTCGATGGTTTTCATTGTTTTCGTTCATAGACTTGCACTTCTATTCCGAGAATGGAAAGAGAGGAAGAAGTATTAATCGAGCTGTTCGTGTGCAGGTGAACGAGCAGTAGGCGGCTTGCGAACGGAGTCGTGAAGCGCCTCTTTCCTTCTTCTTTCCAAAATCTAAGTGAGTGGCTACCAACCCGATTAGCTAGCCCTGCTTCCAAGCTTCACACCCTAAAAGCTTGAACTATTCTTGCCCCGATCAAACGATACCAGTAATAATAAAAGAAACCAAGATAAAAGAAAATAGACTTGGTTATATGCTTGTCAATAAACTTCGTGAACGGTTACTTACTTGCATGCTTGTTCGTTCAGAATATTTATCATACGCATAACTGTTCCTAGAGGCTATACAAAATAAAGCATGCATTACTCGTGTTGCCTCAACTGCGTGAAATGATAACTTAACTAAACATCGTGTGTTCGATCATGGACAACTTGTGCACAAGGATATAAGTTCTGCGGACGGTCGCTGGGGCACTGGCACCGATCCGACCTGGGCAGACTTCGTGTTTATAGTCAAATCGTGTGCGGACTGGATAATGTGCAACGCATCGTGTTTTATGAGCTCCTCGTGTTTTCTCGTTGCATGCTATTCATGTCCTTGACTAGTCCATATGGCATCAAGCCAATGATCCTCGTGTGTATATGCTTGCAACGCCCCGTGTGTTTATCGTGTGAATATGGCTTGCAGTGCATCGTGCGTGCATCGTGTATATTTAAACCTGTTGCATACTAACTTGTGTCTCTGTGGCAGGGAAGGCAAGGTAAGTATTGTGCAGGTAATTCAGACGGTCAGGTAAAATCCACCGAACGGTGGCACGTTCATTTCAGTAAATTCAATATGCTGCTTAACTGTAAATGAACTAAGGCAAGATAGAAACCAACCAAATATGCATGCTTTACTAAATAACGTGTTGATTGGTATAGTCAGGCTAGCTCGCCTTCACCAGCATGTTTCGATATGCTGACCCTCGTTGAAACAGGTTCTCCGCACTAAGGCGAACCGAGCGAGGAGCCGAAGTCGTCTTCCTGATCCAGTCCAGTTGTTAGCGCACCTTCACCGCGCCTCGAAGCCTTTTGAAGCCAAGCTGCAACTCTTCATACACAAATGCAGCTCCGTGGCAAAGCGATCCTCCAGCCTGGAGGTCTATACATTTTGAGTTTATAAAAGGATGTAATGTACAGGACTGCTATCTCATTTTGAGTCAACCATTTTGTAAGCCGTTCGGCATATTAGCTGACTCGTTCAAGAGTTTGTAATAGATGTTCATTATCAATAAAGAGAACTTTTCTATGTTTCAAATCTGTGTTTCAATTTATCTGCGTACTCTGAGTATGTGCTTGCTATGCAAATCATTAAAAAAAAGCCTTGTGCGGGCGCAACTCCAGGCCCGCACGGCGGTCACGGCTCGGGGGACGCCTCGGGGCGTGACATAGTGGTATCAGAGCACAGATTCAAAGTTCCTTAGACTTCGTACTGGAAAAGGTTCCTTTAACGATCAAATTCCTGTGCGAACTCTTGAACTCGCTAGGCCAAAATGAGATACATTCATGCAATAAGTCCATAATACATTATGATCCTAATGTAATTTACCTTCTTTTGAAGGAATGGATCCAGCGCAATCTGCAGCGCAACCACCGATCGAAACACAAGAGAGCAGTTCGGGTACTTCGGGAAGCTCTCGGAGCCAGCGAGGCATGTCTCAAGTTGACCCGCTAGAGCGGTTAATGAAAATGCTAGAAGAGCAACGACAAAGAGACGATGCTCGCCAAGCCAAGCTCGAGAGTAATCTAGAGACCCGATTCTCAGTCCAGCAGAAGCAGGTCGATGCCCTGCAACAAATTGTTCAGACTTTGGCTGCCAATCATTCCGCCGCAACAGCAGCGACTCCGGTGGAACAACCCGTGCTTGAAGTGGAGACGCCTCAAATCCCAAGGCCGAGGGACGTGACTGCCTTCAACTTGGGCCATTTCAAGAAAGTCTGCAACACCCCGTTCAACGGGACTGAGGACCCAGTAGTAGCTCTAGATTGGCTAGCCGAGATCGAAGACCACTTCACTCTGCTAGAGGTCCCCGAAGATAAGCGCGTCGCCTGCGCGCAACTACAGCTCCGCCTCAACGCACACGATTGGTGGGACGTGCATCGACGATCTCTCCAATTTGATCACGGAGAAGAGGCGATCTCGTGGACGACCTTTCGTGCCGCGTTCGAAGAGGAGTTTATACCGCCTCCAGTACAACGTAAAATGGAAAATGACTTCGTGCAGCTGAGGCAGGGCAGTATGACAGTTAAGCAATACTCCGTCGAGTTCAACCGACTCTCGAAGTTCGCTACGGCCTATTTACCTGATGCAGCGAGTCGAGCTAGAAGGTTTGAAGGTGGACTACGCCCTGCCATCCATTCGCACGTAGTCAATAATCAGTACGGGACAATGCGTGAAGTCATGAATCATGCCCTATCGCTTGAACCACAGTATCCTCACGTTTCCATCGGCGCTGTGCATACCTACAATCACAAACGCCAAGGCAACGATGGAGGAAACACTGCTGCAAAGCGCCGAAACAACGGTGGTCAGCACAAAACAAATCCCAACCAAGTATGCCAATACTGCAACAAACGTGGGCACTCCTTCAGTCAGTGCCGTAAGAGACTTAGGTTATGTCTCGCTTGTGGCAATCTAGGCCATGCCATTAATTCCTGCCCGAATCTTCCTGTTCATCGCCCGCAACGTAATAACCCCTAACGGTAAGCATTATTCCTAAGTTTCGGGATGAAACTTCCAATTGGTTGGGTAGGATGTAGCGCCCCGTTCTCCCGATGCGGAGAGCGCGGCTAAGAAACACAAGACGGTATCGTTCGATCGGGATAGATTGAATTAAGAACTCGTCCTCGTTATGGATTTGTTTCTTCGGAATCGATTCCCATATTCAGTGGACTGCGCCCCAAGGATCGTCTTAGCGACAGAGTCAGGAGGGACCTCTCCGCTGCTATCTTTTATTGCCTCGGTTTTCGATGTCGCTTGTTGCTTTCGTGCTTTGAGTTGGTTTTGGGGATTTGCTTGTTTTCCTTGAACGGTTTCGATGGTTTTCATTGTTTTCATTCATAGACTTGCACTTCTATTCCGAGAATGGAAAGAGAGGAAGAAGTATTAATCGAGCTGTTCGTGTGCAGGTGAACGAGCAGTAGGCGGCTTGCGAACGGAGTCGTGAAGCGCCTCTTTCCTTCTTCTTTCCAAAATCTAAGTGAGTGGCTACCAACCCGATTAGCTAGCCCTGCTTCCAAGCTTCACACCCTAAAAGCTTGAACTATTCTTGCCCCGATCAAACGATACCAGTAATAATAAAAGAAACCAAGATAAAAGAAAATAGACTTGGTTATATGCTTGTCAATAAACTTCGTGAACGATTACTTACTTGCATGCTTGTTCGTTCAGAATATTTATCATACGCATAACTGTTCCTAGAGGCTATACAAAATAAAGCATGCATTACTCGTGTTGCCTCAACTGCGTGAAATGATAACTTAACTAAACATCGTGTGTTCGATCATGGACAACTTGTGCACAAGGATATAAGTTCTGCGGACGGTCGCTGGGGCACTGGCACCGATCCGACCTGGGCAGACTTCGTGTTTATAGTCAAATCGTGTGCGGACTGGATAACGTGCAACGCATCGTGTTTTATGAGCTCCTCGTGTTTTCTCGTTGCATGCTATTCATGTCCTTGACTAGTCCATATGGCATCAAGCCAATGATCCTCGTGTGTATATGCTTGCAACGCCCCGTGTGTTTATCGTGTGAATATGGCTTGCAGTGCATCGTGCGTGCATCGTGTATATTTAAACCTGTTGCATACTAACTTGTGTCTCTGTGGCAGGGAAGGCAAGGTAAGTATTGTGCAGGTAATTTAGACGGTCAGGTAAAATCCACCGAACGGTGGCACGTTCATTTCAGTAAATTCAATATGCTGCTTAACTGTAAATGAACTAAGGCAAGATAGAAACCAACCAAATATGCATGCTTTACTAAATAACGTGTTGATTGGTATAGTCAGGCTAGCTCGCCTTCACCAGCATGTTTCGATATGCTGACCCTCGTTGAAACAGGTTCTCCGCACTAAGGCGAACCGAGCGAGGAGTCGAAGTCGTCTTCCTGATCCAGTCCAGTTGTTAGCGCACCTTCACCGCGCCTCGAAGCCTTTTGAAGCCAAGCTGCAACTCTTCATACACAAATGCAGCTCCGTGGCAAAGCGATCCTCCAGCCTGGAGGTCTATACATTTTGAGTTTATAAAAGGATGTAATGTACAGGACTGCTATCTCATTTTGAGTCAACCATTTTGTAAGCCGTTCGGCATATTAGCTGACTCGTTCAAGAGTTTGTAATAGATGTTCATTATCAATAAAGAGAACTTTTCTATGTTTCAAATCTGTGTTTCAATTTATCTGCGTACTCTGAGTATGTGCTTGCTATGCAAATCATTAAAAAAAAGCCTTGTGCGGGCGCAACTCCAGGCCCGCACGGCGGTCACGGCTCGGGGGACGCCTCGGGGCGTGACAGGCAGCGGGGCGGCGATGGCCGGAGGCTGGGGCGGGGCCGCGCGGTGCGGCGAGGAGGCCGGACGAGGGAAGAGGAGGGAAGGAAGGAGGAGGAAGGAGGAAAGGGATGGGAAGAAGGTTGTGCGGCTGGGCGGGGCTGGGCCGGGCGAGTGCGGCGGGGAGCGGCGGACGGAGTCGGTGGAACAGGGCGGAGGCAGTCGGGGTAGGTGAACGGAGGGGAGGGGTTTAAATAGGGCTGGAGGGGAGCGGGTGGCGCCGGGCAAGGTGGAGGGGGTGGCGTCGTGGGGCGTGGGTGTGGGCGAGGTGGCCGGGCGGAGCACCACGTGGCCGGAGGCGGCGGCTCCGGCGGAAGAATCGGGCCGCAGGGGGAAGTGGGGGTGAGGGTGAAGTCAGGCGGGTCGGGCGGCTGTCGGGTTCGGGTCTGGCCGACCCGACCCGATAGCCACGGGCTGGGCCGGTTGGGCCGAGGGATTGGGCCAGGCCGGTGGGTCAAATTGGGCCGGGTTTATATAATAAAAATAAATAACTAATTAAATAGATAATTAAATAATTAAATAAATGTTTTTAGGTGATTAAAAAATAGGTCCGGGGTCCAATAAATTTCTAGAAAATTACCCTAAGTCCAGTTTTTTATTTTACACCCAAAAATATTATTTTCATAATATTTTCATATCATTTATTATCAAATAAAAAATCATTTAATAATTTAAAACCCTGATTTTAATTACGGAAAAATCCTAGAAAATTCCAGAAAATTGTAAAAATCCAAATTTAAAAATTCTTGAAAAACTAGGGGGTTTACAATCTACCCCCCTTAAGAGGATTGCGTCCTCACAATCAAAGAATAACCGGTCAGCAGAGATGACACGGTCGCAAGCACTGTTCGAAACACGTCACAAGATACTTAGGGGAGTGCCGTTTCCCTAAGAATAGAAGTTATGCACTTTCCAGGAAAATCTAGTTAAAGCAAAAGACTACATTTTTTAGAAAACTAGGTTATCATTAACAGGTTGCAAGTTACTAGGTTGGGGCTGAGGTCACGAACCAATAGGCACGAGCTAACTAGAAACTGTATCTATGAATCACTTACGCGCATTAGCTACTCCACGAGTCTGCGCGTTCTCCATGGTCTTCGCTGGAGCTTGTCCACGTCCTTGAGGTGGTGCCCTCTGCTGCTGGGCCTGCTGGAAGAGTGTTGCCTGGGGTACCAAGGGTGGCCTCGGCAGATATCCTCCTGGGGCTGGTGGTAGGACTTCTTGAACTTCCGTTTGCGGTGCTCCCAATGCTGGATAGGCTGGCCTCGGTATTGGTAGCGCTTATTGGTTTACCCTTGGTGCTCTGTCTCGACGCTCAGGGCATTCCTTTAATAAATGCTGACTGGATCCGTAAACTATGCATAATCTCTTCTTTCGTCTGCACTTGTCCTCAGTATGGCCTCGCTTGCGACAATATGGACAGACAGGTATTGCCTGTGGAGATGCTCCTGGTGGCTGGTGTATGTGAGGTCTTTTTGCAACTTCTTCTTGTGGTGCTCCGGCTGGTGCTGATATGGATGGCCGCTTCAGATTGGTCTCTCTCCTGATGACGCGCTCAATGCGTCGCGCTGCAGCAAGGACGTCCGAGTACGAAGTAGGTGCAACGGATCCAATTAGTTTTTGTAGCTCAATGTTTAGTCCGTCGAAGAATTTCTCAGCCTTCTCTTCTTCTGTCGGGATCAATGTTGGGGCGAAGCGACTTAGACGAATGAACTCAGCGTTGTACTCTTCCACCGTCTTAGCATCCTGAGTAAGGTGATTGAACTTGTCCCAAAGTTCTGATCGAGCGATAGTTGGAATGTACATCTCCTGAAAGAGTCTAGAGAACTCTTCCCAAGTGACTCGGTCTGGTCTGAGCCGTGTCTCCTCGGATAGCCACCAGTGATGTGCATTGTCCGTCAACTGCATTCTGACGGCAGTCATCCAACGTTCCTTTGGAAGCTCAGCTGCTTCTAGTTGATGTTGAGTGTTGGTGAACCACTCATGAACTTCAGTGGGCTCCTCCTTGCCTGAGAAGGTACGGGGCTTCAGCTGCCGGAAATCGGTGATAGAGCCCGTCGTTGGCCGTCGTCCGGGTAGATTCGCCTGCTCTAGTGCAGTTACTAGGCTGTGACTCAAAGCCTCCTGTTGAGCTTGCATTATTGCATAGATTATTTGAAACATCTGCTGTCCGTCCATGGCCTGCCCGGGCATTGGTGGAGTAAATGGCGTCGTTGGTGGAATGTCATCTTGCTGGATTCTCGAGGCATGTTGTTGAGCTGATTGTCCTCCATCCACTGGTGTTACTTCATCTTCGTTGGTTACCTCAGCATCTTGTGTTGACGTTATGGGAGTCTCGTCGTTTGCTCGTGAATCCATAACCCTGCAATCAAAAATAAACGATAAGAGGCGCACAGGAATCAAGGCAGGATGCAAGTCAAGAAATTAATTCGAATTCGATATGGATATCAAGAACGTTTCAAGCAAGTGGATGAGATCCTAAAACTTATCCTATCTTATTGCAGGCCTGTTCGGTCCCTAAGTTGAAACCGAACAATTTAGTCGTAGATCTGCATGGGCCACCAAAAAAACTATGTCACGCCCCAGTCCCAAAATGCCGAGGGACTGGACACGTGGCAATGGCCAGCAGCACGCACCGATGGACAACCCAATTTAATGGATCCATCAGGGCATGCTTAAGCTGTAGTCTAACAGGAAATAGAATAATTATTACAAGTCTCAGGTTATTCTAATCTCATCCACAACAGATAATCACAGATCAAAAGCCAGAATAATAGAAATAACTATCAAATCTCAATAAAAGTGTCTCGGTGAATAATCCGAGAACAAGTCTGATACATCAATGCAAATAGACATGAAGTAAAGGAACTGGAAATAGAAACAGAAATAACTGACTATATACAGCCACTGCTCAGGAGAAGTCCTCTGGTGCGAACTCGTCCTCAGGTCCTGGTACAGCTCCTGGAGGTGCTCCTGTACGGTGTATCTCTGGATGGATCTCTTCGGCTATACCTGGGGACATAGTCCATTCCAGGTCCTCAGGGGACATAACAAGGTACAGATAATACAAGCCAAAATAAATGCAGTGCATAAATTAAATGAAACAGCAGAGCAAACTATGTAACCAGCTAAGTGATAAATGCAAGTTGAGAGCATCACTAGAACTCAGGCTGAAGCCGCTACAAGCTCTGTGTCGGGGAGCCGGTAGCAATAATAACACGTAAAGGGCCAAGCTCGGGTTTAGAGTCTTGTGCTTCACAATAATAGGGGTTTCATGTATATATATATGTTCAGCCTGTAGCCTGTGTGTCTCTCCCCACCCAATGTTATCGCACGTCCCATGTCCATGTGGCCCCATGTCCATGTCACGCAAGATCATATCTAATGCAGCAAGTCATAATAAGCTCTAAGCATATATGTAAAGAATATGTCATGAAACCTGTATCCTATACAGAATCACCATGAATGTCTCAGGAAGACTCTGTCTCATGAATAGTGTCCAGTGTCCTGGGTTATAGTGTACTTGATAAGACAAGTACGAGAATGCAAAGGGGCTCGATATCCATGTCTATGTGACATTACACAACTCCGCGTACGGGGTTGGCACCCGACTAGTAATCGGACGCTAAGTAAAGTCACTCGGTCCTGGGTTGAACAGTTTAACAAGTTTATATGTATTTATACAAGAATTCAGGCAAGGTACTATAATAGGAATTACTGCAAATTGGCAAGCTTTACTTGCCCACTGATGCAACATTAAGCCAAGGAAATAATTAGCAAGCTGCAGGGTTTGGCAAGGTACACTTGCCTGTGGTTCTGGTTCCAATTGCGGCTCTGACTTCAGCTGGACTTGCAGGTGGTACTCCGGTTGCTGAAATAAATATCATCATCAGATCCAGAAAATATCAATCAGCTAGAAACGCCTGTCCTTGAGTCCAATTTGGAGACAAGGGCAAAAACGACAATTTCGGGTCTAAACGGGGTCCACATGTGGGCCCGCTTTGCACCAAAAAACGTGTCAGGGTCAAAGGTCTCCAAATTCACCAAACTTAGTGTCAACAGGTCAGGAACGATGATACGAACCCAACGGAACTTCCAGAATTGGATTCCGATGAGCCGATCACAAAATCGCCCGTCGAGTAGGGCCTGTGGGGCCCACGACACGCGATTTCGTCAACGTTCTCAGAATTGAACCAAACTTGGGTCACAGGACCAGCGTATCGCTATGAGTCCGATGGCATAAGTTTTGTTTCAATCCGACGTGTGTACACAAAGTTAGGACACAATTCAGAAAAGTCGGATACGGGGCGTTGTCCGCGGATACGCGTTGATTCCGGTGTGCACGCACACCCGAATCGACTTCTGCGAAATCTCACACGTCCGTATCAACGACGCGCACGTATCTGTGAAGACCGCGCGTGACCAAGTCGTCCCGTTTGGCGGGGCGTACCCAGTTCCGGGGTGAATCGGGGCGTTATTTTTCCTATTTTTGGATCGCGGTTCGCGATCGCCACAGGACGCGATGCCCCGAGCGGGTTGCACGGGCACCGAGGGGGTCAGGCAGCTACGCAACGCAACTGACGGAATCGAAAACTGGGTTACGAGCGGAAAGATACACATACCTGAATAGGGCTCGAAAACAGGGGTTCACCGTGTCCGACACGACACAGGACACTGTGTCCTGTGTCCCGTGTCCTGCGTCTAGGGTTAGGGCTTTGGGTGGAGCTGCGGCGGCCGGGCTGAGGCAGAGGGGGCCGGGGGCAGCGAGGAGGCCGGACGGCAGCGCGCGGCGGGGCGCTGGACTCGGCTGCTGCTGCTGCCGCTGGCCGGAGAAGAGGAGGGGAGGAAGGAGGAGGAAGGAGGAGAGGGATGGGGAGAAGGCTGTGTGGCTGGGCGGGGCTGGGCCGGGCGAGGCGGTGCTGCAGCGGGGAGCGGCCGACGGAGTCGGTGGAACAGGGCGGAGGGAGTCGGGGTAGGTGAACGGAGGGGAGGGGTTTAAATAGGGCTGGAGGGGTGCGGGTGGCGCCGGGCAAGGCGGAGGGGGTGGCATCGTGGGGCGAGGGTGCGGGCGAGGTGGCCGGGCGGAGCGCAACGTGGCCGGAGGCGGCGGCTCCGGCGGCTCCGGCGGAAGAATCGGGCCGCAGGGGGAAGTGGGGGTGAGGGTGAAGTTAGGCGGGTCGGGCGGCTGTCGGGTTCGGGTCTGGCCGACCCGACCCCGATAGCCACGGGCTGGGCCGGTTAGGCCGAGGGATTGGGCCGGGCCGGTGGGCCGAATTGGGCCGGGTTTATATAATAAAAATAAATAACTAATTAAATAGATAATTAAATAATTAAATAATTAAATAAATGTTTTTAGGTGATTAAAAAATAGGTCCGGGGTCCAATAAATTTCCAGAAAATTACCCTAAGTCAAGTTTTTCATTTTACACCCAAAAATATTATTTTCATAATATTTTAATATCATTTATTATCAAATAAAAAATCATTTAATAATTTAAAACCCTGATTTTAATTATGGAAAAATCCTAGAAAATTCCAAAAAATTGTAAAAATCCAAATTTAAAAATTCTTGAAAAATCAGGGGGTTTACAAGTAGCCCATCCTCCTGATACAATCCTGTAACTTAGGACCGGGTTGGTGTGCTCCACATACCCCGTCATGAGCTTCTCGGATAACCCGCCTTGCATCATCATCAGAGAGACATCGTAACAATAGTCCATCGTAAGTTCGGCGATATAGACTTTGTGTAGAAGCATCAAAATAGAAACGTAATGATCGTCTCTTGATAGATACTGCTTCTTTAGGATCCTCTGGTAAGATTCCGTATGACACGAAGTCTATAAAGGGACATCTCCAATCTCTCTTAGGAGGAGTCGTGTTTATAGTGTAGCTGCGTTCTATATGAAAATTATTTCTCACATAGAATAAATCTTTGTTAAGAAGGATCACCGAATTCTGCCTTCTTATAGGAATAGCTAGATCTGCAGCTAGGCTGGCCAGAGCATCAGCTTCCAAATTTTGAGATCGAGAAACATCCTCTAAGAAGAATCCTTTAAAAGACATTACTATCTCGACCGTTGTTTGGTGATAAGGAATAAGGTTTGGATTGCGGACTTCATATATTTCTCTGACCTGATTGACGATCAACTGAGAATCACCAAAAGCTTTCAGGTATTTAACATCCAATTCTTTAGCGACCTGAAGCCCGATTAGTAGAGCATTATACTCTGCCACATTATTAGAGCAGGGTTCGCTAAGAGAATATGCTCGATAGATAACGAGTTTATCAGGAGTCATCAGGACAATTCCTACTCCTGAAACCACGTTTCCCTTGGGACCAGTTCTGGAAGCACCATCAAAGAATAGCTGCCATGTATCACCTTCCATTACCGAATTACATTCTGCAACTTCATCGGGAATGTCCTCATATAATTTAGAGGTTTCCAGAATTGGATGGGCAGCTAAGAAATCAGCCAAGGCTTGACCTTTCATGGACTTCTGAGGGACGTACACCATATCATACGGTATCAGCAGCATTGCCCAAGTCGCTAGTCGAGAATTAAGAACACTCGGCTTATTCATTAATACCCGAAGAGGATTGATTCTGGAGATGATATGAATAGTTTGGCCATCACGTAATGTCGCATCTTCTGAATGGCAAATATTAGGGCCAAGCATTCTTTTTCCACTAGGTTATACCTGTGTTCTGCTCCGACCATCATCCTGCTTAAATAGTAGATAGCCTGTTCATGACCCTCATTATTCTTCTGTGCGAGAAGAGCCCCTAAAGAATGATCCATTGCTCGAACATACAGCAAAAATGGTCTTTCTATGACGGAAGGCACCAGAATTGGAGGATTAGTAAGATAGCGTTTGATATCATTAAACGCTTGTTGACAGGCTTCGTCCCATACGAATGATACACCTTTCTTTATTTAGACGAGAAAAAGGATGACATCTTCCGGAGAGGTTGGATATGAATCTCCTGATATAAGCTAGACGACCTTGAAATCTCCTAAGTTCTCTGAGATTATGAAGCGGTTGCATTTCCAAGATAGCTTTTACTTTATCAGGGTCAACTTGAATGCATTTAGCGGTAATGACAAATCCCAGAAATTTGCCACTGAATACACCAAGAAAGGACTTTGTGGGGTTCATTTTGAGTTGATATTGGCGCATTAACTCGAATACTATCTTCAAGTCTTGGATGTGATTATCCTTAAGGCAGCTTTTGACAGCAATATCGTCTACGTAACATTCCACCATTTTGCATAGATGCTCATAAAATATGTTACTCATAGCTCGCTGATATGTAGCCCCGACATTCTTCAATCCAAAAGGCATGACTGTATAGTAATATACCCCCAATGGTGTACGGAAGGCAGTATGCTTCTCATCTTCAGGATTCATCTTAATCTGATTGTATCCTAAAAATCCGTCCATGAAAGACATGCGCTCAAAACTGCACGTATTATCGATCACGACGTCTGTAATAGGAAGAGGGAACTCATCTTTAGGGCAGGCCGCGTTTAGATCTCGGAAGTCGATGCAAACACGCACTTTCCCCCTTTTCTTCATAACCGGGACAACATTAGCGACCCAATCAGGATGTTGTTCTTCCTGGATGAACCCACCGGCTATTAGTTTCCTGATTTCAGCTTCAATGGCATCCATCATATCCGGGCGAAACCGACGTTGGTGTTGCTTTACAGGCTTTGAATTGGGCAGTATGTTGAGTTTATGGGTAGCCACTTTTGGATCAAGACCCGACATATCCTCATAATTTCATGCAAAGACATCGATATATTCTTTTATCAGCTGGATCATTTTTTCCCTTTCTTCTTCGAAAAGATTGTTACTAATAAATATCGGCTTTGTTGAAAGTTCATCCCCAACATTGACTTGGATAACTTTATCTTCAGTGGGTGGTTCTCTTTGCTCAAATCGGAGTTCCCATTGTGTATCCATTTGCTGTACCCAGAATTCATTTTCAAACGGTTCAGATTCTTGTTCCTCTGCTTCGAGAGAATCTGTCAATACCGTATTTACTGATAATGCCTGTTCGAGTTCACCATCTGAATCGGAGGATGACAAATCATCTTGAGAAGAGGAAATGGTCTCCTTATTTGACTCAGAGTCATTGGAAGTTGCAAGATGTGTGGTATACCCTAACCCAAAACGAGTTTGTTGACATTAGTGATCACCATGCAACGGCATTCGTCTGCTTTTTCGTAGTTGAGGCCTGGCTCCAACTTTAAATCATAACCCATGCTTTGTATAATCTTCAAAGCCTGTGGGCTATATCTGTGAACCTGTATTTTCCCCGCATCAGACTCGTGAGAATCTTCTTGTACAATCAGTCTATTTCGTATGCGACCGAAGACTATTGGATGCTGATTATTGCGAGTAGGTAGAATAATAAAGATAAAATTTTTATGTGGCCTATATGTTGTGATGACATTAGATGTTGACGCTACTTTCCACACATACGAATGATAGAAGTCTATAGCTTCCAAGAATTTTTGTGCTATAGGCTCTATATCGTTATGGGGGGAGGATTCCTGATTAGGAAATTGAGCGTCGATATATTGGAAAAGAGAATCTTTATTATCGTCAGAAACCTCGTTCCTGGTTATATTTACATCGGTCGACTGTTTGTTACGCCTAAGGTTGATGACCAGAGGTGGGGGCTTCTGGTTCAGAGTGATCACTAGAGGATCACTTCCTCCTCCCGATTTGACTTTGCCCAAGTGGATAGCCATGGGTTCCATAACTTTCGGACGGGTAGTCCGCCCTTTCACCTGGATTGACAAAGGTTGCTCAGCAGATGGTTCTCCTAGCTCATGGTAGGATTCTTCCTCTGTCTTGCCTGACACCTCCTCCATGTAGTCTTGGGTTTACAATATGGCATCAGAATAGTAGGATTCAACCACTTTGAACGGGTTGAGATCAGCAAACTCTGTTTTCACTGTCCCTTGAACGTCTATATATTTGAAGCATTGATGTAGAGTTGAGGGAACAATATTGTGATCGTGGATCCATGGTCTGCCCAACAGAATATTGTAAGACACTTCCGAATCAATGACGTAGCATATAGCCACTGATCTAAGGTCACCAATCTGGATCCTCAAATGAATCTTTCCCAACGGTTTGCTCTTCCTGGCATTAAAACCCATGATCGTAGTGGTAGTGTAAGTCAGTTCGCTTGTAGGAATTCTCAACAGTCTTAGCAGACTATGAGGGATAATGCTGATCGACAATCCCGGATCTATGTGAATCCGGTCTACCTCCATGGAGCCGACATATCCGGTGTAATAAAGAGTCATGTCGTGTCTGTTATGTTTCAACAACATGTCTTCTTGAGTGAAAGTGATGTTAGGGACCACTTCCATCACACTATGGCATTGAGGACATGCCATAGGCTCTTTATCAGGGGACTTGAGATGAGTCAAGCATACATCCGCCTGCATTAACGCTTCACTCAAGGCTTGATGAGTGTCTTTGGATAGCCTAAGTAGCTCGAAAATGGACAATCTGGCTAGAGTATTAGCCAACTGAGCCAAGATATCGAAGTTATATGGTTTCTCTAGACCTTTGTTTTGAATATTCTTCAAAGGTTTATCAAAACGAACTTCTTTTTGCTTGCCTTTATCTGTCGAAGTTGGTCTAGAAGGATCTGCCTCTAGTATAACAGGTTCAGGCTCTAGAGCTTTGGCAGTTGAAGTGTCTGCCGATGATTCCCCCTGGTTCCCTCTATAGTCCTTGAGGTAGGCTTTGCCTGACCGGGTTCCAGTTGCCAAAGCCTCTTCTTCTGATGTCGGGGATATTGCAACCATATGGCATGGTTTGCATCTTGAGTTCTTTTTAGATTTAGCTTTAGCAGCTTGAGTCTCTTCCTCAATTTCTGACACCAGGTCAGGGTGGACCAATATGATCTCACCACGCTTGGTAGTTAGGGGTACCAGGTCATGATTTTGACCCCTGGTCGGGGGGAGATTAACAATGTTCATCATCGCCCGTGGAATAGGTACTACACCATCCGGGATTTCCTGAGGGGATAGATTGCCAAACTGGAGAGAGATCATGTTGGCAGTGACCTTCTTCTCGCTATTATGCAGAGTTATGGCCTTGGCGTCGATCAACTCCTGAATTTTCCTTTTTAGTACATAACATGCCTTTGTGGGGTGATGTACGTATCTGTGAAAATGCAGTACTTAGGTTTATTGGTACTGTCGACTTCATTTGGCCGCTTTACCTCTGGGAGAGTAAGCTTGCCACTTTTGACTAGACAATCGAATATGCTCGAAATATCGTCGTCTTCAAAAGAATATTCTTCTTTAGGCCTGGAAGTCCCAGGATTCGTCTGTGTAGTCACTGGAGTATGTTGCCTGGACGTGTTGATCGCCAGAGCTTTTTTTCCTTTACAACTATGAGTATAGTCGTTATTGGAGGATGACCGCTTCCCTTGATCAGAGGTAGAGATCATGATTCCATTGTCACGAGCCTTCCGACTGTTATCTTCAGCGGCTACCGCTGATATGATAAATGAGGGCCAATCATGGAACTGATATGGTCCTGTGAACACTGAGATCAACAGGAGAAGGTTCTTCCTGCAAATGTCCACCAAGGCTGAATCCGGAACTCCAGGAGGCATCTGTAAAGTAGCCTGACGAAAACGTTCAATAAAAGTACGAACGTTCTCTTTCTCCTTATGCTTAACTTCGATGAGTGATGACATAGACATGTCCATCCCTCCTTCGTAGAATCGAGGGAAGAACAGAGTCTTGAAATCTTCAAAAGAAGTAATGCAGTTGTCCGCAAGACTACGGTACCATTGGTATGCTACTGCAGACAGACAGCCTTTAAACACTCGAGTGAGAAGGGCGTCATTCCCCTGCAATAACACTGTCATCATGCTAAAGTAGTTCATGTACTGGCTTGGTGACGTCTTTTCTTCAAACAAAACCATAGCCTGTGGTTTGTATTTTGGTGGAAAAGTAATCTTGTCCCAGATAGCTGGGTATGGCTGGTTGATTCCCAACTTCTTGAGCTGATCCTTATGCTTCAAGGCATCAAATTGGGCTTTTAATTCCTGAACTGCCTGTATCGGATCTTCAGTTGGGAAAGGGACAGTAGAGAGGTGAGAGATCGGTTGCATTGTAACTCCCACAGTTGGTAATACATTCTCCGGGTTAAGGGGTTGAGGAGCAGCTGATTCTTGATTTTGAATAGGCTCCTAGCTTGCATTGGATGGTGGCATGTCTACCCCCACCCATATTTGAGTCGGAGGAACATGTGCTTGAGCTACCGCAGCTGTATGTTGAGTCACCATCATTTGGTGCATACTCTCCATCATGGTATGCATCTCTTTAAGCGATGCTTCCAATACAGCGATGTGTTGTTTAGTATTTCCTGATGGGGAAGCTTCTTCATGTTCATCTCCAACGGCATAAACTCCCATTTCTCTGGATGCCACCGAGGGATTAGTATAGATCTCTGTAGAGATCGAGTCTATACTTTCGGCATCAGATTCAGAAAGTTGGCGACCCCCAGCGTCGGAATCAGAAGAATATAAAGTCGGTTGTCGTGACGTCGAGTGGGTATTTCAAAAAACACCTGCCTCAATATTCTCAAGGAGTCTGTCAAATCTCCTTTGGCTTGGAGTTCTAGAGGGATGACGTCTTGAACTTGACCTTCCTCTAGGAATATGCAAAGCCATGTTTACTGATGCTAATGTCGGCTCTTCTTCCTGTAGAGACAAAGAGTAGTTTAACCGGTCGAAAACTAACCATTTTGCCTTAGAACAACAGTAGTTAACTACAACTTTATGACTATTACAACAATGCTCCTTAGGGGGTGTAATAGACATGTTAGAAGATCCTATGTCTTTGCGCTTCTGGATCAAGAAATCACGCAAATCAGGGGGATTAACAGAAGAAGAAGAAGAAGGCTTATTCTGCCATTTTACATCAGTAGGGGCATGGAGATTGGGAACTATGACCCTCTCTCTGCCATAAGTATACAGCAGTTCGCCCATATGAGTAGCATACGATCCATCACCCGTCTGAGGAGCATATTTTCCCGTGAAGCGGGTCTTCTTTACGCGGATGGGCTTATCCTGGCGTAATCTGGAGCTTTGCACAGGTTCGGGTAAAACAGGGGGAGTCCTCAAACGGCCTCCAGTGTCACGCATAATCTTCTTCTCTTGGTGGCGTACAACTCTAGAGGTTGGGAGATTCGCCACTCGTTTTCCCTTGATGTAATCCAAGGGTCCATCTGCCTCCTTATAGACGGGAGATATATTTTTACGTGCATGACGTATTTGAAATTTCTGCGCGGGCTCTGAGGCCTTGCTAGAAATTTTGTCTGCCATGTCACAGACGGGAGACAAATTTTTATGCGCAGGGCATGTTCTAGACTTCTGGATTGGCACTGGGGCATTTCCAGAAGCTTTGTCTGCCATGTCATAGACGGGAGACAGGTTTTTATGCACAGGGCGTGTTCTAGACTTCTGGATTGGCACTAAGGCATTGCCAGAAGTTTTGTCTACCACGTCACAGACGGGAGACGAGTTTTTACGCACAAGGCGTATAGGTTGTGATATCACAACCTTGTTGATCGGAGAGAGAGAGCCTGCAGAAAGGGTAGAGGATGTCCGGGGCATCCATACTTTATGCAGCTTCCTGTTATCCTGGACAGAGAGGGGATGAGAGCTACCCCCTGCGCGAAGTATGTCTTCATAAGCAGATTGGTCGAATTGGACGACCAAAGTCTTCTTTGTCGATCCGACAGATACAGCATCGTGTTGAGCAATGACTTTCTCATCAGATGAGAAAGTAGTCCCCAGCAGAGTCGCCATCTTGTGTTTGATGATAAACAGAAGAATGAAACTAGGTTTATATGAAACCCTTTCTTTGTTTATAAACAAGAAAAAAGAGTACAATTAATCCTATACGAGGATATTAAGTAAAAAAAATGATTCTGGGAAAATATTGCTATAGGAGTCTGATCTGCGGTCGATCACTTTGTCCCTTGGACCACACGATGATGAAGAAGTGCTATAGAAGGAGAAGAAGCTTCAAAGATTGCGAGTGGGATTAAACTGTCAACCAACACTCTCTGTTTTATGCTTTCTCTCTCTTTTGATTTGATCTTCTGGATTATCTTCCTTGATTCTGACCTTTTCTCCTGTGATCGAAAGTCTTTATTTATAGAGCTCAGTCACAGTAACTGTCCAGTCGACGTAGAAGCCAAATTATGAAGAGAGTGGCCTTCTTTACGTGGCGGTTACAATAACTACTACCCACGTCTAAATGATCTCTTGAATCCGCGTGTGACGCATGTTCCATTATGAGGTAACGTGTATAATCGCTCATCGAAGATCATGGCATGCAAGCCACGTAGGTAACTACCCCTCACGTAAAGATAGTTGGCATAAAAGGCAAATAACTGTCTTGTTGGCGTAAAAGCCAAGTAGCTATCTTGTTGGCGTAAAAGCCAAGTAGTTGTCTTGTTGGCGTAAAAGACAAATAGCTGCCGTGTTGGCATAAAAGCCAAATTCTGCGTAAAGCTTGATGCTGCACAAATAATAGGTAACCAGCGTAAACTAGCCAATTATCCTTCCCGACTGAGGTCTTGAGCGTATTCTGGGCCAAATAGCCTTATCACGTACCTTTGCAAATATAGCCTGAGTTGGCGTATTTCGAGGAGATAGCATACGGCGTACTTCTATAGTTGAAAATAGCCTGGTTGGCGTAACATGCAGGGATAGTGATATGAGAGTATTAGCCCTAGTTTTAGCTCTCCCAGTCATTAAAAATGGAACAAAATCTCTTGCATTAAATGTAGAGATCTGCCCCCATCTCGCGCATTAACTGCAGAGATATGCCTCGAGTTCTGTACGAAAAATAGCTTTTGACGTGGCATCTGATTTCGTCTCATCTTGAGCGTAAAAACTTATCTCTGCTTGTGTAGAATAGGCAGCGTATTCCTTGAATGCATAAAAATAACTTGTATCAAGGATATGCCACTAAACGACAGTCTGGGCCTCTGTGCAGAATCATCATTACAGCCGTCCTCTCGATCATCGTACAATACTCTTTGTCAGGAGTCAGGTTCACTGTTTTGTCTGACAGGTTCATTCGAGGAATACGAAGAGTTCCTCGTACAACTTCACACAGTATTAAAAGCAGACATATTTTATGCCGGAGGGAGGTGTAGCAACCTTTTTATGCCAAAACAGTATGGAAGTGCTACCTTACGCGGACTATTCTGAAGCCATATTTTATGCCACACAGCGCTGAAGCTCTGTTTTACGCGTATAGCTCTGAAGTCATATTTTTATGCCACTTAGCGCTGAAGTTCTGTTTTACACGGGCTTCATGCATGTTGGGGGTTTTACGCGTATAATTCTCCAGTGTATTTTTCATGCTTCTACATGTGTATCAAATCTTTGAACTACAAAGATGTCGATCCAGGTAATAATTTCTTTGGCATCTTACGAGAGATTTTGGAGTTAAAATATAATTATGGCACATAACCTGCTAAGATCGTGATATTCAAGAATGAATAGTTCAATCCGATTCAAGATCAAGGTTGGAAAATTGACAAGCATGGTCATCAAGGCTATGAAACATTTGTCCTATCAAGTCAGGCTCAGCTCATGTACTTCACAACTTATCCTAGACGGGGGACATCGAGGTCGGATTGGTGGGTAGTATGCAAGACTAAAGCTAAAAATATCTTTGATATTGACAAAATAACTTATCAGGGGGACGAGCTATCTCTTGTAACCAATATTGTAGATGTGGACTCAACGGAAGTTACTTATTACACGACTAATAATGTAGAAGAGGTAGAATTATTCGAAGAGGAACACGAAGACGAAAATAAAAGCAAAGTAGATGAAAGTAAAGATGAGGAGAAAGACGAAGAGGAGGGCGAGAAAGGCGAACAAGATAAATTTTTTGAAGATGATTGAAAATAAAATAAATCTATTTGGACTTGTGACATGTATTATATTTTAACTGTAGAATGTACTATCCATTTAGACTTGTGACAGTACTAGTTATTTACTGTGCAATTCTATTTATACTATGAGATATGCATAATATTTTGACAGTAGAATGTACTATATATTTGTTTATTTGTTCTATCATCATATGTTGTTATCAGTTATAACAAGACAACGCGGAGCATTCGGCAGGTCCCGAGGTAGACAGAGTGCTCCTCTGGTACTGCCTACTATTAGTTCTGGATCTTCGTCGCTAAGTACTCCAGTATATCGACCAGTCACATCTCCGACTGCGATGATGTTACGTGACAACACTCCTGGGACGAGTAGTTCCAAGCCTGAGACTACTCCCTCGTCCAGCGTTCCTTCTGCTGACGGAACCATAAAGATAGATGATCATATGGCAGAGGTTGAGCCGATGTCGTCCCAGAATCAGCAAGATCCTCCATGCGCACCTCCAGACAAGACGAGGACGGAGATTTGGGCCCACGGTACAAAGTAAGTCAATTAGTTGGTTTATCATCATATATATCGTGTATTTCTTTATTCATCATATATTTACTTTTTTGATAAAAATAATTATCTCTGTAGATATTGTCCATCGTCGGTACAGAGACGCCTGGGCCACTTTCTGAGGTACAACTATGGTAGCCCTTGGATCAACGACTCTGATGCTCCGAATGAGAGGAAGGCGTTATGGTTTACGCACTTCAAGATAAAAGTATATTTGGTTTTAATACCAATCATCTAATTTAAGCATATTATATAACTTACTAAATTACTTCTTGTAGCAAACGTATTTCTATCCACCGCACCGGGCCGAGTTGATCGAGCAGATGTTTTATGATGTTGCCGCCAAGCTGATCCGTGATGCTCTGGATAACCAGAAGGCTCGTGATCTCGAAGAAAAACCGATCCAAGGTTAGATCATGCTTGAGCAGTGGATTACGATGGGGGCTTGATTCGATGATCCAAGATACAAGGAAAGGTTTGAGAAGGCCAAGGCGGCTAGAAAGAAGGCATCAAAGTGGTGTGGTGGCTCAATTCCGACGATGAAATATTTTCGTCGTTTGGTATATTTTTTATTTCAGATATATTATTTTAATGTAAGTACGATAAAATGGTATTAGGATAAAATATTTAATTTTAGTACTAAATAATATATTTATAATAGGTACAGAGGGGTGAGCATGCCAACATGCTGACCGTCTTCCTGGCCACCCATCGAAAGGACGAAAATCTTATTGATGAGAGGGCCTCGCAGACCTATGTTATTACTACTTTACTTTGTGTTAATTTTAATATAACTTAGAAATATGTAAATAAATATCTATATAGTTAGTAATAAGTACCTTAGACATTAGCAATTATCGAGTATCCATACTTTTCTAGGCCGAGTATCTTAGGCTGCGTGAGTGGCCGACTGCTGGTGCACCTACAGCGGGAGAGGCTGATACTTCCTCGCAGCCCTCTCCAGCTCCGTCGACGGACTAGCTGTGGGTGATCGCCGCTGGTGGTCTCCAGATGGGTACGTACTACGGTACGGGATCCTATGGCGCCCTTGTTGTGACGCAATCCTTTAGGGCCTCCACTGCAAGTGCGCATTGCCCACAGTGTCATGCCCAGATTTCATCGAATCGTAGGGGCGTCCCCCGGCGTGACCGCCGTGCGGGCCTGGGGTTGCGCCCGCACAAGACTAGAGTATTTTGCATAACGAGCACATATTCAGAGTATACAGATAATTAAAACACAGATTTAGAACATGGAAACGTTCTCTTTATTGATATATGAACATCTATTACAAACTCTTGAACGAGTCAGCTAATTTGCCGCACGGGCTTACAAAAGTGTTGACTCAAAATGAGATAGCAGTCCTGTACATTACATCCCTTTACTAAACTTCAAAATGTATAGACCTCCGGGCAGGAGGACTGCTTTGCCACGGAGCTGCATTGTGTATTGAGTTGCAAGCTCCTTCTTCAAGTACTTTAAAATGCGGTGCGATCAGGATGCGCCTACAGCTGGACTGGATCGGGAAGACGACTTTGGCTCCTCGCTCGGTTCGCCTTAGTGCGGAGAACCTGTTTCAACGAGGGTCAGTATGTCGAAACATACTGGTGAATGCGAGCTAAACCCAACTATACCAATCAACACGTTGTATTAATGAAGCATGCATATTTATTATTGTCTTTCTATCTTGCCTTAGTTCATTTACAAGCAACAATATATATGTATAATACTGAAATGAACTTGCCACCGTTCGGTGGCTTTTACCTATCCGTCTGAACCACCTGCACAATACTTACCATGCCTTCCCTGCCACGAAGACACAAATTAGTTTATAATAGGTTTAAATATACAAGGATTACTAGCATGATTGCCATAATAGACACTAGTCACTGGCGGGAATGGTATGCAGCAAAAGTACAAGGAGCGCTACATGCCACCCCATCCAGCACAATGGACTATATAATAGAGTTCCGTCTGAACAGGATCGGTGCCAGTGCCCCAGCGACCGTCCGCAGGAACCAATGACCTTGTGCACAAGTTGTCCATGATCGAACAATATGTTTACTAAGTTAACAATCCATGCAGTTGAGGCAACACGAGTACAAGAACACGAGTACAAGACAAGCAGTATTGCATGATTCATTTTGCATAGCCTCCCTGAATAATTATGTGCATACAATGTGTGTTCCATACTTAGCACGATTTATAGAATATTTGCAATGAACTAGCATACAATAAGATAACAGTTCACAAGTTTAATTGACAAGCATAATATCCAAGTCTATTCCCTTTTTATCTTGTAGTCTTTTAGTTATTACTTGGTATCGTTTGATCGGGGCAAAGAAGAATGCAAGATATTTAGGGTGTGAAGCTTGGAAGCAAGGTTAGCTAATCGGGTTGGTAGCCACTCACTTAGTTGGTTGGAAGGGAGAAGGAAAGAGGCGCTTCAAGACTCCGTTCGTAAGCCGCCTACTGCTCGTTCACCTGCATCACGAACAGCTCGATCAATACCTCTTCCTCTCTTTCCATACTCGGAATTGAATTGCAGTGCAATGAACAAAAATAATGAAATCCATCAAAACCGTTCAAGGAAAACAAGCAAATCCAAAAACCAACTCAAAGCACGAAAGCAACAAGTGATATCAAAATCCGAGGCAATAAAAGATAACAGCGGAGAGGTCCCTCCTGACTCTGCCGCTAAGTCGATCCCGGGGGCACGGTCCACTGAATATGGGAATCAATTCCGAAGAAATAAATCCATAACAAGGACGAGTTTTTGTTTTAATCTATCCCGATCGAACGATACCATCTTGTGTTTCTTAGCCGCGCTTCCCGAATAGGGAAAATGGGGTACCACACACAGCCCTCACAGGCGTTGGCCCGAGTCGAGGAGACCGTTGACCGTCAGATTGTATCTCTCCATGACGAGTTGCTGCAAAGGATGGAGGAGCAGCCCCTGTCCCAGTCGCAGGCGGATGATGCGAATCTTATCGCACGATTTGATACGCTTAAGCGCATCATCATGGAGCTCAGGGATATGACAGCTGATCTTAGAGCGTCGATAGAGTGCAACATGATGGAGCTGCAGGCATCACAGCTGTCTATGGGCGAGAGGCTGACGATGATGCAGGATTCAATAGTTCATAGCAGTATGAGGCTGTTATCTACCATCGATTCATACAACCATTGAGTAGCAGCATTGGAGCAGATACGTCCTGGTGGTGCACCTTCATCGATATTGACTCCATCGACGTCACTGCCTTCTTCATCGACATCGGTGTCAATTTTACGGGAGCAGTATAATTTATTCTTATCCCTGATGCGTGCCGGTGGTCATCCTCCTGCAGATCCGCAGTAGTCCTAGTTAGGACAGTTTACTGATTGTTTGTGTTTTGACCCATGATATTGGGTCATTTATGAATATTATACATTTTTGAGGCTTTCATACTTTATTTCTTGCACTCAGTTGTGTGGATATTTATTAAATTCTTTACGACGAGATTTTCTCCAGACTCGGTTTATAATTCCAATATTTTATTTTCTTCAAATTTTACTTTATTATTCATATTAAATTATATGAATTTATCGGTGTTGAGTGTTCCACCAAAAGGGTCGGCGAACCCAGAGAATTCAACGGAGGGTTGCTCCGGGTCTATTTATATAAATTATGAATTCATAAACTGCAGGAAGATTGGTTTGAAAACTATTTTATATTTTTTTCACTGGAAATTTAGTGATGTTTAGCGACTATTAGCGACGTTTAACGACGTTTATATATGTCACTAAATACGTTGCTAATTACGTCGCTAAATATGTCGTGAAATAAGTCGCTAAATACGTCTCTGTATGTTGCTAAATTATTGACATGGCAGTATTTATCAGGTCAACAAAATATCACTAAATGTGTTGCCAAATGTCGCCAAATAGAAAAATATTAGCGACATTTAGAGACACACAACACGTCGCTACTATAGCTACGTTGCGTCGCTAAATGTCGTTAATATGATAAATATTACCGACGCGAATATGATGCGAATACGATGCTAGAAAATATCGCTATAGCGATGTTTTGCGACGTTTTTCCTTGCAGCAATTAGCTTAAATGCGACTTCATTAAAATGTCGCTAATTACGTAGCTAAATTTTTTTAGCTACGTTTTCATGCCATTTAGCGACGTTTCCAGACATCGTTAATTTGACTTATTCTGGTAGTGGTCCTAAGCAAACTATAAAGTGCATATAGAATTTGCCATACTTAAATATGGTATTTATCACATCTATTTGGTTGGATTAAGATAAAACCTTTGCCTTCATCTATGCACACGAGCAAAGCCACTCGAGTTAGATTGAGATAAAAAGGGGTATATATATAGCCTTCTCAAATAATCATGAAACACTTTTGTGTATATTAAGTATGATTAATGATAAGGGTGCATTATTATCATGTATACATGAGTTATCATCTAAACCGAATTTGTTGTATCAGAATAAGAAAATTAGAGTTAGTGGAGAACTCCAAAATTTACTCGTGGATTGTAGCGGATATTTAAATATATCTCTTAATTTGAATAGTGATCACGTAAATGGTGTTAGTCTCGAAGTCAAATCAAAGTAGAGGAGGTCCACAAAGTAGAGACTCACTCAAGAGTTCATCTTCTACAAAAGTTGGTGCAATGTGAGTCACTCGAGAGCGCCTCCACAGTGACACACAACTCCACATCAACACTAAACCACGAACAAATTACAAACTGACGACCCCAAAGAAAATACAAATATAACAAGAATCAGAAAATTGTTCTTCTCTTTACGTTCGCAAAAGCTACAACGAGAAGGAATGGTAACAAGAAAAAAATAAAGAATGAAACTCCTTGTTGGGGTGATCAAAACTACCGGAGCTCAAGGCAAGATTCGTGCTATACAATGAACTACCCCCAGGATCCAGCAAGTCCACACGAGAACTTCTGGAACGCTCTTGATCACCTTCGGATCACTCGGAAATACTTTGTGGAAGGTGCTCACTGTTGCCGCATAACGCTCGGGTGCTCTCAGTTTTTCTCTTCTGTGAAAGAAAGAGAAGCTCCTTTATATATAGAGGAGAATAATATCTATGCGGCCTGAGAAAGCTCAAGGCCGCATATGCGCTATTCGACACCATGCCACATGCGTAGCCGTAGCTGCATATGTCGCCGAAGCCGCATGCGTCGCCGTCGCTGCCGCCGATTATACTGCACAGGATATCGTCGTCAAATACCGCCAAGCGCCGAACGCAGCAGTCACTGTGCACAGACACCCTGTGCCGCATATGCCGCATAATTCAGATGTAACGTATAACCATGCGCCGCATGCGCCGCCAACAACTGACATATCCTCTCCATATGCGACTCGCTCATACAAGCTCGCTGGCCGCATAGAGTATGGCTGCATAGCTCCAGGCCGCATAGACCCTGTCCGTATAGCACCTGGCCGCATAGCTCTTGTTTGCATAGCGCCTCGGCCGCATAGCGCATCAGCCGCATAGCGCCTCAAAGCATGCGCCCGAGCAAGCAATCGTGCATGCAACTCGTGTATGACGATGCTGACATGCTAAGTGCAAAGTGCGCCAACAAAGTGCCACTTTGTGCCATTGAGTCCGAGTCTAAGTCGAAGTCGCTAAGCCCCTTCAGGGCTTAGCTCCTAAGGGAAACTTCCCAAAGGTGGTGACAAAATAAAGATTATCATAATGGGGTTCACACTTAATTGCTCTAGAAAAATCAACCCATATGGGCTACCACCCAAGTTCATATACCAATACTAAGCAAAGCTATATATTGAGATATACACATTATACATTGGGGGTTTTCCAATGTGGGACTAAAACTCCCAAAGCAAAGTGGAAAACACCAATAATCTCCCACATATATCATAATATATGGTCGAGTGTTCCTCATAGTGACTGTCCATTATGTATTAGGATAGATATCGTCCATGACTTGAATCTTCCCGTATGGGTCAAACAACAGTATGATACAAGAATGGACTAAGCCTTGAATTCTAAACCATAGCTGATGTTCTTTCCACTCGTATAATGACATCAGCCGTGCCTCTGGTCGTACATTAAAGGTCCTGTGCTGACCTGGTTTTGGTGTATGTATCTTTGGTGTCTACAAGTTTACCATCAAGAGACGGCCTATATCTCTATTCATACACTTAGGTGAGTTCTTATAAGAGAGTTTAACATTTCCCAGCATGAAGCCTTGTACTTCTGTGTGGTGCTACGCCATTGTGACATGGCTCGCAGCCGAGGTTAACTACCTCTTATGGTGTCACCCACTGTAGCATAAGGTCACTATCCTCTTAGTAGTGTTATACTATATCTCAACATGGAGCCTTGCGCTTCCGTGCGGTATTACGTCGCTGTGACATGGCTTGTACTTGGGAAACAACACCTTCTTAGAGCACACGTGGCAAGATGCACTAGTATCCACCCACCAGTCGGTGTCCATGCCATGTGACTCAACCTGCACAATCATAGCAACTTGGTTAAGCTCACCTTGCTCTTACAATTTAGGCTTCGACCTGTACTTGCTCTTTTAGTGACCCTTCTTGCCATAATTGTAGTATATCACATCAGTCTTCGACTTTAGCTTGAATTGAGTCGACTTTACCTTCAGCTGGTTGAAGTCCTTCTTCTTCTTCTTGTAGGGAAATTTCTGCTTCCCTTTAGAATCGCTTGTATGTACCATGTTGGCCTTGGCCAACTGCTTGGACAAGGGGTCCAACTTTAGTTGTCCTCTGGCTTCATCTTTAATGTGAATCCAGTCAAGAAAATCTTCGAGCTGGATCTCTATTTTCTTGCGGTGCATGCCAGTCTTGAACTTGATCCAGCCTGGAGGAAGTTTGGTGACGATAGTCCCCACCATAAATTTGTCTTCCTATTTTATGCCCCCTTTCTCCAATTTCTGCTGCATATTCAAAAGTTTCTTAACTTGTGGTAACATCACCTTCTCATCCTCAAATTGTAGAGTGAAGAATTTCTCGACGAGATGGATTTTAGATATTTTTCGTCAGTTTTGTAGTGCTTCTCAAGAGATTCCCAGACATCTCTTGCCTTCTCCTTCTTGCTGTAGGACTCTACCATCTAGTAATCCATAGCATTGAGAATCAACAACCTACAGAGGTTATTGTCTTTCTTTCACTTGGATTGCGTATCATGCGCCATGCCAACAACAATCTCTCCTCTATCTTCGGGAATGATAGGTTCAGAATCAACCA
The DNA here is from genome assembly GCA_036927795.1 of Iris macrosiphon. NCBI lineage: Eukaryota > Viridiplantae > Streptophyta > Magnoliopsida > Asparagales > Iridaceae > Iris > Iris macrosiphon. The sequence continues at coordinate 38,111,065 of JAYESA010000016.1, read as the reverse complement.
ACACATAAGCAACATTGACAAGTTAAAGATTCAAGGAGATCTCCCTCTTCTAAATGTTGTAGTGTTTGCCATCAAACTTCTCAAGCTTGTGAAAGCTAGTATCGAGAAGGTTTGAACAGTTGTCCATTCTAACTCAGATCTTGCCTTGAGATTGTTAGTCCTGAAGCCAAATTAAAGTAGAGGAGGTCCACAAAGTAGAGACTCACTCAAGAGTTTGTCTTTTATAAAAGTTGGTACACTATGAGTCATTCGAAAGCACCTCTACACTGACACACAACTCCATTACAGCACTAAACCATGAACATGTTACAAACTGATAACCCCTAAAAAAATACAAATACAACAAGAATCAGAAAACCATTCCTCTCTTTACGTTAACTGCTGTTTGAGTTGTACTCTGCTGCTTTCCTGACTGGATATATTTTTCCAGATGACACTGAGGAGTGGTACCCTACCTATTATGGACCCCAGGATGTTGTGGGTTTAGATTCTGAGACCCTGGCTCAGGAGGGACTTATCCCAACTGAGACAGTTGACCCAGGAGTTGTAGCTTTGTAGTATTCTTTTGTACTGGATTTGTTTCCAGCTTATTCTGTATTTCTTCTGACTCATTGATATATTATTTTAGACTCATGAGTTATATTGTGACTATTCTATTCTTTATCTGATTCGTGCTCATTTCCATCTTAGTTTTGTGATTGAGTATATTATCATTTTGGTGGTTTATTATATTGTTAGATAGATTATCTAGACAGCGTTCTACCGCCGATTCTGCTGCGTAGGCTGGGCGTTGTTTCTGACTTGTACCCTTACACCGGGTGCGGGTCGTGACATATATATACATGTAGGGGAAAGCAATGCTCAGTAACAGTTGTTGCTACTAGCTGCTTTTGTTGCAGTCCATAACTGTATGGACTATTAAAGTTGTGGATAGTTGGTCTATTAGACTGTTTTGAGGTATTGCTATGGTGTGGACTGTGTTGAATTACAATACCAGTTGGGGAAAACTTACCCGATAGTGAGATGGAGGGGATTTTGATCTGCTGTGCACGCAACAACAACTATGGGGTTGACAGGATTATGCAGATAGTGTACACAGCAAGGTGTAGGTTGGAGAAAGAACAGAGGTGAAACTGGGTGCCAGGTTGAAGAGGAAGAAGACTTGTTGCTGCAGGCTTGTGGATGCACAATCTTGTACACAATGTTTAGGTAGGTATCAAATGCAGTAGCAGCAACAATATGACGAGTGTGGGATAAAGGAATACTTTTGAGTGTCTGTTTATATTAATGTTAAATAAGTTATGTGGTTAGATATAAGTTTTGTTTAGTTATGGTCAGTAGTAGTGTGTTAGTAAGATATTGATGGTTAGTTGAGTATTGAGTTAGATACCTTAGGTAGTTAATAGGTTGAGAACTTGGTTGTTAATAAACTTGGTGTTAGTTATATATGTATTGATTGTTAGTGTACATTAAGTTATAAATATTAGTTATATACATGTATGATGTTATATATTATTATATGCACATGTTAGGGTTATATATTTAGGTATGCATAGATATTAGATAGCTAGGTTAGTTTTACCTTGTGTTATATAAGGTAATGTCTAGATGGTGTAGTTAACACTAGGTATTGATATTGGGTATCAAGATGGGGTTTAGGTAGTGTGATACCAAGTTGTCTCAAAGCCAAGGTATCCTTTTAGTCTTAGTTTAGTGATGGATTCTCTATATATTATACTTGTGTATTATATAATATCTTTAGATATAATACTTTGTGTATCTTATGATACGGAATAGTGTTGATACTCTAGTATCCTAGTATAACTTGTATAACCTAGAACCATAGTGTATGGACCCAATATCCTAGAAATAGACCCATACAACCAAGAAATAGCTAGTTTGACCAAATTTGACTAGTTTGACCTAGAGTTGACCAAGTTTGACTATTTTGGCCTAGAAATGACTTTATGACCTAGAATTTGACTAGTTTAACTTGTATTCCTTCAAAACCCTGTATTGATTTAATATTCCATATTTAGGTCTCCAAGGTACCATTTTGGACATCTTTGATACTGTTCATCGAATTTCAGGCAAGTACATTCTCTGATAGTTCCATATTTATGATATCCTCTATGTTTCTTGTATTTAGTGTAGATATCATTGATTTCTTGACACGATGGTTACACGGATTAGTATATTTGGATCTCGTCATGACATGTTATTCCTTGGTATTTATAGTGTATCTTGTACAAGCCTTGTTCCTCATTCTCCTTGTATAGGTATAGACGTTGATTCTTGGGGAGACTAGCTACCTACCCAGTGAATCCCGTGTCATAATGTACCATGGTTGGATCTACTATACCAGTCGGGACGGGGAGTATTAGTGTGGATATGTGATCATACCCCTCCTTGTGCATGTCCTTGTGAGTGTTGATCATATACCGAACGTGTGATTAACCAGGCCCTAATCCTTGTGCAAGTTCCTAAGCCGATCATATGTTAAAGCTGGTACTCATTCACATAGTAGTAGTATTTCTTGCTCATTTCCATGATGCTCATTTCTTGTATTAATTCCAGTATTCCTATTTTGTATATCTCTTGTACTTGCATATTGTATCATATATATTTATTATATTTACTGTTACGTAGTTTTTATCATTTATTGGAACTACTGTTAGAGGTGTACTTTGCTTCTTTCCTGTCTAGATATATTTTTTTCAGATGACACTGAGGAGTGGTATCCCACTCACTACGGACCTCAGGACGTAGTTGGCTTAGAGCCAGAGACTTTGGCTCAGGAGGGCCTCATCCCCGTTGAGACAAACGACTCAGTACCTGTAGCTCAGTAGATAGGTTTATTGTACTGGATTTGTCTCCAGCTTTTGATATTAGTATTTCTTATTATATTAGATGACCCATTGGATATTATTTTTCCTAGTGAGTTGTATTTGACTCTTTAGTTCTTTATATCATATTTGTGTGATTGTCCATCTTATAGATCTGTGATTGAGTATTTATACTTCATTGGTGGCATTATATATCTTGATAATCATTATTTCTATATAGTTTACCCAAACAACGTTCTACCGTCGATCCTGCGGCGTAGGCTGGACGTTGTTTACTACTCGTGCCCCTACACTGGGTGCTGGTTGTGACACATTTAAAGTGGTGGCCCATGCAGGTCTTCGAGGTCACAATTAGTGCGATTCGTAGTGGTGTTCGAATTTGATTACAATTACGAGCCTGTTTCAGGATATCGGATATAGGCTACAGTTTGAGAATACTCAATTACATCTAGGAAAAACTATGTTGTTTATTTTAACTATTCTTCCTTGATATTGATATTTGATCTTTAACTATCATTATTTGAATACATTATATCATGTGCTATATTAATTCTTTTCTTTCTTCTTGCCTCAGGATGCCGCCTAAGACTCGATCACAACAGAGAGGAGCAGTTTCTGAGAGATCTGCGACTTTTCGAGGGCCTGCACCAGTCACTTCTCTGGTGATTGGGGGTCTACCTCCAGCTCAGAGGACTGTTCTAGATATGTCTGAGGGATTTCCGCCTCCACCTTCTGTGCCGACAAATGTGACTCAGGTGTTCGCATTATTTTACGAGATGATGGAGGCTCAGAGGGCCCAGTCAGAGGCTCACCAGAGGTAGACTAACGTGTTATGATGGGGTATTAAGAATGCTCATTAGCTTTTCCTTGCTTTAGTAGAGAGAGGAGCTCCGGTCCAGCAGCAGGTTGTTCCGCAAGTTGTCCAGCTTCGGCTGGGTAATATCCAGGACTTCAAAAAGCTGGAACCTCGGGTCTTCAAGGGAAGCGATGTCATCATTTATGCTGATGATTGGCTCGAGGATATCGAGCATCTCATAAGGATGTCCCGTCTTGTTGAGGATCTGAAGGTTGAGGCAGTAGGACTTTAGCTGTTCAACATCGCCCGCACTTGGTTCAGGAATAAGCCACTTCTTGCTTATGCGGGGCAGTCTTTGGAGGTATTCAAGGACCTCTTCAAGAGGAAGTTCTTTACTCGGATGGACAGATTGGACTTAGGGAGACAATTTGAGGGCCTTACTCAGTGGAGCATGTCCGTGGAGGAGTATGCCACAGAGTTTGGTAGGCTGAGCCAATTTATGAAGTATTTGGTAAGGGAGCCAGAGGTTCGGGCTATCTGCTTCCATAAGGGTCTGAACTGGGAAGTGAAGATCCTTATTTAATCTTTCTATCAGACGTATTCTGAGATACTTACGGAGGCACGCAAGGTTGAGCGAGAGTTGAGCTTGAAACCCAAGAGAGACCTCCATTCTTTTCTGGGGGCTAGTAGCAGTGCAGGGCCTGCTAACCGTCCTTATTTCCAGTCTAGGCCCTTTTAGCAGCTACAAAAGCACCAGACTCCACCTAGGGTGCCGGTTCACCAGGCACCACAACAACAACAGAGACAGTCACAACAAGTTTAGTACCACTTCTGCAAGAAGCCTAACCATATCTGGAAAGTTTACAGGAAGAGGTTGGGAGTTTGTCTGTATTATGGTGCCGAGGGGCATCAGCTGAGGGATTGTCCTTCCAACCCTCGTCGTGTAGTTCATGGAGCAGCTTCAGCTAAGAGAGCATAAATGAGGCCACCAGCAGTACAGTCGAGGGGACCGCTACTTCCGACCCAGTAGCAGCGTTATGTGCAGCACCAGCATCAGGGGGTGCACCTCAGTAATAAACGTTTGCTATGACGGTCGAGGAGGCCAAGCCCACCGAAAATATTATCGTAGGTTATGTTCTTCTTGATTCTATTACAGCTTTAGCATTATTTGATAGTGGTTCTTCCGATAGTTTTGCATCTGTTTATTTTGTTATGAAGCATCATTTAGTAGCTGAGTCTTTACTTAGGACTTGTAAGATCATGACCGGGGGAGGCATTATTCTGGTTAGTGATAATTGCAAGGATCAAAAAGTTACTCTGGGAGACCGGGAGCTGAGTGCGTGTCTACTTGTAATGCCACTTCTGAGCTACGATATTATACTCGGGATGGATTGGTTGAGTAGGCACCATGCTAGTATAGATTACAGAGGAGGTAGAGTTTTGTTTAGCCCGCCAAGAGGCCAGAGTTTGAGTTTACTAGAGAAGATGGAGAGCAGAGAGAAGGCATTATCTGTAGAGCTATGGTGGAAGACAAGGAGTTGTCACATCCTTTGATAGTAGAATTCTTAAATGTGTTTCCTGAGGAGTTGCCAGGATTGCTGCCAGAACGAGATATTGAATTCTTAATAGACTTGGTGTCAGGTGCAAAGCCGATTTTACAGCATGTCTATAGAGTGAACAACAGCGATATGGTCGAGCTGAAGAAGCAAGTGGATGAACTGCAGGATAAGGGGTTTATTAGATCCAATTCTTTACCATGGGGAGCCTTGGTATTATTTGTACCGAAGAATAATGGATCGGTGAGCATATCCATCGATTACAAGGCATTAAATAATCTCACTATCAAGAATAAATACCCGTTGCCATAGATTGATGACCTGTTCGATCAGTTGAGTGGCGCCAAGGTGCTTTCTAAGATAGACTTGAGATCAGGCTAACACCAGGTGAAAGTGAAGCTAGAGGATATTCCGAAGACTGCTTTTAGGACTCGGTATGGCCAGTATGAGTTCATGGTGATGTCGTTTGGGTTGACTAATACCCCGATGGTAGTTATAAATTTGATGAATAAGGTGTTCCACCAGTACCTTGACAAGTTTGTGGTGGTGTTCAACGATGACATTCTCATATACTCGAAGACACCAGAGGAGCACGAGGAGCATCTATGGATTGTGTTGGATGTGATGAGGAATGAGAAGTTGTATGGGAAGCTATCCAAGTGTGAGTTCTTCTTGAACAAGGTGGAGTTCTTAGGACATGTTGTGACTGGTGATAGAATTTCAATGGATCCAAAGAAGATCACAGTAGTAGAGTCTTGGAAGAACCCAAGTTCAGTGGCAGAGATCAAAAGTTTCTTGGGTTTGGCAGGCTACTACCGAAAGTTTGTGCAAGATTTTTTGAGGATTGCCGATGACCAGACTCATCAGGAAGGACACAAAGTTTGTTTGGACAGAGGAGTGCCAGGTTGCTTTTGAAGAATTAAAGACGAGATTGAATTTGCTCCTATTTTGATGTTGCCATCAGGGTCTGGAGGTTTCACTATCTATAGTGATGCATTGGGGAAAGGGCTGAGTTGTGTTCTTCAGCAGAATGGAAAAGTGATTGCCTATGCATCTAGGCAATTACGTCCTCATGAGAAGAACTATCCTACCCACAATTTGGGGTTGGCAACAGTCATCTTTGCCTTGAAGTTGTGGAAATACTATTTGTACGGAGAGCGTGTGGAGATCTTTACAGATCATAAAAGCTTAAAGTACATTTTTACTCAGAAGGAGCTGAACATGAGGCAGCGTCAGTGGCTGGAACAGATGAAAGATTTTGACATATCCTCATAGTATCATACGGAGAAAGCTAATGTAGTTGTCGATGCCTTGAGCAGGTATCCGGTAGCTATGTTTTTTATACAGGACCAGTATTTGTTAAAGGATCTGGAAAGCTTGGGCATTGAGGTGATAGTCCCTGGTTTTGCCATGCAAATGTGGGGGTTGTAGATGCACTCAGAGTTGATAGAGAGGATCAAGGTAACCCAGTATAAGGATGTATCTCTGAGGAGAATTAGAGCTCAGGTGAGAGCATGATTGGAGGATAATTTCACCATTGCTGATAATGGTTCTTTATGGCATGATACTAGATTATGTGTGCCTAGTGGGGAGCTGCGTGAGGAGGTATTACAAGAAGAACATCACTCTCAGTATTCCATGCATCCAGGTGCCAACAAGATGTATCGGGATATGCGAGAGAGTGTCTGGTGGTATGGAATGAAGAGGAAGGTGGCATAGTTTTTATCCAGATGCTTAGTGTGCCAACAGGTGAAAGCCGAGAGGCAGAGGCCAGGTGGATTACTTCAGCCATTACCTATTTCAGAGTAGAAGTGGGAGCACATTACTATAGATTTTGTGTCCGGACTTCCATGATCTCCAGTAGGGAAAGACACGGTTTGGGTCATCGTTGACAGGTTGACCAAGTTGGCCCACTTTTTGCCTTTCAAGGTGGGTTTGTCTACGAAGAAGCTGGAAGAGATGTATATGAGGCAGATCACCAGGATACATGGGGTTTCTGTCATCATAGTCTCGGATCAGGATAGTTGTTTCACTTCTCATTTCTGGAGGAGTTTGTAGGCGAGTTTGGGCACCTAGCTCAAGTTCAGTACTACACATCACCCTTAGACAGATGGGCAGTCAGATAGGACCATTCAGACTCTCGAGGATATGCTACACACTTGTGTACTAGATTTTGGGGGATCTTGGGAGGACCATCTCCATTTAGTAGAATTTTCTTACAACAACAACTACTAGGCTAGTATAAAGATGTCATCATTTGAGGCTCTGTACGGTCGAAGATGTCGTACTCTCTTGTCATGGGATGATGTTGGAGAGAGAGAGCTTTGCTAGGGCTAGAGATGGTTGTGGATACAGCGAAAAATGTTAAGTTGATCAGAGACATACTTCGAGTGGCACAGGACAGACAACGGTATTAGACCGATAGCCACCGGAGACCTTTGGAGTTTGAGGTATAGTTTTAGATTTTGTTTTGTGATAATATTGGTTGTTTGTTATAGATTAAGTTCTTAAGGTTGTATTTTTTTCTAGGTTGGAGGTCTGGTATTTCTGAGAATTTCTTTGACACGAAGCACGATTCATTTCGATGGAGGCGGGAAGCTTAGTTCGCGATTCATCGGACCCCCCTTCAGTATTCTCGAGAGGGTCCGTGTAGTTACTTACAAACTAGCCTTGCCATATGCATTGGAGGTAGTGCACAATGTATTTTACGTATTGTAGTTGAGATGGTATGTGGCGGATCCTAGTCACGTATTGGATCACTCGGAGATAGAGGTGGGCCCTACTCTTAGCTATCCAGAGCAACTAGTTGAGATTCTGGATCGGAAAAAGAAGGTGCTGAGGAAACAGACTATTCCTTTGGTACGCGTCACATGGAGGCATCACTCTCCGGACGAGTCTACCTGGGAGAGAAAAGATGAAATGTGAGAGCGTTACCTATATTTGTTTGTACCTTGAGGTATGTTCTTTCTTGATTCTGTTTTATTTTCTGGGAGTAGTTTTGCCTTTGAATTTTGAGGACGAAATTATTTTAAGGGGGATAGACTTGTCACTACCACATTTAAAAAAAAAAAGTATTTTGGTCATTTTATAATTAATTAAATATTGTGCATGTTGTATATTTATTTATTATATTATATTATTTATTTATTATTAGATGTTATATTAGATTTTGGACTTGTGTTAGTGGACCTAACTAGTTTAGATTGGATGTATGGACCAACATTAATTCTAGTTAGACTTGAGCCCAACAAACAAGCACATTCATTAGGAGGATGACTTAATTAGTTAAACCATTTGATTAGAACCTTCCCTTCTTAATTAATTCCTTCATGACAAGTCCCAAGGGGTATTGTAGACTTTTTATAGTGACTTAGAGAAAGGGGCAAGGCCGACTGTCATGACCCGCACCCAGAATTAGGGTACGAGTACGCGGGTACGTCCAGCCTACGCCGCAGCATCGGCGGTAGAACGCTGTCAAGGTCTTGATACTATCTAGCCAATCTCACACAAGCATCCAATCTCCATAAGGAGGCACGGATGACACAATTTAAAATGAACACATACTCAATCACAGGATTACAGCACAATAAGATATCGAACAAAATTAAATACAACACAAGTCTAAAGTAATAATCAAACTCAACAATATCCAAGTCTCATAAAAAAATGCCGGAGACAAATCCGGTACCAAATAGTCTACTGAAAGAACTAACTAGAAGATTGGTGATTCCGGCTAGACCTCCCAGAATCACAACTAACTATCAAGCTCAAGTGCAGCTACTCACCATATGGTCCATAAAGTGTTGGCTACCGATCCTCTAAGACATAGTCTGGAAAAATATTTCCAGTCAGGAAGGAGCAAAGTACAATCTCAAATAACAGTTCCATTAAATTGATAAGGACTATAAAGCAATAAACATGTGATGCTAGCTACTGAGAAGACAGTGAAATAAACGCAATGGCAATTAAAAAGAGACAGGCAATGTAAAGAGACAGGCAATAGGCAATATGATACAGTCAGTGCATGTATGAAAATAAAAAGAACAAGGAACAATATCATATACGGGTGATATAGTATATGATTTAAAATAGGGAACTGTAATCTACTCTAAGTGTTTGAAATAGTAGTTTTAAAATATGATCGGCTTGGGAACATGTACGATAGCTATAGGGCCTGGCTAATCATGGGTGAAGAGCATGATTAACACTTACATTGTTATACACTGCAATAAGAGGTTATGATCACATTTCTTACTAACTACTTCTCCGCCCCAACTAGTACTGTAGATCCAATCATGACACGTCACTATACACGAGCAAGTCCAATCTATCATGTACGATGTCTAATATGCATGTCGTGTACAATGTTAAACGATAATCAAAGTAACATCTCATGACTGCAGATCCAAGCTATACTAGTCCGTGTAGCACAGTGTCAAGGATTCAGATGTAACATTTCATGATTATTGAACTTATAGAAATTATTAAGGAATTGGAAATTATCAGAGAATGTACTTGCCTTGGGTCCTTAGCTGATAATTATTGATGTCCTGTCCCAGAATATCCCCTGGGTGAAGCAACAGTCCTAAAAACATATCACAATAACACTTGTATCAGGTGCTACCCTAACACACAGTCTATAAACACTGGCCTCAGGGCCATGCCAGGCAGGGCACTAGTCAACTAGGGTCATCTGGTAGGGATATACATAATATACACATCTTAATTAACATATATACTTACAATATATATATATCAAATTAAATACATATACAAAATATATATGTATATATTATTAAAAATATGCTAAGGGTTATACAAAAATATATATATATACACATACGAATTAACGAATACATACATAGACTAATTATATATATATACTCACATGTACCAATTAAAAATACAATAATATATACTTTTTATTAAATAGATATTATAAAAATAACCCAATGTATATATATATATATATATATATATATATATATATATATATATATATACATATATATATATATATATATATACCAATACATTATAGACCGTAGGGGAGAGGAGAGAGACTCTCTCTATCTCTCTCTCTCTCTCTATCTCTCTTTCTCTTTCTCTCTCATCTCATTTCTAGATCTATAATTTCTCTTCCAAATTCCTTCATTCCTATACCAATTCCTACCCAATTTCTCTTTCAATTTCTTCTCTACTCATCTTTAGAGGCCATTGAAACAAGGAGGAGTCAAGGATCTACAAGGAGGAGAAATGAGCACAAGTAGAAGGCTCTTGACCCTCTTTTGGAGACTTGTATTGGGAATCCATCTTCCAATAGGTATAATTCAGTTTTCTATCTCTAATTAGACTCTAAATCTGTAGTTTAATCATTAAAAACTCTTCCATGTACTAAGGCTACCCATAGGAAGTGAATTTAGGTTCATAGGAGGCCTATGGAGGAATTTATGGTATATTTTGTACCAATTTTGGAGGAATTTCGATATTAACATATCATGTGTTTGTAAATAGGTCAATTAGATCAAAATAACATGTGTTTGGTTATGTAAGACTTGTGTTGTGTCCATAAATGGATATGTGTAGGCCGTATCATGGTAATTTAGTAATACAGGTTGATTTTGGGATTTTTTTCCTTTGACACAGGGGGTTTGAGCATGTCACATTTTGACACGGGCATGTAGATGAGTTGCTAGCTCTTCGTATTACTTCTAATTATGATTCTAGATTTGCTCATATCATTTGCGATACGGTTGGTGATGTATCGGGGCCGTACCGTAAGCGTATCATAGATTGAGCATGATACGGGGACGATGCACTCCAAGTGTTTGATGATTTGTTTCATACTCTAGTTCGTGATGTTAATATCTATATTAGCATGGTTATAAGATATATATATATATATATATATATATATATATATATATATATATATATATGAGTTTATATCTTTATGTTTAGGATGTATTCATGTGTATAATTATATCTATATATATATTTGGTGGGTAACTATACTATATTGTATTAGTGGTGTAGTATTGATATTGTGGTGTTGTGGTGTTGTGGAAGAGCTCGGGTGCCGGGACAGCTAGGGGAGCAGTAGAGTATGCAGTGCACTGATGTACACTACTACAGTATATTTAGGGGGGATTGTACTTAAAAGTAGCAGAGGTATCGGAACTGTGCATATATGTGTACATGTAGGGGGAAACAATGGTCAGTAGTAGTTGTTGCTGCTAACTGCTTTTGTTGCAGTCCATAACTGTGTGGACTATTGAAGTTGTGGATAGTTGGTCTATTGGACTATTTTGAGGTGTTTCTATGGTGTGTAATGTGTTGAATTGCAATACCAGTTAGGGAAAACTTACCCGACAGTGAGATAGAAGGGATTTTGATCTGCTGTGCATGCAACAGCAACTATAGGGTGGACATGATTGTGCATACAGTGTGCACAACAAGGTATAGGTTAGAGGAAGAACAGAGGTAAAATTTGGTGTCCAGGTTGAAGATGGAGGAGACTTGTTGCTGCAGGCTTGTGGATGCACAATCATGTGCACGATGTTTAGATAGGTATCAAATGTAGTAGCAGCAACAACATGACGAGTATGGGATAGAGGAATACTTTTGAGTGTTAGTTTTTATTGATGCTAAATAAGTTATGTGGTTAGATATAAGTTATGTTTAGTATTGGTCAGTAGTATTGTGTTAGTAAGATATTGATGGTTAGTTGAGTATTGAGTTAGATACCTTAGCTAGTTAATAGGTTGAGAACTTGGTTGTTAATAAACTTGGTGTTAGTTATATATGTATTGATTGTTTATGTACATTAAGTTATAAATATTAGTTATATACATGAGTGATGTTATATATTATTAGATGCACATGTTAGGGTTATATATTTCGGTATGTATAGATATTAGATAGCTAGGTTAGTTTTACCTTGTGTTATACAAGGTAATGTCTAGATAATGTAGTTAACACTAGGTATTGATATTGGGTATCAAGATGGGGTTTAGGTAGTGTGATACCAAGTTGGCTCAAAGCCAAGGTATCCTTTTAGTGTTAGTTTAGCGAGGGATGCTATATATATTATACTTGTGTATTATATAGTATCTTCAGATATAATACTTTGTGTATCTTATGATACGGAATAGTGTTGATACTCTAGTATCCTAGTATAACTAGTATGAACTAGAAACATAGTGTATGGACCCAATATCCTAGAAATAGACCCATACAACCTATAAATAGCTAGTTTGACCAAGTTTGACTAGTTTGACCCATAGTTGACCTAGTTTGGCTGTTTTGACCTAGAAATGGCTTTATGACCTAGAATTTGACAAGTTTAACTTGTATTCATTTCAAAACCCTGTATTAATATAATATTCTATATTTAGGTCTCCGAGGTACTATTTTGGACATCTTTGATACTGTTCACTGGATTCTAGGCAAGTACATTCTCTGATAGTTCCCAATTTATGATATCATCTATGTTTTTTGTATTTAGTGTAGATATCCTTGATTTTTTGACACAATAGTTACACTGATTGGTATATCCGGATCTCGTCATGAGATATTATTCTTTGGTATTTATGGTGTATCTTGTGCAAGCCTTGTTCCTCGTTCTCCTTGTACATGTACAGATATTGATTCTTGGGGAGACTAGCTACCTACCCAGTGAATCATGTGTCATAACGTACCATGGTTAGATCCACTATACCAGTCAGGGCAGGGAGTGTTAGTGTAGATATGTGATTATATCCCTTCTTATGCATGTCCTTGTGAGTGTTGATCATACAATGTACGCATAATTAACCAGGTCCTAATCCTTGTACAAGTTTCCAAGCCGATCACATGTTGAAGCTGGTACTCACTTACATAGTAGTAGTATTTCTTGCTCATTTCTATGATGCTCATTTCTTGTATTTAATTTCAGTATTCCTATTGTGTATATCTCTTGTACTTGCATATTATATCCTGTATATTTACTCTATTTACTGTTACATAATTTTTATTATTTATTAGAACTGCTATTAGAGGTGTACTTTGCTCCTTTTCTGACTGGATATATTTTTCTCAAATGACACTGAGGAGTGGTATCCCACTCACTACAGGCCTCAGGACGTAGTTAGCTTAGAGCCAGAGATTTTGGCTCAGGAGGTTCTCATCCCGGTTGAGATAGATGACCCAGTACCTGTAGCTCAGTAGATAGGTTTATTGTACTGGATTTGTCTACAGCTTTTGATATTAGTATTTCTTATTATATTAGATGACTCATTGGATATTATTTTGCCTGGTGAGTTGTATTTGACTCTTCAGCTCTTTATATCATATTCGTGCGATTGTCCATCTTATAGATCTGTGATAGATTATTTATACTTTATTCGTGGCATTATATATCTTGATAATCATTATTGCTAGATAGTTTACCCAAACAGCGTTCTACCATCGATGCTACGGCGTAGGCAGGACGTTGTTCACTACTCGCGCCCCTATACCGGCTGTTGGTCGTGACAGTATTCAAGGAGTACTGCAAGGCCAAGGGCAAGCTTTTACCCTATCTCTGGAGGAGGCCTTGGCATCAGGTGACGTGGTGGCAGGTAACATTCTTGTTATATCTTTTTCTACCATAGCATTATTTTATTCTGGAGCATCTCATTCATTTTTATGTGCACGATTTACGACACATATTTGATTGGAGTTCAAGATATTTCCAGAGAGGCTGTATATACTCACTGGTAATGGACTCGTAGGAGTCAGTAGAGTATGTGTAGTGTGTCTAATTGTAGTATACATGTATTTATTACTTGCGAAGTTGATCGAGTTTCCTATGGGTAACTTCGATATTATTTTAGGCATGGACTGGTTGAAAGACAGTCATGCGATGATAGATTGTTGTAGGGGTAGAGTTTTATTTAACATCCCATGCAACGAAGAATTTATCTTCAATAGAACGGTGAAGAATCAATATGAAGGTAGCATTGCAGCAGTAGAAGGAATTGAAGGTCAGTTTCCTAGAATAATTAAAAAATTCTTGATGTATTTTCGAAAGAGCTTCTCGGACTACCCCCAGTTAGAGAAGTGGAGTTCAGCATAGAGTTGAAACCAGGAGTAGATCCAGTTTCCAGCAAGATCTATCAGATGTCACCGATGGAACTTAACCAGTTATATCATCACGTGAAAGAATTAAAGGTGAAGAATTTTATTCGGGCTAGTGGATCACCATGGGGAGAACCAGTGCTTCTAGTAAAGAAGAAAGACGGGTTGACATAGTTGTGTATCGACTATAGGCAGTTGAATGCCTTTACAGTGAAGAACAAGTATCCATTCCCTAGGAATTTTGATTTGTTTGACCAATTGAGTGAAGCAAAAGTATTTTCCAAGATAGACCTTTGATCAGGATATTATCAAGTAAGAGTCCGGGAGCAAGATATACGAAAGACAATATTTCGATCTCGATATGGGCATTAGGAACTCTTAGTTATGCCATTCAGATTCATTAATGCACCAGCAATATTTATGGATTTGATGAATCATATCTTCATGTCATACCTAGATCAATTTGTAGTGGTATTCATAGACGACATTCTTGTCTACTCCAATAGTAAAGAAGAGCAAGAAAAATATCTTCGAAAAGTGTTGCAAGTTCTGAGGGAGCATCAGTTATATGCTAAACTCAGTAAGTGTGAGTTATGGTGAGATCATATATCATTCTTAGGGCACATCATCTCAGGAGCAAGAGTATCAGTGGACTCCAAGAAGGCTGAAGCAGTAGAGTATTGGCCAGTCTCGAAGACAGTAGCAGATATACGAAGTTTCTTAGGATTGGTAGGATATTATCGGAGGTTCGTGGCAGACTTTGTACTGATTTTAACACCAATGACTCATCTAACCCGCAAGGAGATGCAGTTTGTTTAGACAGCAGAGTACCAAGCAGCATTTAAAAAGTTGAAAAAGAAGTTGATATCAGCACCGATTCTTACACTTCCAGTAAGATCATAAGGATTCACAGTTTATTATGACGTATCGGGGAAACGACTTGGATGTGTATTAATGCAACATGAAAGGATAATCGTTTATGCTTCTCGACAGCTTCGAGATCATGAGAAGAATTATCCAACACATAATTTGGAATTGGCAGCAGTAGTGTTTGCTCTCAAGTTGTGGAGACATTACCTATATGGCGACCGGGTCAAGATATTTATAGATCAAAAGAGTTTGAAGTACATATTCACTCAAAAGGACTTAAACATAAGACAGAGGAGCTAGCTAGAGTTATTTGGTGATTACGATATGGTACTTCAGTACCATCCAGGCAAAAAAATATATTGGCAGATGCTGTAAGTAGGAGAGGCATCACATTCATCTTGACAACTCAGAAGCACATTCTATAAGATCTTCAAGAGATGGACATCGAGGTAGTATTACCTCAAGAGATGGAAGTGTTAGTAAGTCTTCAGATACAGTCAATTTTGGTGGAAAGGATTAAGGTGGCTCAAACAGAAGATTCACAGATTCAGAAGCTTAGGGAAGAATGTGAGTCAGGTCTTAGAAAGGAATTTAGAATTCACTAAGACGGAACACTCAGATTTGGAAACCGTCTTTATGTGCCAAGTGGAGATATCCAACAAGAAGTGATGACCGACGCACACAGTTCCCAGTATTCAATTTATCCTGGAGGCACGAAGATATACCATGATGTCAAGCAATATTTTTGGTGGAACAGAATAAAAAAGGAAATAGCCCAGTTTATTTTACGATGTCTCGTGTGTCAGTAAGTAAAGGAAGAACAACAGAGACCAGCAGGATTGTTACAACCCCTGCCTATTCCAGAGTAGAAGTGAGAACACATTACGATGGACTTTGTGATCGGTTTACCTAGATCTCCTACTGGACATGATATTGTTTAGGTGGTAGTAGATCGACTCACGAAAGTGGCACATTTCTTACCTTTCAAATTGGGTAGTCTACAGAGTAGTTAGCATAGATATATATGCGGTAGATAGTGAGGCAGCACAGAGTCCTAACGAGTATAGTGTCAGATTGTGATACTCGCTTTATATCTCATTTCTAGAAAAGCTTGCACGAGCGTTTAGGTACCAAGTTGAGATTCAATACCGCGTATCATCCCCAGACATATGGGCGATCAGAGAGGATGATCCAGACTTTGGAAGATATGTTAAGGTCTTCTACCTTAGACTTTAGTGGGTCTTGGGAAGATCATCTCCACTTAGTAGAATTATCTTACAAAAATAGTTATCAGGCCAGCGTACAGACGGATCCTTTTGAGGCATTATACGAAAGAAAGTGCAGATCACCCTTGACATAAAATAATATTGGTGAACGAAAGATGTTGGGGCCTCAAAAGATCACTTAAACGATTAGAGTAGTTAAGAAGATCAGGGAGAGGCTTCAGGTTGCACAAGATCGTCATTGTCATTGGAAAGCTCAGCATCATAGGCTATTAGAGTTTTCTGTCGACGATCATATTTTTTTATAGATTTTTCCTACCTATGGAGTCATTAGATTCGGTGTTCGAGGAAAGCTTTGTCCGTGATACGTAGGACCGTTCGATATTCTTGAGAGGGTAAGGGATGTTGCTTATCGTCTTGCCCTTTTGCCTTCACTTCATAGAGTGCATGATATATTTCATGTGTCTCAGTTGCGTAGGTATGTCCCAGACCTGAGTCATATCCTCGATCACTCTAAGTTAGTCGTTGGTACAGACTTAACTTACGAGGGATAGCCGTGTCCATTTTGGATCGGTAAGAGAAGGTACTCAAGAAACGGACTATCCGTCTTATTCGTGTTGCTTAGGGCCACAACTCCTTGGGGGAGTCGATGTGGGAGTGGGAGGATGATATTCGATCTTGGTACATGCACCTATTCGACTCATAATGTATATTACCTTCGTATCCCTTGCATATTTTATTCCATGATCAGTAAACACTCATGTGAAATGATGCTACTTCGCTTCATTATATGTATTGTTATACTTGCTCATTTATATGTGTAGATTACTTTTAGTTAGTTTATAGCTTGTATTGATATCTCTAGCTAGGCTTGATTTGAATTTCGAGGGAAAAAAAATTAGGTGGATAGAGATGTCAGCCCCCTTTCCCGGTGCACTTTGGTGCATGTTATCTTTGGCGTACTTTGGCGCATGTTGGTTGCTAGAGCGGCCTTTGTTTAGACCGAACTCATAATTTATGGAGAAGAGTGGGTTTGGTTGGGTTGGTGGCATGTGTGGCTTTGATGGGTTTGAGTGATCCAACGGTCCATATTTCAAACCTAAACCTATATATTCTTATTTCTCTCTCTGCTCATTATTTCTATTACATTTCATCCTCTTAGTTTTTCTTTCCCTCCGAAGGCAAGTACATCTTGCACAAGAGAAGAACCATGGATTTATGCATGCTTTTTTTAATTCTTAATAATTATTGTTTGTTTCTAGTTCATGTTGTTGGGACCGAGCACCCCTTCATCTTTAATAATTAGCATTCTTGATTTTCTTGGTTGGGATTGCATGGACCAGAGTTTGGGTCTATGGGTTCACTTTTGTTTTCTTGGGGATTAATCTCCCAAAACTTCATATTTTACAAAACTAATTAGCTCATAGTGTAGAGCACCATATTTTATGTAACTTTGCTTTTGGCCGTGCTTGTTTTCGAGTCCAGCTAAGTTTAGTGCTGAAACTTGATACAATACGTACACCAAATGGCTTACTGGAGAAGAAGAATAGTGTTTTGTGAAGAGTATGCAAGAGAAATTAACGTAGAAATATGTATGTTTCACTTTGGGCGCATTGGTGTATTGTCCCAACTCCTCGTGCATACTAATCATACTGCACTTAGTCTCCTAGCAAAAATGCGCCACTCACACTCCTTGAGTCAGTGGCGCACTTTTGAGAGAAAACCCAGTTGGTGCACTTTGGTGCGCATTAAATCAAAGTTCTTCCTGAAAAACCAAGGAAAAGTGTGCCACATTTAGTCCGCGCACTTTCTTCGAGTTGGCCATATGGCACACTTTTCCTATGTTTCATCAGTCGGCCACTTTGCTTACTTTGGTAGCTCGCGCACTTTTTTCTCTTTATTTACTGAGGGAAGAAGCTTTGGTTGGTTTTTTGATTTCTGTGTTATTGATTTGTGTTCTCCTCGACTGACGAGTTTCTCGACTGTCGAGTTTTGACCTCGGATTGAATGTTTCGTCTTGTAGCTAGCTTGCTCGTGCACTTTCCCTTAAAATATACTTTATTCTTGCCTGTGCACTTTTGTCAAGAGCACCATGTTGGTCAAATTGACTAAGTGTGCCACCATTTGTAGCTAACGCACTTTTTTGTGAAAATGTGCCAACCTAGTTTTGGTCGTTTGTGTCCCAACATAGTTTTGGTCGTTTGTGCGATAACCTTACTTCTAGGTATTTTATGTGCCCACTTGCTTTGTGCACCTACTATTTCCTGCACACGTTAAGCCCTGTAGATGTAGCTTTGTATGCACTTGTTATTTTACTTATTAATTAGATTTCTTTTCCTTGATCACCTTATTATACGTTGGATAGAATAGAGGCGTAGTTCAACTCGGGTGACGTTCTGCAACCCCAGTCCTTGTTTGGTTTAAGGGTTGTGTATCTGATCTTGAGGGGTTCTCATACTACTCTTATTCTTATTTATCGATATAATAAAGTGACAAATTGATGTGACCACTATTAGATTATCCTGTCCTGAATAACTTGCTATCTGATGACTTGTCCTTGATCTAGATACTAGAACTTGTTTCTTCCCTGACCATTATATCTCTTTTGATATACTTGATCGCACCGAGAGTGCTACTTGATATATATAGTGAGTCGTCGTGCCATATACTCCTGCTACGTGATACATGTAATTATCTCCATGAACGGATCTGATAGTTGGACAGTGACTTTAGTCGTGGCTAGATAGTATTGATTGTGCATCACTCTTGGGTGAATCCAGATTTAACTTTCGAGTGACAATATTGATTCGTATCAAGAGTGCCCATACTTAAGGTACGAAATCTAAGAAGAAATATTCATGTGACCACGGCATAAGATTTTAACTAACCTAGGGTTAACTAGGCAACTTAATAGTAGAGCATTGGGAAGGAACGGTATCTCGAGATCGTATATATCGAACCACCCTAAATTAGTTGGGAGTAAAGGCTGGTCACTTGGGATACTGTATATCATTTGTACTATTGGAGTATAGTATCTAATTTAATTATAAGATCAAGCCAGTATCTTTCCTATAGAAAGCCTAGAACTGTTACTGATTATTAATTAGCTTAGGGCCCTTGCGAGGGACTGGTGCATCATTTATATATATTCTTGCTTGCATATCATTGGTTCAACCAGCCCTACTCGATTATAACATGATTTGAGGATACTCATATATTGAATTACTAGGATAACCCAGAGATCACATATCAAGCCATAATGCATGATTGGCCGTCTAATTTGCTTATATAGGTGCCTAGCTAGGAAAGTGGACTATTATGGCATGATGATTCAACCCATGTCCTTGTTTGGTTGTTGGGTTGCATTATTGTGTTATGATACTCCATGGACTAAAGCTGTATTATTGTTCCATATTGTATCTCTGCTTGTGTATTATGAATTCTACTGAGTGGAATTAGGGACACAGGTTGTTGTGGCATGATAGTTTATCTCATGTCCTTGTTTGGTTATTGGGTTGCGCTATTGTGTTACAATAATCTGTAGACCAAAACTACGATACATAATATTTTATCTTGACCATAATCAAGGGACGCATTCTATCTTTATATGATAGGGCACTTCATATCCTTATTTGGTGAAGGGGTATCGTATCATGTCATGGATGGGATATATGCCATTGATTATTGGCTTATGCATCTCATGCTATAGATCTGGTTTTATTTCTTTATTTCTTGCATCCTTTATGGTACTTGCTATTTAGGGTCTGAACCTACTGGTTTTGTATGACCAAGTTTAGAGCCAGCACCGGAGGATCAAGCTTACTTCTTCCTCACTGATGGCACGCACCAGAAGGATGGCTACTGAGGGTCACAAGTGGGCTTCTTGTTTTATTTCTCATCTTTTATAAACTATATTTTTTTGGTCGTTTAACCAACAGACACTTGTTAGCCAGCAAATCTGGAGACTAGTTTCCTGCATGATTATATTTATACTCAGACTGTAGCTGACTTACTATCATATATACTTTTGATTGTGTATCTGGCATATCAACTTGTATTGCTAGAACTCTAGAACCTTCTGATGCAACATTTAGGACGTCTTACAGCTTATTCTAAAATATTCTATGTTATTGCTACTTGATTGAATGATTGAGATATAGAAGTTATTGACCCTAGGAGACTTGATTGTAGTATGCACCCCCCCTCCCTCGTCTCTAGACAACCTTAACACATTGCGGGTACTTCGATATTCCGTAAGGTACGATTGGCTGTGTCAATCCCCCGCTCTCTAGTATTTTGGATCTAGTGCATGACAAATAAGATCAACTAATCCTATAGAAGGAATATTCTATTCTTGAGTCTAAATAGGTTTAATAGACTTAATCTAGTTATGACTAACTAATAACTCAAGTCAAATAGTCTAAACTTAATAAATAATTCATTCACTTAAACTAATGAGTTAGACTATGACTAACTTTTTAATTGAATCAATGTATCAAGTCAAGTCTAGTTAGGTCCACTAATATTATGTCTAATTAGAATAGACTAATCAACTAACCAATAATAATATTAGTCACAATATATATAACATGCATCTTACATATAAATAAAATATACATAATATTTATAATAATACAAAATAACAAAAATAACCCTATTCTAGAAATGTGGTAGTGACACCCAAACAGTAGAGGTTGTCAAGCAGATCAGAGAGCGACTTCGGGTCGTACAAGACAGGCATCGGCATTGGGCGGATCAGCACCGTAGGCCTTTAGAGTTTTATGTCAGTGAACATGTGTTCTTACCTATTTTGTCAACCGATGGAGTCATTAGATTCAGAGTTTGCGGGAAGCTTAGTCCGCGGTACGTCGGTCTGTTCTATATCCACGAGCTGGTGGGCGATGTTGCTTATCGTCTTGCCCTTCCGCCTTCGCTACGTAAGGTGCACTATGTATTTCATGTGTCTTAGTTGTGTAGGTATGTCCCGAATCTAAATCATATCCTCGATCATTCCGAGCTAGTCGTTGGTACCGACTTGTCTTACGAGGAGCAACCCGTATCCATTTTGGACCAAAGGGAGAAGGTGCTCAAGAATTAGACTATTCGTCTTGTCCAGGTTGCTTTGGGTCTTCACCCTTTGGGAGAGTCGACGTGGGAGCACGAGGACGATATCCTGTCTTTATATCCGCATATATTCGACTCGAAAGGTATATTTGTCCTTATGTCTTCGTATCTCAAATCTCATGATTCATTTACACATGCTCTTTGATGTTGCTTTTCTTTATTATGTGATTGGATTTAATTGCATGTGCATATATGCTTGTAGCTAGCATAGTGGTTGTTCTAATTTCTCTAGCTAGCCTTGGGTTTGAATTCCGAGGAAAAAAATTTCTAAGGTGGGTAGAGATGTTACTCCCCGTTCTCGATATACGTATTTTGAACATATTATTTCTTGCTTGCTTGTTAATTAGGTTGCATGGAGACTAGATCCATTATTTGGTTTAGATTGGTTCATGGTTTATTTGTTTGGGTTGGTTTGGTTATGAGTTGAACGTATGGTCTAAATCTCAACCCTAACTATATAAGCCAACTTTTTAGTCTCTCTTCCCACATTCTCTCATTTTTCTCTCTTTCTTCATTTTAGGCAAGTACACCTTGCATGACATAGAGAAACCCTTAGATTTTAATTCTTTTTTTTTCTTTGCATTTTATTTGTCTAATATATGTATATTATGATTCTAAGCACTTTTAATACTTGGAGTTTTTAATTTTGATAGATGGATATGAGTAGATCTATATTTGAATATTAGGGTTTTCTTGGGTTCTATGAGTTTTCCTTGGTTTTTATCTACTTAAACTTAGTATATTTGGAAACTAATTATTCCATGTGGTAGAGCATTCAATTTCGTGCAATTTTAACTTTTGTTTCACTTGATTTGGAGTTAAAATAAAGTTTTATGAAGAAAACAAATCTTTGGTTTTGAGATTTCCGCTATGGCTGAACTTGCTGTCTGGAGAAGACGAAGTTCTCATGCGGCTGAGAGTTCTATGCGGCCTGATCCTTATTTGGCATGGACTCTTTGCCGTATATGCCATCACAGCATGCGTCCATCTTATTGGATGCATGACTGATTATTACACAAAGTATTCTAGTGCTAAGTATTTGGAAAAGCCCTAACTAACGGAACTCCTTGTGTTTTGCTCGCTGAATGAATGAGACATTCACTAAGTCCAAGAGACATCTATGCAAAAATCAGAGCATGCGGCAAGCGGACTTATGTGGCAGTGACCCTATGCGCCTCTTCTCTTTTGGATGCATAACTCTGCTCGCCTTGCACATTTTTCTATAAATTTGTATTTTCTTCCTGACATACTTTATTGCTTGTCACGTGCATCACTTCAGTCACTTCTCTGACACAAATTTATTGGTTGTCACTCAGCACTTGTTCTATGAAGTGGACTTTGCCTTGACCTATGCAACACTGACCTATGCATCCCCGATCCTATGCGGCCATATGTGCATGATTTATTAATTTTTATGGGTTGGTATTTTATTATATTTTGTGAGTGTATGTGAGCTAAGTGACCATGTGTTAGACTCGATTAAATTCCTGACCCGACTATGTGCAAGACTAGGCTATGCACCAAGTGGCCATATTACCCATGCACTACGTTACTATGACCACCTATGTGTCTGATTTAACTAATGTGTTGTTATGTGCTAGAACTCATATGATTTACCAATAATTGGTAACTTGACCCGGCTATTGGTATCCATGCTGATACACTTACTATGTGCTACGTGTTCCTATGTGCTAAGTGTTCCTATGAGATTATGTTACATATTTTACACTGTGGTGTACCTACGTGCTATGCGATATGTAATATGATACAATTTTCTCTGGCATGGACATCATAGTTGGTTGATAACCAAGCGTGGCTAGGAGTTGTGTTGATTGTTGTATCACGCTGGATGAATCCAAATTGAAATATCAAGAGAAAAAATGGATTCGTATCAAACGTGCCCATACTGCGGTACGACATAAAAGAAGAATAATATGCGACCACGCCATGTGATTCCAGCTAAGCGTAGGGTTAACTAGACAACTAAAACTTGTAGAGCATTGGGAGGGACGGAATCCCGAGATCGTGCTTAACTAGCCACCCTCAAATATTCATCTAAGGAGTGTAGGCTAGCCACCATTTGGATATTATTTAAATCCTCATTAGTGGATTGCGATATCCGAGTATTATATTGTACTATGTGTTCCATGCGATCTTAGCACGGTGGCCTTAAGAGGGATTGGTGCATAATTATTATGTGCTAAGCAGTGATTCATAGCTCGGCTAGCCCTACTAGCACATGGTTCGATCTGAGGATTCCTATTGCATGCATAACACCTTTGGGATAACCCAGATCCCACCTAGCAAGCCGTACAAGTGATTGGCCGATACTATAATTGAACTTGTTTGTGGTTGTATCTACTGTTGAATAGTTTAGGGACACGGACTATCATGGTGCGATAGTCTAACCCTTGTTCTTGTTTGGTTGTAGGGTTAGATTGTTATATCACAATAGGATATGGACCGAAACTACGAGATAGAACTATATATATATATTTATTTCTCTCTAGTTTTGTTTCTTTATTCTTGCTTCCTTTATGGTACTTGCTATTTAGGGTCTAACCCCACTGGTTTTGCATAGCAGGTTTAGAGCCAATACCCGAGGATCCAGCGTACTTTCTCCTGAACAATGACGCACACCAGACAGATGGCCACTGAGGGACACGAGTGGATTTCTTCTTCCCTGCTTGATATTGTACAATTTTCTCTTTTGGGCGTTTAGCCACCGTCACTTGTTAGCCGTAGATCTGGATATTTAGTTTCCTTACATGATTGTAATTAATCAGACTGCAGCTGATCATGGTCACATACTTTTGCTACTCTGCCAACTTCTTATTTTGTACAGCTGATTTCTAGAATATTTTGATGAGATGATTGGGATGCCTTTCAGCTTTATCATACATGTTCTATATTTGCTATTCTTGTTTGACTAATTAAGACAATAAATGTTATGTGTGACCCTAAGTGACTTGCTTGAAGTATGCACCCACTTGTCTAGTTAAAGTCGTGATCGCCGTACGACATCTTAGATACTTAATAAAATTAAGCTGATTGTATTTACATTCATCATTATCCATTATTACATTTATTTCTCGTTTGACTTACTCTGCTGATATAGCCTAGTTTTGATAGACTCGTATTATTCTTTTGAGTCTAATCGAACATATATGCT
Organism: Iris macrosiphon; assembly: GCA_036927795.1. Classification (NCBI taxonomy): domain Eukaryota; kingdom Viridiplantae; phylum Streptophyta; class Magnoliopsida; order Asparagales; family Iridaceae; genus Iris; species Iris macrosiphon. Next base: position 38,086,379 of record JAYESA010000016.1, on the reverse strand, counting down.
AGTGGGCTGCAGACCATGAAACATATTATTCATTCTTGAAGTTTATTCTTATGTAGATTGAGATATAGTTAGACTTGTCACATTAGAAATTATGCCTATTATAGACAGCTTATACGTATTTGAGTTAGACTGGAGTCCACTTGATATATAAGCTGGCCATTTTTGCGTACTCTGGTACTACGTATTTTGGGACTGGGGCATGACAATTAGATAATTGAAATTGGTAGAGCATTGGGAGGGAACGGAATCCCGAGATCATGCATGACAGCCACCCTCAGATATTATTTGGGGAGTGCAAGGCTGGCCACCACCGGATACTATGTAATATCCGTACTAGTAGGGTACAATATTTGGCTACTAGGTGCTATGCGTTATAAATGATCCGTTAGCATAGTAGCCTTATGAGGGACCGGTGTATATTCTACGTGCAATGCATTATTATTATTGGCTTGGCTAGCCCCGCTCGAACATAGCCTGATCTGAGGATTCCTATTTTATGCATTATATTTTTGGGATAATCCAGAATTCACCTACTAAGCCATATGATTGTTTAGACGATCATTAACTGGGCTTGTTTGTGTATTGTACTTTCTGTTAGTAGTCTAGGGATGTGGACTATCGTGGTGTGGTAGTCCAACCCTTGTTTTTTGTTTGGTTGTGGGGTTGGTCTATTGTGCTATGATAGGCTACGAACCGAAACTACTCCACAAAGACCTTTAGCTTGACCAGAATAAGGGGACGTACATTATCTCGGTGTGATATAACACTTATTGTCCTTGTTTGGTGTAGGAGTGCTGCATCGCCTCGATGATGGGATATGTGTCGGTGATCCTTGGCTTATGCATTGATTATGCTTTTATCTGAGTTTTTGTTTCTTCACTCATGCTTTCTTATGGTACTTGCTATTTGTGGTCTAACCCCACTAGTTTTGCATAGCCATGTTTAGATCCAGAGCCCAAAGATTAAGCGTATCTTTCCTTGATTGATGGCGAGCACCAGACAGATGGCCCCTGAGGGACATGGATGTGTTTCTTCTTTACCACTCATACATGTGCATTTGTTTAATTTGGGCATTTATCCATCGGCACCTATTAGCTGGCTAGCTTGGACTTTAGTTTTCTTACATGATTGTAACTATTCAGATTGTAGCTGATTTCAGTCATGTACTCTTAATACTCTACTAACTTACCATTTTGCACAGCTAGTTCCAGAATATTTGGTAGAGCGTTTGGGACGCCTTATTGTTTTATCTTATATGTTCTATGCTTACTACTTCTTGTTTGAATGATTAAGACATAGATGCTCAGTTTGACCCTAGGAAACTTGATTGTAGTATATACCCCCTTGTCTATTTTACAACATTGATTGTATTGTGGGGTGCCTGTGTACTCTGTAGTGCATAGTTGGCCGTGTCATACCCCCGTTCTCCGAATTCTGGTACTAGGGCGTGACATGGGCTCAAGGTTGATGGTGAGTGAATAGTAGGGGAAGGTCATATTGAACAAAGGAGAGAAGTGAGGTTACTATAAACGTGAGAGGATAAATGAACAAGAAAGAGAGAAAGAGGTAAAGAATGCATTTGAAAAGTTAATTAGAATACTGACTAAGATAATAAATTTTAATTAAGGATACTATTAGTAACATATTTAAAAAACTAATTTGGGAATTTTATTTAAACAAAAAGGATTTTTAACCAACTTAAAAAATAATAACGGTAACATCAACATCAATAATAATTATTATTAGAATAATTACAATGATACTAATAAATTTAATAAAACAACGCTGGCAATAAGATTTAAATAAGGTAATTAATAAATTCAAATTTGTGAAATAATATCTTAATTATATTTTTTTTAATCATGGGGTTTATAATTTTTGTAGCATTAAATAGATAGAATTAGGAAAGATCCAGATTCATTTCAAGTCAAATTATATTTCTTCTAGTTCTATATCAGTATTGTTTACTTTAAATATTTGTTAAATTTTTTTACTTATCTGGCAAAAATTTTGATGTCTTTTTTACGTACAATCTATACTTATTGGTTATATGCTTAGTCCATTCTTGTATCATACTGTTGTTTGACCCATGCTGGAAGATTCAAGTCATGGGTGACATATATCCTAATGCATGATGGGCAGTCATTGTGAGGAACGCTCGACCATATATTGTGATATATGTGGGAGATTGTTGGTATTTTCTACTTTGCTTTGGAAGTTTTAGTGCCACATTGAAAAACTACCAATATGTATATCACAATTATAGCTTTGCTTAGTTTTGGTACATGCACATGGGATGGTGGCCCATGTGGGTTAATTTTCCTAGAGGGATTAAGTATGAACCCTATTATGACAATCTTTATTTTGTCACCACCTTTGGGAAGTCTCCCTTAGGAGTTAAGCCACAAAGGGGATTAGCGACTCGGACTCGAGCTCGGGCGCAAAGTGGCGCATTGTTAGTGCACTTTGCACTAAGCACGTCAATATCGTTGAATGGCGCTCGTGCGATTATTTTATGCACGAGTTGCATGCGCATGGTTATCCGTACCATCTGGATTATGTGGCTGTAGAAGCATGAATAATACGCTGGATAGCCATACGCAGCACGTTGATACAGGGCAGCGTAAACAGAGGACCTCAGAGCCATCAAACGTGCAACAGAGCTTTTCCGCTGAGCACAGCGTAAAAATATAGGCTCAAGTACCATCTGTGTAATGTAGTATGTCCAGGCTGCTTCAGCGTAAATAGGGTGCTTCATCGCCTTTATGGCGTAAAACTCATCCGCTTTCAATGTAGCATTGAAGTGTACGAGGAACGCTTCGTATTCTTCAAAATGAACCTGTCAGATCATGCAATGAACCTGACGTCTGGACTCCTGACAAAGAGTACTGCACGACAACCCAAGCGAAGGGTATTATGATGGTGCGACACTACAACCCAGGCTGTCATTTACTGCCATTTCCTTTGCGTAAACCACTTTTACACATACGAAGGAATACGCTGCCTAGTTTTACACAGGCCGATGTGAGCTGTTTACGCTCCGCAGAAGACAAACAGCCTGCCACGTCAAAAGCTGTACTTCGTACAGGGCTCGAGGCACGTCTCTACATTTAATGCGCAGGGCGGTAACAGTTTCTCGAGGCACGTCTCTGCATTCAAAGCGCCGAATACTGACAGATGCCCAAGACACGTCTCTGCACCTGATGCACAGAAGGATGGCAGGCCTTCGAAACACGCCTCCTCATTTAATGATGGATCTCCATATTTAATGCTGGGGATTCGATTAAATATCACCGAACCGTCGTTTAGTGGCATCCCCTTTGCGTAAACTACTCTTACGCATATAAGGCAATACGCTGCCCAGTTTTACACAGGCAGACATGAGCTTCTTACGCTCCACAGAAGGCAAACAGACCGCCACATCAGCAGTTGCTCTTCGTACAGAATTCGAGGCGCGTATCTGCATTTAATGTGCAGAATGATGACAAATCTTAAAGACAACCTCTACATTTAATACGCAGGATGGGGGCAGATCTTTGCATTTAATGCAAGAGATTTGATTATATCTCCAAAAGCCGTAATTTCGGCTAAAACGTCCACATCATCTCAGCCTCTATGACCACTCGGCTTCTACGCCTACTCGGCCTCTATGACCACTCGGCTTCTACGCCTACTCGACTTCTACACCTACTCGGCTTCTATGCCCACTTGTCTTCTATGCCTACTCGGCTTCTATGCCCACTTGGCTTCTACGCCTACTCGGCTTCTATGCCCACTTGGCTTCTACGCCTACTCGGCTTCTATGCCTACTTGGCTTCTATGCCATGGTGACAGTCATTGGCTTCTATGCCAACCTCTTCTACACAAGTGATAACTACCTACGTGGCTTCTATGCCGTGATCTTTGCAGCAGATATACGCATTCTGTCCCTTAGTTGGACGCGCATCACATGCTCACTCAAAAGGTCATCTATACGCAGGCATTGGTTATTTTAAACCGTCGTATAAAAGGGTGCTATACTTTTCACTACTCGGTTTCTATGCCGACTGTGTGGTCACTATCACTAAAAACTCTATAAATAGAGACCTCTATCAACAGAGGAAAAGGTCAAAAAAATTGGTCGAAGAAATTAGGTCTAAAAATTGATCAAGAAATCCAGTATCAGATCCAACGGTCGCAAAGATCGAAGGTCAAACGGTCAAGAGAGAGAGAGAGAGGAGAATCCAGAGCTCAGGCAAAGAGAAGGGATCGACGACTTTGGCATCGAACATCTACCCTCTTTAGCAACCTTCGAAGCTGCTTTCTGTTTTCCACGACACTTCTTCAACATCGTGTGGTCCAAGGGCTAAAGTGATCGACTGCAGATCAGACACCTATAGCAATATTTACCCAGATTAAATAAATTGTACTTAGTCATCCTCGTGTAGGATCAAATTGTACAATCTTGTTTGTAAACATAAAAGAAGGGCGGGTTTTCGTATAAGACCTCGTTTTCCACATTATCAATCTTTTCCCGTTTATTATCCTAAACAAGATGGCGACTCTGCTGGAGACATCTTTCTCTTCTGATGAGGAAGCTATTGCTCAACACGATGCGGTATCCGTGGGATCTATGAAGAAGACACTGGTAGTCCAGTTCGACCAGTCTGCTTACGAAGACATGCTTCGAACATGGGGTAGCTCTCACTCCCTCTCCGTCCAAAACAACAGGAAGCTGCGCAAGGTCTGGATGCCCAAGACATCCTCTACCATTCCTGTAGACTCTCTGATCTCTCCGATCTCTTCGGCCAATGAGGTTGTAGCATAGCTCCCTCTGCGCCTTGCGCGTAAAATTCAGTCGCCTGTCTCTGATAGGGCCAAAAAAACTTCTAGCAAAGCCTCAGTGCTAACCCAGAAGTATAATCCGTGCCTTGCGCGTAAAATTCAGTCGCCTGTCTCTGGCAGGGCCGACAAAACTTCTGGCAATGCCTTATCGCTAACCCAGAAGTATACTCCACGCTCTGCGCATAAATTTCAGTCTCCCGTCCCTGGCGGAACAGACGAAACTTCTGACAATGCCTCAGCGCTAGTCCAGGAGCCTAATTCGCGCTCTGCGCGTAAATTTCAGTCTCCCGTCCCTGGCAGAATAGATAAATTTTTTGATGATGCCTCAGCGCCAAATCAGGAATCACAAACGCGCTCTGCGCATAAAAATGCATCTGTCTTCCGTGGAAAAGTAGATGATCCCTGCAATCTACGCAAGGGAAAGCAAGCGGCGGACTACTCAACTTCTTGGCCTTTACGCCAGCAAGGGAACAATATGCCTGCCCGCCGGATTACGCGAGAAGCTGATGGCCGACTGAGCACATCCTCAGCTTCACGCCAACCAGAGCAGAGCTCCAAATTACGCCCGAAGAAGCCCCTCAGCGTAAAGAAGGCTCAATTTGCGGGAAGACACCCTCCTCAGGGATTATCCGTCGCCCAGATGGCCAACCTGTTGTATATAGGTGGCACAGGGAAGACTATGGTTCCCAACATCCGCATGTCCCCTGATATGAACAGAAGGAACAAACCATCATCTTCTTCTTCTGTAAAAACTCCTGACTTATGTGAATTTTTGATCCAGGAACACAAAGACAAGGGTCATGAACAGGCGTCAGTTCCCCTAACGGTCAAACGCGGGGAATCTTGTGGGAAGATGCATCAACATCTAATGTCGTCATAATCGGTGGACCCCGTGGAGATTCCATCTTTATTATTCCTCCAACTTGCGACGACCAACATCCAATAGTCTTCGGTCGTATACGGAGCAGCCCGATCATACAAGAAGAATTTTGCGAGCCCGAAACTGGCACAATACAAATCCACAGATATAGCCCGCAGGCGTTGAAAATTATACAAGGCATGGGTTATGATTTGAAGCTAAAACAAGGCCTCAACTATGGAAAGGGCAGACGAATACCATTGCATGGTAACTCTTACTGTCAACAAGCTCATTTTGGGTTGGGGTATACTGCATCTCTTGCGAAGCCCAAATCTTCAAAGTCTAGTCCTATACAACCAGAGGCAGGTCCTACTAAATCAGCTTCTGTGGACAGATGCCACAGCATGTCTGGGGGTAGCCTACCTCGACAAAATAGGGCGGCATCCAAAGCTGGGGGTAGAATTCCCTCAAGATCCAAAGATGATACAATGACGAAGATCTTCCCGAAAAACCGTAAAATTCAGGCATCAGGAGCCCGAAGACCAAAAGGGACTTTCTCCTTCAATGAGGACGACGTCATTGAAATCTTCAATATGTTGATGAAGGAACGCAAGCTTCAGCTACCCAACATCAGACATCCTGAGAGGGTTGGCAAAGTTGATGATCCAGATTATTGTCTCTTCCATCGGTATACTCATCACCCCACGAGGGCGTGCTATGTGCTAAAAAAGAGAATTCAGGAGTTGATCGAGGCTAAGATCATCACTTTGTATCTGTAAACAAAGGGACGATCATTACCAATTGAATTTTCATTCTTTACGTGATAATTCGCTCTCTTCAAAAATGTACCTGAGAAAGAGTCCCTAAAAGTTTCCCCAATGGATTCTTCAGGAAAATCACTCCATAGTGAATTGTCCAGACATAAGTTTATGTTCATCATCCAAGCATTTCATTCCTTTCCCCAGAAGTTTGTCATGTTCATATTACCTCTGAACAAACTCTCCGAGTTTCTGGCTATCGATTATCATATCGGCTGTCGTCTCAACTTAACACCCGTACTTAACTCTAAGTACGCCCGTGGTGTTAGGTCCACAAAAACTGCCATGTTCATATTACCTCTGAGCAGATATGCGCCTCCATCCCCGATGGAATTGCATCCCAGAAGTTTGTCATATTCATATTACCTCTGAACAAACTCTCCGAGTTTCTGGCTATCGATTATCATATCGGCTGTCGTCTCAACTTAACACCCGTACTTAACTCTAAGTACGCCCGTGGTGTTAGGTCCACAAAAACTGCCATGTTTATATTACCTCTGAGCAGATATGTGCCTCCATCCCCGATGGAATTGCATCCCAGAAGTTTGTCATGTTCATATTACCTCTGAACAAACTCTCCGAGTTTCTGGCTATCGATTATCATATCGGTTGTCGTCTCAACTTAACACCCGTGCTTAACTCTAAGTACGCCCGTGGTGTTAAGTCCACAAAGACTTCCATGTCCATATTACCTCTGGCAGGTCTTATCCTAAACCTATTATTTGTACTCTCGTGCGCAACGAATAATAGGTCTATCAAAGAACCCGTGGCGTGTCCTCAATGCCACAGTGTGATGGAGGGGGTCCCAAATATCACTTTCACTCAAGATGATATGCTGTTAAAACATAACAGGCATGACAGACCCCTCTATTACACCGGGTACATCGGTTCCATGGAGGTCGACCGGATTCACATAGATCCGGGGTCATCAATCAGCATCATTCCTCATAGTCTGCTCAGACCGCTGAGGATTCCTACCAGCGAATTGGCATACACCACCACTACAATCGTGGGTTTCAATGCCGGAAGAAGTAAGCCGTTGGGGAAAATTTGCCTGAGGATCCAGTTTGGCAACTTCAGATCGGTGGCTACGTGTTACGTTATCGATTTAGAGGTATCCTACAACATTATGCTGGGTAGACCTTGGATCCACGACCACAACATCGTTCCTTCAACTCTACACCAATGCTTCAAATATGTAGACGCCGAGGAACAGTGCAAACGGAGATTGCTGACCTGAACCCGTTCAAAGGAGTAGAATCCTACTACTCTGATGCCGTATTGTACTCTCAAGACTGCACGAAAGAGGTGTCAGCCGAAGCAGAGATGGAATCCCACCGGGAGCCAGAAGAACCCTCTACCAAGCAAACTCTGTCAATCCAGGTGAAAGGACGGACTACTCGTCCAAAAGCCATAAAACCTATGGCTATCCACCTGAATGAGACCAGGTTAGGAAAAGGGGGTGATCCTCTAGTGATCACTTTGAACCAGAAGCCTCCACCCTTGGTCATCAACCTCCGACGGACAGGCAGCCGAGTGATGTAAATGCAACTGGGAACGGAGTTTCAGATGATAATAAACATCCTCTTTTCCAGTATATTGACGCCCAAATTCCAAATCGGGAATCCTCCCCCCTGCGATGATATCGAACCTATAGCGCAAAAATTCTTGGAAGCTATAGATATGGGAAGTGGCGTCATCATCCAATGTCACCATGACATATGGACCGCATGAGGATTCTATCTTCATTGTCCCGCCTACTTGCAGTAGTCAGCATTCAATAGTCTTCGGCCGCATGCGCAATGAACCGACTGTGCAAGAGGATTCTTTCGACGATGATACCGGTAAAATACATATTCACAGATACAGCCCGCAAGCTCTGAAGATCATACAAAATATGGGTTATAACTTGAAGCTGGAACCGGGTCTCAACTATGGGAAAGGCAGACGAATGCCGCTGCACAGCGACCCCTACTATCAAAGAACTCGTTTCGGGTTAGGGTATACCACCTCCCTCGCAGCTCCTGAGTCAAACGAGGATATCTTTTTCTCCTCTCAAAATGGCTCAGCGTCCTCCGACTCATCTCATGCTCTCGAGCGAACATTATCGGTAAATATGGTAGTGACGGATTCCTTAGAATCAGACGAACAAGAATCCGAACCGTTTGAGAATGACGCTTGGGCTCAACAAATGGATACACAATGGGAGTTCCGCTTTGAGCAGAGAGAACCTCCCACTGAAGACAAAGTTATCCAGATTGACGTTGGGGATGAACTTTCGCCAAAGCCGATATTTATCAGTAACAATCTTTCCGAAGCAGAAAGGGAAGAAGTTATACAGCTGATAAAAGAATATATCGACGTCTTTGTGTGGAATTATGAGGACATGCCAGGCCTTGATCCAAAGGTAGCTACTCATAGGCTCAATATATTGCCCGATTCGAAGCCTGTGAAGCAGCACCAACGCCGATTCTGCCCGGATATGATGGACGCCATTGAAGCTAAAATCAAGAAGTTGATAGCCTGCGGCTTCATCCGTAAAGAACAACATCCCGACTGGGTTGCCAATGTTGTCCCGGTCATGAAGAAAAGTGGGAAAGTATGAGTCTGCATCGATTACCGAGATCTGAACGCAGCCTGCCCCAAGGATGAGTTTCCTCTTCCCATCACAGACGTCATGATTGACAATACATGCGACTTTGAACGTATGTCTTTCATGGACGGATTTTCAGGATACAATCAAATCAAGATGCATCCTGAAGACGAGAAGCATACTGCCTTTCAAACACCATTGGGGGTATATTGCTATACGGTCATGCCCTTCGGATTGAAGAATATCGGGGCTACGTACCAACGGGCTATGAGTAACATATTCCATGAGCATTTACGCAAGACAGTGGAGTATTACGTAGACGATGTAGCTGTCAAAAGCTGCCTCAAGAATAATCACATCCAAGACTTAAAGACAGTATTTGACTTGATGCGCCAACATCAACTCAAAATGAATCCCACAAAGTCCTTTCTGGGGGTATCTAGTGGCAAATTTCTGGGATTTGTCATAACCGCGAAAGGCATTCAAGTGGACCCTGATAAAGTCAAGGCCATCTTAGAAATGCGACCGTCCCGCAATCTGAGGGAACTCAGGGGATTTTAAGGTCGTCTGGCTTATATCCGGAGATTCATATCCAACCTCTCGGGGAGATGTCAGCCCTTTTCTCGTCTCATGAAGAAAGGTGTATCCTTCGTATGGGACAAAGCCTGTCAACAAGCGTTCGGTGATATCAAGCACTACCTCACTAGTCCGCCAGTTCTGGTGCCTCCTGTCATAGGAAGACCATTCGTGCTGTATGTTCGAGCGATTGATCATTCTCTAGGAGCTCTTCTCGCATAAAAGAACGAGATGGGTCATGAGCAGGCTATCTACTACCTCAGCAGGATGATGGTCGGAGCCGAATACCGGTATAATCCAGTGGAGAAAGAATGCTTGGCTCTGATATTCGCTATTCAGAAAATGCGACACTATATCACAGGACAAACCATTCACATCATCTCCAGGATCAATCCTCTTCGGGGTACTAATGAACAAGCCAAGTGTTCTTAATTCCCGACTCACGACCTGGGCGATGTTATTGACACCGTATGATATGGTGTACGTCCCCCAGAAGTCCGTCAAAGGCCAAGCACTGGCTGACTTCCTAGCTGCTCATCCGATCCCGGAGGCCTCCAAGCTGTACGAGGATATCCCCGACGAGGTTGCAGAGTGTAATTCCGCAATGGAAAGTGATGCATGGCAACTGTTCTTCGATGGTGCCTCCAGAACTGGTCCCAGGGGAAATATGGTTTCGGGAGTAGGAATTATCCTGGTTACTCCTGGTAAGCTCGTCATCTACCGAGCATATTCTCTTAGCGAGCCATGTTCCAACAATGTGGCAGAGTACATCGCTCTACTAATCGGCCTCCAAGTCGCTAAAGAATTGGGCGTCGAATCTCTGGAAGCTTTCGGTGATTCTCTGCTGATCGTCAATCAAGTCAGAGGAATATATGAAGTCCAGAATCCAGACCTCATCCCCTATCACCGAGCAACGGTCGAGATAGCCATGACATTCAAAGGATTCTTCCTAGAGCATGTGCCTCTATCTCAGAATCTGGAAGCTGATGCCCTAGCCAGTCTAGCTGCAGATTTAGCTACCCCTATAAGAAGGCAGAATTCGGTAATCCTTCTTAACAGAGATTTATTCTGTATAAAAAATAATTTTTACATAGAACACAGCTTCGCGGTGGACACAGATCCTCCCAGAAGAGACTGGAGAAGTCCCTTTATAGATTTTGCAGCATACGGAATCTTGCCAGAAGATCCTAAAGAAGCGGTATCCGTCAAAAGACGATCATTACGCTTTTATTTTGACGCATTGTCATAATGTCTATATCGTCGGTCTTATGACGGACTATTATTACGATGTCTCTCTGGTGACGAAGCACAGCAGATTATCCGTGAAGCCCACGATGGCGTATGTGGAGCGCATTAACCCGGTCCTAAGCTACAGGATCGCGTCAGGAGAATGGGCTATTATTGGCCTACTATGATCACAAACGCAATAAAGTATGCAAGACACTGCAGAGCCTGTCAGGTCCACGCAGACTTTATCCATTAACCTCTCGAACATCTACATCCTACGGTTGCATCCTGGCCTTTCGAAGCATGGGGTATGGATATCATTGGTCCTATTCACCCGTCTTCTTCCAGAGGTCACTGGTTCATACTGGCCATCACGAATTACTTCTCCAAATGGGCAAAGGCGATCCCTCTTGCTGAGGTGAAGGCATCTAATATGATCAGCTTCATCAAGCATCACATCATTTACCACTTCGGGATACCCCGAAGGATAATCCATGACAATGGACCTCAATTTATCAGCCAAGCGTTTCATCGATTTTGCGATAAAAATCGGATACAAAATATCGTCTCTACGACATATAATCCTGCTGCTAATGGTTTGGCAAAAGCTTTCAACAAAACCATTATCAAGCTCTTGAAGAAGTTCGTCTCTTCGAACAAAAGAGATTGGAATGAGAAGCTGGGAGGATGTCTCTGGGCATACCGCACAACGGTACGGGCACCAACAGGTTGCACACCATTCTTATTAGTCTACGGGAGCGAAGCGGTTCTCCTCATCGAGATCCAAATTCTGTCACTCAGGATAGCAGTGGCTAATGGGTTGACTCAAGAAAAGAATGACCTGTTAAGGCTTCAAGAGCTAGAAGGATTAGACGAGAAACGCCTCCAAGCTCAACAGCGCATCGCACTCTACCAAGCACGCATTTCCAGAGCTTTTAATCAAAAAGTGAAGGAATAGGTGTTCAAAGTCGGCGAGCTAGTTTTAGCTGTGAGAAGGCCGATGATTCTTACTCACAGAAGTAAGGGCAAATTCCATCCCAAATGGGAAGGCCCTTATGTGATCGAAACGACGTTCTCAAACGACGCTTACAGGTTAGCCCAGCCTAATGGAGACCTGTTAATGGTTCCTATCAATGGCAAATTCCTGAAAAGGTACTATGCTTAACCTCCTTTGCTCAAGTAGAATATGGCGAAAACCTCATTCTGACAAAACTACTTCCAAAATAAAACTAGTTGGATCGTATTCTATCATGTCCATATAACCTCTGAATAGATATATCCTGCTAAAACTTACCGAGAGTATATCACGTCCATATTACCTCTGATATCACTTTCACCCAAACCTGTCATTTACATTCCGAAATGATAGGGCCATAAAGTCAGATGAAAGCCTCTTTATTATTCCCAAAAAGGAGCAAAAGTACGTTGAAAAGCAAAAGCAAAAGTACATCATTTTGGGGGAGCAGTCAGGTCGCGAAGCTACTGTGCCAGTACGGCCATCCTCTCAGTCCTGGAATCTAAGACATCAGCGCGAGCCCGCTTCAGCCGAGCCTCATTATTGCTTAGGAGGGACAGTTCGGCTCTAGCCAGAAGAAAACCAGCACGGGCGACATCTGCACGCGCCAAGTTCTGTTGTGCGGCGCCCAATCGGCTATTCGTCACAACTAGAGCTTTCGACGACTGAGAAGCCCACTCTTTTGCCTGAGCGAGTTTTATTTCCAGCCTAGGGACCCTCGCTACATTCCCTTCGTGCTCGGCCTGACACTTCGTTCGAAGAGAAATGGCCTCCCCCAGGACGACTTTTCCTTCATCCATCTCCTGCTGATGTGTCTGGATGGATTTATTTATGCCTGCCAACTGTTTGGCAAGCCGCGCAGTCATGGAGTTGTATCTAGCCTGGACCAGATCTTCAATATTGTCTTGAGCTAGCTGCAAGTATTCGTTAATGGGTTGCTCCAAACCATTAACTATCTCCTCCAGCGTTTCAGCTAGCCCAGTGTCATCGAATTCTCGGATCGGCATTATCGCGGACTGGGAGGACCTCTTCAACGACGCAAAGCTCAGATTCTTCGCCAACACCCTTGATATTAACATTTTCAAAGTGGTATAGAAGATATCAGTGTACTGCTCGATTAGCACAGCTAGATCCGATTGGACGCTGGGGGTGGCCTCGATATTAGCGAATTCCCCTCCGAGAACAACCGCAGACGATGTTGCCACGGCCGTCGCCTCAACAGGTGGTGCGACGAAAGAAGAAGCGCCAACACCGGACGACGATACCAGCATACTCACAGGAGGCATTGTCGCAATGACAGGCTCGTCCTCCTCTTGAGATATCGGGACCTCGTCGACAGGCGAGCCGGCACCCGAAGATGTTTCTTCTTCAAAATCAGCCACCTTCGTGTCGCCGCCAGGACCTGACACGGAGCCGAAGGGCACATCTACACTGCCCTCCTAAAAGAGGTCTTCCCCTGAAAAGATGACGAAAGGAAGTTAATATCAGCATAATGTTAATTTTTCTAGAAGAAGAGGCGTGAAGACTACGTTTACCCATGGCCGATAATATATATATCGCGTCTGCGGCCTGTACAGCTAAATCATTTCTTAACGATGCTAAGCAAGCTGTCATACCTGGAGAAAGGGGTCTGCTAACCGACGCTGGCAAATAGTCTTCCAGATCCTCGTCAAATTCCAACCGAGGCTCATCGGTAGGAATCTCGCCGGGTGCACTGACAGGCACGACAGGGGTCTCTCCCGATGCCGATCCACGAAAATATATACTCAGCCCCGGAGGCGACCTCGTTCCACTACCTGAAGCAGTAGTAGCGGTGGCAGCCTCCAGCAGAGATTCTCCGGCACCACCAGCCAGAACTGAAGAGGTTCCCTCTCTAAAAGGCGAGAAACCTCCAATAAAAGAATCATCCCCAACCTGGGGAGATGCAGGCTCACTTCCAGGAGCCTCAATACTAGGAATCCGGAAAGGACGATTAACCATCTTCTTCTTCCTCTTGCGAGGGAAAGTCTCCTTTGGAGCAGAAGCCCTTCGCTTCCCAGAGATTACCAAAGCCCCCACAGGCAGAGGTACTTTACCCCTAAATACCGCCAACAGAGGCTCATCTGGATTAACGAAGTCCTCACCCTCGTTGGAAGAAACCGTGGGGACTTCCACTCTTCCCCCAGACTTGGAAGAGGGCACCCTAAAACTTCCATGAATGTCAAAATCGTAATGGAAGGTGTTCGTTGCCACATAGAACTGGGCATACGAGTGCAGGATGCGCAGCTCCATAGAGAGTGTGATGACCGACACAGTAAAAATTGCTCCTGTGCAACCCATGAGGAAATATCGCCATCCTCTCGCTCCATCAATGAGTCCACCCCTGGACCGAAAGCTGGTGACGGCGTTGCCCACGTGCAACTGATCATACCAAAACTGCCTGGCAAACCGACTAGGTAGGTAGCGCTCCAAGAAGCAATGGTCTTCACTCCTGTACAGTAAATGGGAAGGTCTAATCTAGACCAACCAATTAAAAGCTTCAGGAGAAAGATTGGTCTTCTCTCTGCCTGAATCCTCAAGCCTAATCCTCGATTGATTGCGATGTACAGAGGGGACAGTGCAAAAAAGCTTCCAGCTATGACTGAAGCCCAGCACTTGCCGACAGTCTATAACGGTGTTCACATTCCAGGAAGATTTCTGGTAGTTCAACAAGAAGCTAGCCCCCGAACTACTGCCGGAGCCGGGAGACATAACCCTGGGGTTATAAAGAATTAACCATCCCATCGGATACAGGTATGGTAATTCTACCCTGGGAAAGCTATCACGCCGAGTTTCATCGACGAGCAGCCCGTCAGTCATGGCCCTCAGGCCAGCTTGAATGCAGCACACCATGGCAGGGAGCAAGCCCAGTCTTGCCCTAAACACCAGACTCACTGCAGGCTATAACGTGTTGCGGTGAATGCGGTCTGCAGATGCGACGCTAGGTACCACCACTCGGCGCAGCCATATGGAGAGAAAGCCAGCCAGTTGAGCTTTCCTGGACAGAGGCCTACGGCAGCACCTCAAATAACTATAGGCTTTAATGCCTACAGGATACTGTCCTATCCCTTCGTCGAGGAGCAAGTCCGGAGCCCCATCATCTACCATGAGATCGTCGACTACCTGAGCATTAAGCGCGCTCAGGGGATTCACAGACAGATCCTTGCCCTCCAATACCTTCTCCAGCTTAGCATTCCGGGACCGGTGAAAGAAGAGGTAGGACGTCCATTTATTGATGTGAGCCAAATCTGAGGGCTCACTATAAAAAGTGGTGCAAGCGAGGTAGTGGCACATCAGCTCCTGATACACTTCCACTACCCGAGGGTCTGAATCCCCCAGCTCCCGGTTCGTAGGAACATACTCTTCATACGGAGTATCCCCCATCGGCAGTCTCGAGATCTCTACCATCTCATGAAGGGCCAATCCCAACTCCACCAGTGGAGTGGCAAAAGTCCCGATGAGCGAAATATATCGCTCCATCAGTGCCGGAAACAGGTTGGGGTTAGGAGGCAACCCAACACTGGTGGCACTCACAGCTGCAAACAGACCAATGTTCTCCAACTCGGTCTGAAAATGCTTTAGGGCCCAATCAACTAAGCGAGCCCATCGAAGGTTTGTAGGGGTGATCCACCCACCGCACCAAGGGTTCACCTTAGGTTATACTCCCCCGTGCCCCATAAAATCATTGCAGAAGGTCGATAATTGGACCGGCTGGATCACTAAGCTGTCTTCACTCGGGACACTGCCCGGGTATAGTCCCCTGAATATCGTCACATTGCCGGAAGGGCGGCTAACAAACGACCCCTGGTCCGCTCCTTTCAGATGAAAGATCTTCCCCGGCCTGCCGTAAAGATCAGGAGTCAGCGTCCACGACATCCTCCTGGGATGTGTGGCATGGAAGAACGCCGAGATGGGATAGTCTCTCGGCATCTTAGGCAGATACAAAACCAAGCCCTCGGCAGAAAAAACCCAGAGTTCTTTCTTGGGCTTCGTATGGGACTGCTTGTCGATCATGTCCCCGAAGAGGAAAGCCGGCTTTATGTATTGGTCCCCGTCTATGTACGTCAGGGGCTCTCCGTTGATCAAGTTCAGCAGCGTTCGCTCGCCCTGAGCCGATATCATAATTTCCCTTCCTTCCGAATACTGGGGCCCGGAGATAGGAAATGTCACGTGAGACAGATCCTCCAGATAGTTGGAGTGCAGCATCCCGGCGACCGAACCCATCACATCGGCTAGCGGAGACACATATAAGTTAACTGCAGGAGTGCAAGAAAAATATGTCAGTTCCTATAACTAGACATTACAGATCTTGCAGCATACGCAAAAAAATCAACAGTCTGTGCTCTACGCCAAGACCGTAAAAACTTGACCACTACGCTCGAATCCATTTCCTAAAGCATAAAGTTCAAGGCTGGCAGTACACAGTCTGTGCTTTACGCCAGACTGATAAAGTTGAGGTATTACGCCAGAATCTTCATCCAGAAGCGTTACACTCAAATTTTATACGCCAACTTTCGACAGTCAAAGCTTTTACGCCAGACTGCAAAAATATAGAGTTTTTGTGCTGACACATTAGGAATGTGGGCGTAAAATATGAAACGTCTCTGTTCATCATCTTCCTCAAAGAGGCTATCAGCACATAAGACGACCTAGCACGGTCACGTACAACGTGTGCGAAGGATTTTCAGTCGTTCTTTTTCGTCCTAAATGCTCTACCTTTAAGGCCGTGTGCACTGCTCGTCGGCGGGATACTTCGCTCAGAATGAAGTTTGCCTTGCCCGACCGAAGACACTCTCTCTTGAGCAGAAGAACGAGAAGAAGAATCAACCATCTTTCCCTTAGTGGAGGAGGATTGTTTCGTGGCCATTACTGGAAACTTTAAAATCTCGGAGAAGAGACGAAGAAGAACTCGAACAGATGAAGGCTTTCTTTCGCAGAAGACGGATGAAAAGTTTTTCTCTCAGAAACTTGGGGTATATATAGAGTTTGGATGGACTCCTCGAATCCCGAACCAAATCTCCTAATTAATATTCAGTTATGATTGGGTACTACGTCAGCCTACTACTCAGAGAAGGCGGACAGTCAGCGAATTCGAAAAGTTTTCGCGCAAAGCAGATTCGTGGTTCTTACGCTAAAGGAGCTTTCTACGCTCGACAGCTACAGATCTACGGTTTTACGCTCACAGGCTATAAGTCTATGGTTTTATGCCCGGATGCCTTTGTGCTCGGTAGCTTTTATGCTCGACAGGCTACAAACCTACGACTTCACGCTCAGCAGCTACAAATCTATGGTCTCACGCTCAGTGGCGTTTAGTTTACGCTCAGAGGCAACAGATCCACAACTGCACGCTCAAAAGATTTTCTTTTTACAGGCTACAAATCTACAGTTCTGCACCAAGGAGCTTTCTGCGCTCGACAGCTACAAATCTATGGTTTTATGTTCAATGGCTACAAGTCTATGGTTTTACGCCCGGATGCCCTTGTGCTCGATAGCTTTTACGCTCGAGAGGCTACAAACCTACAACTTTACGCTCAGGAACTACAAGTCTACGATTTCACGCTCGGTGGCATTTAGTTTACCCTCAGAGGCTGCAAACTTATGATTTCACGCTCTATGACTTTCCGCACATCTGAAAGATGCGCAGGCCAGTACATCTGAACAAATTCTCAAAAAGGTCAATTGCAGGAGTTCACACAGAAGATACTCCTTCTTGACCTCAAGATACCCCAAGTACCCGAAGCATACAGAGTTCAACATTGAAAATTACTCTTCTTCATGGGTCGATTCGAAGTTCATCTAGAATCTAGTCTGAATATTTCGTCTACAAATTCAATATGGCAGCTCAGTTCTTGACAGCCATTCCTCGCCCTGTTCCAAAGGATTTTTCGAGAAATCATTCTTGAAGACGACGGTCTGAACAAAAATTATATTTATCAGAAGTAAAAACAGTTCAGAATTCTATGCGGTTCCTAACAGCAGGACAGTTCGAACACTCGGCTGCTAAAGCGGCTTTCTGCGCATCCTTAGTTATGCATAAAGGACAGGACCTAGCACTCTTTCTATACAGAGTCGGCTTAAAGAATCAGACGTGTCAAAGCTACACATATTCAGACTTCACAGCAAGTATGGCAAGATGATCATATGCAAAGAAGAAGACGATTTTATAAAAATTAAAAGCATGATTACATAAGGGAAATCCAGTCTATAAGGGTTTTTTTATTTTTCATGACTACATATGAGGGAAATCTCGTCTACAAAGGGCTTCCTCATCGTCGTCTGAAGATCGCACCCAGAATCTGTTCTGCCAGGTTCTTGCATTGATGAAGATCTTCCTCTTCTTCCATGGCGGTTCATCGATATCCACAGTCGATGAACAAGAAGATGATCAGTGGTGGGAGGATACCAAAACTGGGCATAGGCCCATCCTCCAACAGAAGAAAAGCAGGGTAAATCTGCTTTCCTACAACCAACGCCACTCAAGGACGGCAGTTACAGTTTGTCTGCTCTCGTCCACGGAGGTAACGGGAGAAGGTACCGCTTGCAAGCGGCATGGCGAAATGCGACCCTTCTTCTCTCCCGAAGAACCACCATACAAAGTTGCTGATTATCCCGAGCAAAGGAGGCTATGATATCCTTCAATGATCCATCGTTGCAGAGGATATTTTCTCGAAGATGCCGTCTTTTTTGGCTCCTTACATGCTGGAAGAACATGATCTCCTTCTTTCTCAAGTCGACCCGACGAACTTCGGCCATCATCTCTGTATGGTGAAGGAAGTGTGGGAAGACAGGAAAACTCCTCAGCCTTTTTATAGGCGAAAGAGATCACCGATCCCCAATAACTTCGCCATAAAGTCAGCCATGAAAGAACGTGTTAGGCTTGACCATTTTAGGCTCCATTCAGAGCGTTTCGAGTTTCGAGGAACGGTTTATGCTTCATTCAAAGCGTTTTAAATTACGAGGAATTTAAAAGCTTTGAAGGGGGTCTTGTAGAAGCATGAAAAGTACGCTGGATAGCCATATGCAGCACGTTGATGCAGGGCAACGTAAACAGAGGACCTCAGAGCCATCAAATGTGTAACAAAGATTTTCTGCTGAGCACAACATAAAAATGTAGGCTCAAGGACCATCCGCGTAATACAGTATGTCCAGGCTGCTTCAGCGTAAACAGGGTGCTTCATCGCCTTTATGGCATAAAACTCATCCGCTTTTAATGCAGCATTGAAGTGTACGAGGAACGCTTCATATTCTTCGAAATGAACATGTCAGATCATGCAATGAACCTGACGTCTGGACTCCTGACAAAGAGTACTGCACGACAACCCAAGCGACGGGTATTATGATGGTGCGGCACTGCAACCCAGGCTGTCATTTACTGCCATTTCTTTTGCGTAAACCACTTTTACACATACGAAGGAATACGCTGCCTAGTTTTACACAGGTCGATGTGAGCTGTTTACGCTCCGCAGAAGATAAACAGCCTGCCACGTCAAAAGTTGTACTTCATACAGGGCTCGAGGCACGTCTCTGTATTTAATGCGCAGGGCGGTGACAGTTTCTCGAGGCACGTCTCTGCATTCAAAGCGCCGAATACTGACAGATGCCAAAGGCACGTCTCTGCACCTGATGCACAGAAGGATGGCAGGCCTTCGAAATACGCCTCCTCATTTAATGACGGATCTCCACATTTAATGCTGGGGATTCGATTAAATGTCACCGAACCGTCGTTTAGTAGCATCCCCTTTGCGTAAACTACTCTTACGCTTATAAAGGAATATGCTGCCCAGTTTTACACAGGCAAACGTGAGCTTCTTACGCTCCGCAGAAGGCAAACAGACCGCCACATCAGCAGTTGCTCTTCGTACAGAATTTAAGGCGCGTATCTGCATTTAATACGTAGAATGATGGCAAATTTTAAAGACAGCCTCTGTATTTAATGTGCAGGATGGGGGCAGATCTCTGCATTTAATGCAAGAGATTTGATTATATCTCCAAAAGCCGTAATTCCGGCTAAAACATCCACATCATCACGGCCTCTATGACCACTCGGCTTCTACGCCTACTCGGCCTCTATGACCACTCGGTTTCTACGCCTACTCGGCTTCTATGCCCACTTGGCTTCTACGCCTACTCGGCTTCTATGCCCACTTGGCTTCTACGCCTACTCGGCTTCTATGCCTACTTGGCTTCTATGCCATGGTGACAGTCATTGGCTTCTACGCCAACCTCTTCTACACAAGGGATAACTACCTATGTGGCTTCTACGCCGTGATCTTTGCAGCAGATATACGCGTTCTGTCCCTTAGTTGGACGTGCGTCACATGCTCACTCAAAAGGTCATCTATACGCAGGCATTGGTTATTTTAAACCATCGTGTAAAAGGGTGTTATACTTTCCACTACTCGATTTCTATGCTGACTGTGTGGTCACTGTCACTAAAAACTCTATAAATAGAGACCTCTATCAACAGAGGAAAAGGTCAAAAAAATTGGTCGAAGAAATTAGGTCTGAAAACTGATCAAGAAATCCAGTATTAGATCCAACGGTCGCAAAGATCGAAGGTCAAACGGTCAAGAGAGAGAGAGAGAGAGAGAGAGAGGAGAATCCAGAGCTCAGGCAAAGAGAAGGGATCGACGACTTTGGCATCGAGCATCCACCCTCTTTAGCAACCTTCGAAGCTGCTTTCTGTCTTCCACGGCACTTCTTCAACATCGTGTGGTCCAAGGGCTAAAGTGATCGACTGCAGATCAGACACCTATAGCAATATTTACCTAAATTAAATAAATTGTACTTAGTCATCCTCGTGTAGGATCAAATTGTACAATCTTGTTTGTAAACATAAAAGAAGGACGGGTTTTCATATAAGACCTCGTTTTCCACATTATCAATCTTTTCCCATTTATTATCCTAAACAGTGGCGTATGCGAAGCGAGGGTGTCTGTTCATAGTGGCTGCTTCTTTTGGCGCTTGGCAGCGTTTGACGGCGTTGTCCTACACAATGTGACCGATGACTAAGGCAGCGACGCATGCAGCTCTAGCGACGCATGCGGCTACGGCTACGCATGCGACCTGGTGTCGGATAGAGCATATACAGTCTTGAGCTTTCTCAGGCCGCATAGGTTTTGTTCTCCACTATATATAGAGGAGCTTCTCTCACTTTCACAGAAGAGAAAAATCAAGAGCACCATAGTGTTATGCGGCAACAGTGAGCACCCTTCCACAAAGTATTTTCGACTGATCCAAAGGTGACCAAGATCATTCCAGAAGTTATCGTGTGGACTTGCTGGATCCTGGGGGCAGTTCATTGTATAGCGTAAATCTTCTCTTGAGTTCCGGTAGTTTTGATCACCCCAAATCTTGCCTTATTATATTTATATTTCTTTGGGGCGGTCAGTTTGTAACCTGTTCGTGGTTTAGGGCTGTTGTGGAGTTGTATGTTACTGTAGAGGCTCTATCGAATGATTCACAGTGCACCAACTTTTGTAGAAGATGAACTCTTGAGTGAGTCTCTATATTGTGGACATCCTCTACCGTGATTTAGCTTCGGGACTAACAATCTCAAGGCAAGATCCGAGTTATAATAGACAACCGCTCAAACCTTCTTGAAACTAGATTTCACAAGCTTGAGAAGTTTGATGTTAAACACTACAATATTTGGAAGAGGAAGATCTCCTTGAATCTTCAACTTGTCAATGTTGCTTATGTGTTGGTTGATCCTGAACCTACCATTCCTGAAGATGGAGGAGAGATTATCGTTGGCATGGCACATGATGCACAATCCAAATGGAAGAAAGATAATGACCTCTGCAGGTTATTGATTCTCAATGCTATGGACGACTAGATGACAGAGTCTGACAACAAGAAGAGAAGTGTAAACCCCCTCGACCAATCCAGGATCATTTTAATTTAGATTGAGAGACTAGGATTAATTTGGATACAATTAATATTAATGTGCAACAATTATGTGACTTAATACACCCTACCGCTGCTTCGATGTTCGGAGCAGTTGTAGAAGCATGAAAAAAATACACCGGATGGCTATACGCAGCGTATTGATGCAGAGCAGCGTAGACAGAGGCCTTCAGAGCCATCAAACGTGCAACAAAGCTTTTTTTGCTAAAACACAGCGTGAAATATAAGCTCAAAGGACCATCCGCGTAAGACAGTACGTCCAGGATGCTTCAGCGTAAACAGGGTTCTTCGTCGCCTCCATGGCGTAAAACCCATCCTCTTTCAACGCAGCATTGAAGTGTATGAGAGACGCTTCGTATTCTCCGAAGTAAACCTGTCAGATCCTGCAATGAACCTGTCAGATCCTGCAATGAACCTGACGTCTGGATTTCTGACAAAGGGATATGGCTCAACTACCCAGACGACGGCTATAATGATGGCACAATACTGCAACCCAGGCTATCATTTACCGCCATCTCCTTTGTGTAAACTACTTTTATGTGCACAAAGGGATACGCTGCCTCATTTTACACAGGCAGACATGAGCTATTTACGCTCTGCAGTAGACAAATCGCCTGCCACATCAAAAGCTGTACTTCGTACGGGGCTCGAGGCACGTCTCTATGTCTAATGCACAGAGCGGTGACAGTTTCTCGAGGCACATCTCTACGTCTAATGCATAGAGCGGTGACAGTTTCTTGAGGCACGTCTCTACGTCTAATGCACAGAGCGGTGACAGTTTCTTGAGGCACGTCTCTGCGACGGATGCACAGAAGGGCTGCAGACCTTCAAAATACGCTTCCGCATTTAATGCACAGGATGGTGGCAAATCTCTGCATTTAATGCAAGAGATTTGATTATATCTTCAAAAGCCGTAATTCCGGCTAAGACGTCCACATCAGCACTCTGGCATGGTACGCAGCGGCCTCTACGCCCATTCAGCTCCTATGCTCACTCGGCCTCTACGACCACTCGGCTTCTACGACCACTCGGCCTCTACGACCACTCGGCTTCTACGCCCACTCGGCCTCTATGACCACTCGGCTTCTACGCCTATTTTTGGCTTCTATGCCTACTTGGCTTCTACGCCATGGTGACAGACATTGTCTTCTATGCCCACCTCTTCTATACGAGGAATACCTACCTACGTGGCTTCTACGACGTGATCTTCGTAGCGATTATACGGGTTTTGTCCCTGAGTTGGACCCGCATCACACGCTCATTCAAAGGATCATCTATACGCAGGCATTGGTTATTTTAACCGTTGTGTAAAAGGGTGCTGTACTTTCCACTCCTCGGTTTCTACACCGACGGAGTAGTCACTGTCACCAAAACTCTATAAATAGAGACCTCTATCAATGAGGAACAAGGTCGGAAAATTGGTCAAGAAACCAATATCAGATCCAAGGTCGACAGATTGGGAGGTCAAAAATTGGTCAAGAAAACCAATATCAGACCCAAGGTCGAACTTCCCAGAAAGATCGAACCAGAGGTCAAGAGAGAGAGAGAGAGAGAGAGAGAATCCGGAGCTCAGGCGAAGAGTAGGGATCGACGACTTTGGCATCGTGCATCCACGCTCTTTTGTAACCTTCGAAGCTGCTTCCTGTCTTCTATGGCACTTCTTCATCATCGTGTGGTCCAAGGGCTAAAGTGATCGACTGCAGATCAGACACCTATAGCAATATTTACCCAGATTAAATAAATTATACTCCCACATCCTCGTATAGGATCAAATTGTACAAGTTTGTTTGTAAACCAAAGAAGGCGGGTTTCGTGTAAACCCCATCTTGAATACATCTTCATTCTTTCGTTTTCCACCACAAACAAGATGGCGACTCTGCTGGAGACATCTTTCTCTTCTGATGAGGAAGCGATTGCTCAACACGATACGGTATCTATAGGAACCGTGAAGAAGATACTGGTCGTCCAATTCGACCAGTCTGCCTATGAATACATGCTTCGAACCGGGGGTAGCTCTCACCCTCTCTCCGTCCAAGACAACAGGAAGCTGCGCAAGGTCTGGAATCCTCTACCATTCCTGTGGACTCTCCGATCTCTCCGACCAATGAGGTTGAAGCATTGCTCCCTCCGTGCCTTGCACGTAAAATTCAGTCTCCCGCTACGCGCGGTACAGACAAAACTTTGGGCAAAGCCTCAGCGCTAACCCAAAAGTATCCACTGCACTCTACGCGTAGAAACTAGTCTCCTGCTATGCGCGGTACAGACAAAACTTCGGGCAAAGCCTCAACGCTAACCCAGAAGTATCTACTGCACTTTATGCGTAGAAACCAGTCTCCCGCTACGCGCGGTACAGACAAAACTTCTGATGATGCCTCAGCGCCAAATCGGAAGTACAAATCATGCTCCGTGCGCAAGACAACGTCTGACCTATACGGGGAACCAGATAAGCACTGTGATCTCCGCAAGGGGAAGCAAGCGACAGAGTACTCAACTTCTAGGCCTTTACGCCAGCGAGGGAGCAATCTGCCTACTCTCCGGATTACGCGGGAGGCCGATGGCCGATTGAGGACCTCTTCAGCTTTACGCCAGTCTGAGCAAATCTCCAAATTATGCCAGCGAAGTCCCACGGCGTAAAGCAAGCTCAGGTTGCGGAAAGATACCCTCCCCAGGGATTATCCGCCACCCAGATGGCCAACCTGTTGTACACAGGTGGCACAGGGAAAACCATGGTGCCCAGTCTCCGCATGCCCACTGGTGGGAACAGAAGGAACAAGCCATCGTCTTCTTCTTCTACTCCACCTGACTTGTACAATTATCTGATCCAGAAACACAAAGACGAAGGTCATAAACAGGCTTCAGTTCCCCTAACGGTCAAACGCGGGGAGATCTTGTGGGAGGATGCTTCAACATCTAATATCGTCATGACAAGTGGACCACATGAAGATTCTATCTGTACTATCCCTCCAACTCGCGACGACCAACATCCAATAGTCTTCGGTCGCATACGAAGCAGCCCGATCATGCAGGAAGAATTTCGCGAGTCTGAAACTGGCAGAATACAAATCCACAGATATAGCCCGCAAGCGTTAAAAATTATACAAAACATGGGTTATGATTTGAAGCTAAAGCCAGGCCTCAACAATGGAAAGGACAGACGAACACCGTTGCATGATAATTCTTATCGTCAACAAGCTCGTTTTGGGTTGGGAAATACTGCATCTCTTGTAAAACCTGAATCTTCAAGGTCTAATCCTGTACAACCAGAGGCAGCTCCTTCTAAATCAGCTTTTGTGGACAGATGCCACGGCATGTCTGGGGGTAGCCTACCTCGGCAAAATAGGGCGGCATCCCAAGCTGGGGGTAGAATTCCCTCAAGATCTGAAGATGATGCAACGATGACGATCTTCCCACAAAATCGTAAAATTCAGGCATCAGGAACCCGAAAACCAAAAGGGACTTCCTCCTTCAATAAAGACAACATTATTGAAATCTTCGATATGTTGATAAAAGAGCGCAAGCTTCAGCTACCCGACATCAGACATCCTGAGAGGGCTGGCAAAGTAGATGACCCAGATTATTGTCTCTTCCATCGGTACACTCATCACCCCACAAGGGCATGCTATGTGCTAAAGAAGAAAATTCAGGAGTTGATCGAGGCTAGGTTATCACTTTGAATCTGTAAACAAGGGGATGGTCCTCACCAATTGGATATTTATTTTTTACGTAACAATTTGCTCTCTTCAAAAATGTACCTAAGGAAGAGTCCCTAAAAAGGTCTCTCCAGTGGATTCTTCAGGACTATCTTCACTCAAGAAAAACTCTCCACACTGAATTGTCTAGACATAAGCTTATGTTCATCATCCAAGCATTTCATTTCTTAAAACCAAGAAGTTTGTCATATTCATATTACCTCCGAACAAACTCTCCGAGTTTTTTGGCTATCGATTATCACATCGGTTGTCATCTCAACTTAGCACCCATACTTAACTCTAAGTACGCCAGTGGTGTTAGGTCCACAAAGACTGCCATGTCCATATTACCTTTGAGCAGATATGCACTTCCGTCCCCGATGAAATTACATCCAAAAAGTTTGTCATGTTCATATTACCTCCGAACAAACTCTTCGAGTTTTTGGCTATCGATTATCACATCGGTTGTCATCTCAACTTAGCACCCGTACTTAACTCTAAGTACGCCAGTGGTGTTAGGTCCACAAAGACTGCCATGTCCATATTACCTCTGAGCAGATATGCACTTTCGTCCCCGATGGAATTGCATCCAAGAAGTTTGTCATGTTCATATTACCTCCGAACAAACTCTCCGAGTTTTTGGCTATCGATTATCACATCGGTTGTCATCTCAACTTAGCACCCGTACTTAACTCTAAGTACGCCAATGGTGTTGAGTCCACAAAAAACTGCCATGTCCATATTACCTCTAGCAGATATGCACTTCCGTCCCCGATGGAATTGCATCCAAAAAGTTTGTCATGTTCATATTACCTCCGAACAAACTCTCCGAGTTTTTGGCTATCGATTATCACATCGGTTGTCATCTCAACTTAGTACCCATACTTAACTCTAAGTACGCCAGTGGTGTTGAGTCCACAAAAAACTGCCATGCCTATATTACCTCTGAGCAGATGTATGCCTCTATCCCCGATAGAGTCACAACCCAGGGAGTTTGTCATGTCCATATTACCTCTGAACAAACCTTCCTAAAATCGGCTATCGATTATCATGTTCATATTACCTCTGATATCGATTATCATCGCAACTTAGCACCCGTACTTAACTCTAAGTACGTCAGTGGTGTTGAGTCCACGAAAACTGCCATGTCCATATTACCTCTGAGCAGACATAAGCCTCCACCCATGGTCATCAACCTTCGGCACAACAGGCAGTCGATCGATGTAAATACAACCAGGAACGGAGTTCCAGATGATAATAAACATCATCTTTTCCAGTATATTGGCGCTCAAATTCCAAATCAAGAATCCACTCCCCGTGACGAGGTAGAACCCATAGCACAAAAAATCTTGGAGGTTATGAACTCCTACCGTTCCGTATGTCTGGGAAGTAGCATCATCATCCAACGTCGTCACGACGTATGGACCATATGAGGATTTTATCTTTATTGTCCCGCCTACCTGCAGCAGCCAGCGATCAATAGTCTTCGGCCGCATGCGCAATCAACCGGCTATCCAGGAAGATCCTTTCAATGACGATGCTAAAAAATGCAAGTTCACCAATATAGCCCGCAAGCGTTGAGGATCATGCAAAACATGGGCTACGACTTGGAGCGGAAGCCAGGCCTCAACTACGGAAGAGGCAGACGAACGCCGCTGCGCGGCGACCCCCGCTATCAACAAACTCGTTTCGGGTTAGGGTATGCCACCTCCCTTACGACTTCCAAGTCAGATGAGGACATCTTTTCCTCTTCTCAGAACGGCTCGTCGCCCTCTGACTCACCTGATGCTCTCGAACAAACACTATCAGTGAATATGGTAGTGGCAGATTCCTTCGAATCAGACGAACAAAAATCCAAACTATTCGAGAATGATGCTTGGGCTCAGCAAATGGATACGCAGTAGGAATTCCGCTTCGAGCAAAGGGAACCTCCCACCAAAGACGAAGTTATCCAGGTTGATGTTGGGGGTAAACTTTTGCCAAAGATGATATTTATCAGTAACAATCTTTCCCTAGCTGAAAGGGAAGAAGTTATCCAGCTGATAAAAGAATATATCGACGTCTTTGCATGGGATTATGAGGACATGCCGGGCCTTGACCCAAAGGTGGCTACTCATAAACTCAACATATTGACCGACTCAAAGCCTGTGAAGCAGCACCAACGCCGGTTCTGCCCGGATATGATGGACACCATCGAAGCTGAAGTCAAGAAGTTGATAGCCTACGGTTTCATCCGGGAAGAACAACATCCCGACTGGGTCGCCAACGTTTTTCCAGTCATGAAGAAAAATAGGAAAATACGTATCTGCATCGATTACCGAGATCTGAATGCGGCCTGCCCCAAGGATGAGTTCCCTCTTCCCATCACGGACATCATGATCGACAACACTTGCGGTTTTGAACGCATGTCTTTTATGGATGGATTCTCAGGATACAATCAGATCAAGATGCATCCTGAAGACGAGAAGCACACTGCCTTCCGGACCCCGTTGGGGGTATATTGCTATACGGTCATGCCCTTCGAATTAAAGAATGCGGGGGCTACATACGAACGGGCTATGAGTAACATATTCCATGAGCACTTACGCAAAACAGTAGAATGTTACGTGGACGACATAGCCGTCAAGAGCCGTCTCAAAGATGATCACATTCAAGACTTGAGGACGGTATTTGAGTTAATGCGCCAACATCAACTCAAGATGAACCCTACGAAGTCCTTTCTGGGTGTATCTAGTGGCAAATTTCTGGGATTTGTCATCACCACCAAAGGCATCCAAGTGGACCCTGACAAAGTCCAGGCCATCGTAGAAATGCGACCGCCCCGTAATCTGAGGGAACTCAGGGGATTTTAAGGCCGTCTGGCTTATATCCGGAGGTTCATATCCAACCTCTCGGGGAGATGTCAGCCCTTTTCCCATCTCATGAAGCAAGGTGTATCCTTTGTATGGGACAAAACTTGTCAGCAAGCGTTCGGAGATATCAAACGCTACCTCACCAGTCCGCCAGTTCTGGCACCTCCCGTCTTGGGAAGACCCTTCTTGCTGTACGTTCGAGCGATGGATCATTCGCTAGGAGCTCTTCTCGCACAGAAGAACGATATGGGTCATGAACAGGCTATCTACTACCTCAGCAGGATGATGGTCGGAGCCGAACACCGGTACAACCCAGTGGAGAAAGAATGCTTGGCTCTGATGTTCGCTATCCAGAAGACGCGACACTATGTCACCGGCCAGACTATTCATATCATCTCCAGGATCAACCCTCTTCGAGTACTGATGAGCAAGCCAAGTGCTCTTAATTCTCGACTCGCGACTTGGGCGATGCTGTTAACACCATATAACATGGTATACGTCCCACAGAAGTCCATCAAAGGCCAAGCGCTGGCCGACTTCCTAGCTGCTCATCCGATCCCGGAGGCCTCCAAATTATACGAGGACATCCCTGACGAAGTTGCAGAATGTAATTCCGTAATGGAAAGTGACGCATGGCAACTGTTCTTCGACGGTGCCTCCAGGACTGGTCCCAAGGGAAATGTGGTTTCAGGGGTAGGAATCGTCCTGGTCACTCCTAATAAACTCGTCATCTACCGAGCATATTCTCTTAGCGAGCTATGCTCCAACAATGTGGCAGAGTACAACGCTCTGCTAATCGGGCTCCAAGTCGCCAAAGAGCTGGGGGTCGAGTCCCTGGAAGCTTTCGATAATTCTCTGCTTATAGTCAATCAAGTCAGGGGAATATATGAAGTCCGGAATCCAGACCTCATCCCCTATCACCAAGCAACGGTCGAGATAGCCATGACATTCAAAGGGTTTTTCCTAGAGTATGTACCTCGATCTCAGAATCTGGAAGCTGATGCCCTAGCCAGTCTAGCTGCGGATTTAGCCACTCCTATAAGAAGATAGGATTCGGTAATCCTTCTTAACAGAGATTTATTCTGTGTGAAGAACAACTTTCACATAGAACGCAGCTACGCTGTGAACACAGATCCCCCTAGAAGAGACTGGAGAAGTCCCTTCATAGATTTTGTCGCATACGGAATCTTGCCGGAGGACCCCAAAGAAGCAGTATCCGTCAAAAGACGATCATTACGCTTCTACTTCGAGGCATCTTCACAATGCCTATATCGCCGGACCTACGATGGACTGCTATTGAGATGTCTCTCTAACGACGAAGCACAGCAGATTATCCAAGAAGCTCACGACGGCATATGCGGAGCACATCAGCCCGGTCCTAAGCTGCAGGATCGTATCAGGAGAATGGGCTATTACTGGCCCACTATGATCGCAGACGCGATCAACTATGCAAGACAATGCAGAGCCTGTCAGGTTCATACAGACTTCATATATCAACCGTATGAATATCTACATCCTACGGTTGTATCCTGGCCTTTCGAAGCATGGGGTATGGATATTATTGGTCCTATTACCCGTCTTCTTCCAGAGGTCACCAGTTTATACTGGCCATCACAGATTACTTCTCCAAATGGGCAGAGACGATCCCTCTTGCTGAGGTAAAAGCGTCTAATGTGATCAACTTCATCAAGCATTACGTTATTTATCGCTTCGGGGTACCCGGAGGATAATTTACGACAATGGGCCTCAGTTTATCAGCCAAGCGTTTCACCGATTTTGCGATAAAAATTGGATACATAATATTGCCTCTACGACATATTATCCAGCTGCTAATGGCTTGGCGGAAGCCTTCAACAAAACCATTATCAAACACTTGAAGAAGTTCGTCTCTTCAAACAAGAGAGATTGGAATGAGAAGCTGGGCGAATGTCTCTGGGCATACCGCACAACGGTACGAATACCGACAGGTTGTACCCTATTTTTACTGGTCTACGGGAGCGAAGCAGTTCTCCCCATTGAAATCCAGATCCCGTCACTCAGGATAGGCGTGACTAATGAGCTGACTCAAGAAAAGAATGACCTGTTAAGGCTTCAAGAGCTAGAAGGATTAGACGAGAAATGCCTCCAAGCTCAACAGCGCATCGCGCTCTACCAAGCACGCATTTCCAGAGCTTTCAATCATAAAGTAAAGGAAAGAGTGTTCAAAGTCGGCGAGCTAGTTTTAGCCGTAAGAAGGCCGATGATCCTTACTCACAGGAGTAAAGGCAAATTCCAGCCCAAGTGGGAAGGCCCTTATGTGATCGAGACAACGTTCTCAAACGGCGCTTACCGGTTAGCCCAGCCTAATGGAGACCTGTTAATGGCTCCTATCAACAGTAAATTCCTGAAAAGGTACTATGCTTAACCTCTCCTGCTCAAGTGGAATATAGCAAGAAACTCAATTCTGACAAAACTACTTCCAATACGAAACTAGTTGGGTCATATTCTATCATGTCCGTATGACCTCTGAATAGATATGTCCTGCTAAAAGGTTATCAAGAGTCTATCACGTTCATACTACCTCTGATATCACTCTCACCAAAATCTGTCATTTATATTCCGAAATGATGGGTCCATAAAGTCAGAAAAGATTCGCTTTATTTATTCCCAAAAAAGCAGAATTACATTTGGGAAGCAAAAACAAGAAAGGGTACATCATTGAGGGGGAGCGGTCAGATCGTGAATCAGCTGTACCAATGCAGCTATCCTCTCATTCCTGGAAACCAAGGCATCAGCGCGGGCCCGCTCCAGCCGTGCCTCGGGATTGTTCATAAAGGACAGTTTGGCCCTTGCCCGAAGAGAGCTAGCACGGGCAGCTTCTGCGCGTTCCAGATCCCGTCGTGCTGTGCTCAGTCGACTAGTCGCTACATCTAGACCTGCCAACGACTGAGAAGCCCACTCCTCTGCCAGAGCGAGTTTTTCCTTCAACTTGCGGGCCCTTGCTACGTTTCCTTCATGCTCGGATTGGCACTTCGTCTGAAGAGCAAGAGCCTCCTCCACGACAGCTTTTCTTTCATCCATCTCCAGCTTATGCGCTTTGATGGAGTCATCTAGGCTTTCCAGCTGTTTAGTAAGTCACGCAGTCATGAGGTCATATCTGGCCTAGACCTCAGCTTCAAGGCTGCCCCGAGCCAGCTGCAAGTATTCGTTAATAGGTTGCTCCAAGCCATTAACCATCGCCTCCAGGGCGTCAGCTACCCCAGAATCGCCGAACTCTCTGACCGCCCCGATCGGAAACTGAGAAGCCTTCTTCAGACGCTCGAAGTCTAGATTCTTCGCCAACACCATTGATATCAGCATTTTCAAACTGGTGTAAAAGAGGCTGGTGTATTGCTCGGTCAGCGCAACTAGATCCGATTGGACGCCAGGAGTGGCCGCGATATTGGCAAGTCCCCCTCCAGGAATGATTGCAGACGAGGTGGCCACAGCCGCCGCCTCGGCGGGTGGTGCGGCCGAAGGAGGTACGACAATGACGGTCGAAGTCATCGGCATACTCGCGAGAGGCGAGGTCACGACAATGGGTTCGTCCTCCTCTTGAGGTGACGAAACCACTCCGGGCGAGCTGGCCCCCGAAGATATTTCCTCCTCGAAGTCGGGCGCCTCCGTATCATCGCCAGGAGCCCGAGCAGAGCCATAAGGCACTTCAACGCTATACTCCCCGTGGATGCCGTCCCCTGAGAAGAGGACAAAAAAGTTGATATCAATATGATGCCCAGGTAGCTAAATCATGCCTTAATGACGCAATGCGAACTGTCATACCTGGAGAAGGGGGTGGGCCCACCGACACCACCAGGTGCTCTACCAAGCCTTCACTAAGACGCGGTCGAGGTTCGTCAGCTGGAATCTCGCCAGGCGATTTTGTTCCACTACCGGAGGCGGTGGCAGCAACGGCAGACTCAAGCAGGGGTTCTCCGGCACCGCCGGTCGAAATTGAGGGTCCCTCTCCGAAAGGCGAGGAACCTCCAATCAAAGAGACATCCCCAACAGGGGAGACAACAGGTTCCTCTCTAGGAGCCTCAATACCAGGTATTCGGAGAGAACGAGCAACCATCTTCTTCTTCCTCTTGCGAGGGGAAGTCTGCTTCGAAGTAGGAGCCCTTCGCTTCCCAGAGACTGCCAAAGCCCCCGCAGGCAGAGGCACTTCACACCTCGGCACCGACACCAGAGGCTCATCCGGAGTGACGGACTCCTCACCCTCGTAAGACGAAACCGAGGGGACTTCGACTCTTCCCCCAGACTTGGGAGAAGGCTCTCTAAAGCTTCTACGCATGTCAAAATCGCGATGGAAGGTATTGATCGCCACGTAGAACTGGGCATACGAATGGAGGATGCGCAGCTCCGTAGAGAGTGTGACGACAGGCACGATAAAGATTGATCCCGTGCAACCCACGATAAAATACCGCCCCCCTCTGGCTCCATCAATGAGTCCGCCCCTGGACCTGAAGTTGGTGACGGCATTGCCCACGTACAGCTGATCGTACCCAAACTGCCTAGCCAACCGACTGGGCAAGTAGGGCTCGAAGAAGCAATGATCTTCGCTTCTGTACAGCAAATGGGAGGGTCTGATACAGACCAACCAATTAAAAGCTTCCGGAGAAAGATTGGTCTTCTCTCCACCTAAATCCTCAAGCCTAATACCCGACTGATTGAGATGTACAGAGGGGACAGTAAAGAGGAGCTTCCAGCAATGACCGAGGCTCAGCACAAGCCGACAGTCTAAAACTGTGTTCACGTTCCAGGGAGAGTCCTTGTAGTTCAGCAAGAAACTACCCCCCGAGCTACTACCAGGGCCTGGAGACATCACCTGGGGGTTGTGGAGAATTAACCATCCCATCAAGTACAAGTATGGTAACTCTACCCGGGGAAAGCTATTACGCTGAGCTTCATCGATGAGCAGTCCATCAGTCATGGCTCTCAAACCAGCCTGTATACGGCACACCATGGCAGGGAGCAAGCCCAGTCTTGCCCCGAACACCAAACGCATGGCAGGCCACAAGATGTTCCGGTGAATGCGGTTCGCGGACGCGATACCAGGCACCATGACTCGACGCAGCCATATGGCGAGAAAGCCAGCCAGCCGGGCTTCCTTATACAGAGGCCTGCGGCAGCGCCTCAAGTAACTGTAGGCCTTAGTGCCTTCAGGATACTTTCCTACCCCGTCATTGAGAATCTGATCTGGAGCTTTAGCATCCTCCATAATATCCTCGACGACCTGGGCACTGAGCACGCCCAAACAGTTCACGGGCTCATTCTTGCCCCCCGAAACTTTCTCCGACTTGACGGCCCTGGCCCGGTGGAAGAAGAGGTAGGACATCCACTTGGTGGTGTGAGCCAAATCAGAAGGCTCATCATAAAAAGCAGTGCACGCGAAGTAGTAGCACATCAGCTCCTGATACACCTCCATAACCCGAGGGTCCGAGTCCTCCAACTCCCGGTTAGTGAGAACATACTCTTCATATGGGGTATCCCCCATCGACAGATCGAGATCACTGCCATCTCGTGGAGGGCCAACCCCAACTCCCCCAGTGGAGTGGCAAAGGTCCCGGTGAGCAAAATGTATTGCTCCATCAGTGCCAGAAACAGGTTAGGGTTGGGAGGCAACCTGACACTCGTCGCACTCACAGCAGCATACAGTCCAATGACCTCCAGCTCTCTCCAAAAATGCTTCAAGGCCCAGTCAACTAGGCAAGCCCATCGGAGGTTTGTTGGGGTGATCCACCCATTGCACCGAGGATTCTCCTTGGGGTATACACCCCCTCGTCCCATAAAGTCGTTGCAGAAAGTCGATAATTGGACCGGCTGGATCACTGAACTGTCCTCACTCGGGACGCTGCCCGGGCACAGTCCCCTGAACAGCATCACAATACCGGAAGGGCGGCTGACAAACGACCCCTGGTCAGCTCCTTTCAAATAAAAAATCTTCCCCAGCTTGCCGTGAAGATCGGGAGTCAGCGTCCATGACATCCTCCTGGGATGTGTAGCATGGGAGAAAGCCGAGATAGAATAATCTCTCGGCATCGTTAGCAGATATAACACCACACTCTCGGTGGGGAAAACCCAGGGTTCTCTCTTGGGCTTCGTCTGGGACCGTTTGTCAATCATGTCCCCAAAGAGAAAAGCCGGCTTGATGTACTGGTCCCCGTCTATGTACGTCAGGGGCTCTCCGTTAATCAGGTTCAGCTACGTCCGCTCGCCCTAAGCCGTTATCAAGATTTCCCTTCCTTCTGGATACTGGGGTCCGGAGATAGGAAATGTCACGTGGGACAGATCCTCCAGATAGTTTGAGTGCAGCATCCCGGCAGCGGAACCCATCGCCTCGGCCAGTGGAGACTCATGCAAGTTAACTGCAAAAGTGCAAGAAAAACACGTCATTACAAATCTTGCAACATAAAGACCAAAAAATGACAGTCTGTGCTTTACACCAAGACTGTACAAAATTAGGTCATTTTATGCCAGAAGTCACATCCAGAAGCGTAATTGGCGGTATACAGTCCGTACTTTACGCTAGACTGCCAAAATTCTAGTTATTACGCCGGAGGTCCCATCCATAAGCGTAAAACTAAAATTTTATAGTATACACCAAGTTTTCGGCAGTTAGAGCTTTTACGCTCAAAACTGCAAAAATATGGAGTTTTTACGCTGGCACATTAGAAATGTGGACATAAAAGATAAAAACGTCCCCGTGCGTCATCTTCCTCAAATAGGCTATCAGCACAGAAGATGACCTAGCGCGGTCACGTTCAACATGTGCGAAGAATTTTTCGTCGTTCTTTGTCATCCCAAAGGCTCTACCTCTAAGGCCGGGTGCGCTACTCGTCGGCAGGATGCTTCGCTCAGAAGAAAGTTTACCTTGCCCGACCGAAGACTCTCTCGCTGGGGCAGAAGAACGAGAAGAAGAACCTATACTCTTTCCCTTAGTGGAGGGGATTTGTTTCGGCGCTATTTCTGAAAACTCGGAGCGCTCGGAAGAAGAACGAGAGAAAAAAAACTCAAACAGTCGAAGGTTCTCTTTCGCAGAAGACGGATGAAAAGTTTTTCTCTCAAAAGCTTGGGATATATATAGAGTTCGGGTCGACTCCTCGAATCCTCGGACGGGCTCCTCGAAACCCCAACCAAATCTCACAATTAATATTTGGTTATGATTGGGTCCTACGTCAGCCTATTATTCAGAGAAGGTGGACAGTCAGCGAATTCGAAAAGTTTTTCTTGCAAAGCAGGTCAGCGGTTCCTACGCTAAGGAGCTTTCTACGCTCGACAGCAACAGATCTACGATTTTTACGCTCGTAAGCTATAAGTCTATGGTTTTACGCCCGGATGCCTTTGTGCTCGGTAGCTTTTATGCTCGAGAGGCTACAAACCTACGACTTTACGCTCAGCAGATACCAAATCGATGATCTCACGCTCGGTGGCGCTTAGTTTACGCTCAGAAGCAACATATCCGCAACTTCACGCTCGGAGAAATTTTCTTTTCAGAAGCTACAAATCTACAGTTCTATGCTAAGGAGCTTTCTACGCTCGACAGCTACGAATCTACGGCTTTACGTTCGACGGCTACAAGTCAGGTTTTTACGTCCAGATGCCTTTGTGCTCCGTAGCTTTTATGCTCGAGAGGCCACAAACCTACGACTTCACGCTCAGGAACCACAAGTCTATGATTTCACGCTCGATGGTGTTTAGTTTACGCTCAGAGGCTATAGACTAATGATTTCACGCTCCACGACTTCCCGTACATCTGAAAGACACGTCGGCCAGATTACGCGTACATCTGAACGGTCCTCAAAGCAGTCAATTGCAAAGAGTTCACACAGAAGATACTCGTTCTTGACCTCAAGATATCCCAAGTACCCGAAGCATATAGAGTTCTACATTGAAAAAATTACTCTTCTTCATGGGTCGATTCAAAGTTTATCCAGACTCCAGTCTGAATATCCCGTCTATCAAGATGGCAACTCAGTTGACAGCCATTTCTCGACCCTGTTCCAAGGGATTTTCCAGAAATCATTCTTGAAGACGAAGTCTGAACAAAAATTCTGTTCATCAGAAGTAAAAACAACAGTTCAGAGCTCTACGCGGTTCCTCAGTCCTAGCAGCAGGACAGTTCTAAATATTTAAAATGCTCAGCAGCGTTCTATGGACTATTCGCTATGCGCAAAAGGACAGGACCTAGCACTCTTTCTAAACAGAGTCGGCGTAAAGAATTAGACGTGTCAAAGCTACACATATTCAGACTTCATAGCAACGTATGGCAAAACGATCATATGCGGAGAAGAAAGAAGATTTTATTGAAATCAAAATCATGATCACATATGAGGGAAATCCTGTCTACAAAGAGGTTTTTTTCATTTTTTATGGTTACATATGAGGGAAATCCCGTCTACAAAGGATTTCCTCATCTTCATTGGAAGGCCGCTCCAGAATCTGTTCTACCGGGTTCTCACATCGGTGCAGGTCATTCTCTTCTTCCATGGCTGTTCATCGACCACCACAGTCATGAACAAGAAGATCGATGGCGGGAGAATACAGAACTGGGCCTGCATAAATGATGCAGATCCCATGCTCTGTACGCCATGACCGATCCAGTTGAGGCTTTTTTAAGACCCAACTCGATCGAGGACAACAGTTACAGTTTGTCTGCTCTTGTCCGCGGAGGTCTCAGGGGGAAATATACAGCTTGCAAGCTGTGTGGTCAAATACGGCCCTTCCCCTCTCCCTAAGAACCGCCATATAAAGTTGCTGATTATCCCGAGCAAGGGAGGCTAAGATATCCTTCCATGATCTATCGTTGCAGTGGACACTTGCTCGAAGACGCCGTCTTTTTTGGCTCCTTACATGCTGGAAGAACATGATCTCCTTCTTCCTCTGATCGACTCGACGAACTCAGACGATCATCTCTGCATGGTGATGGGAATGTGGGGAGAACGGGTTAACCCCCCAGCCTTTTTATAGGCAAAAGAGATCACACTGGTCCCCAATAAATCTGCCATAAAGTCAGCATCGACCGTTTCAATGCGCCATTCAGAAACGTTTCGAGTTACGAGGAGCGGTTCATGCTTCATTCAAAGCGTTCCAAATTTCGAGGAATTTGAAAGCTTTGAAGGGGGTCTTGTAGAAGCATGAAAAAAATATGCCGGATGGCTATACGCAGCGTATTGATGCAAAGCAGCGTAGACAGAGGCCTTCAGAGCCATCAAACGTGCAACAAAGCTTTTTTCGCTAAAACACAGCATGAAATATAAGCTCAAAGGACCATTCGCGTAAGACAGTACGTCCAGGATGCTTCAGCGTAAACAGGGTTCTTCGTCGCCTCCATGGCGTAAAACCCATCCTCTTTCAACGCAGCATTGAAGTGTACGAGAGACGCTTCGTATTCTCTGAAGTGAACCTGTCAGATCCTGCAATGAACCTGTCAGATCCTGCATTGAACTTGACGTCTGGATTTCTGACAAAGGGATACGGCTCGACTACCCAGACGACGGCTATAATAATGGCACAACACTGCAACCCAGGCTGTCATTTACCGCCATTTCCTTTGCGTAAACTACTTTTATGTGCACAAAGGGATACGCTGCCTCATTTTACACAGGCAGACATAAGCTGTTTACGCTCCACAGTAGACAAACTGCCTGCCACATCAAAAGCTGCACTTCGTACGGGGCTCGAGGCACGTCTCTACGTCTAATGCACAGAGCGGTGACAGTTTCTCGAGGCACATCTCTACGTCTAATGCACAGAGCGGTGACAGTTTCTTGAGGCACGTCTCTACGTCTAATGCACAGAGCGGTAACAGTTTCTCGAGGCACGTCTCTGTGACGGATACACAGAAGGGCTGCAGACCTTCAAAATACGCTTCTGTATTTAATGCACAGGATGGTGGCAAATCTCTGCATTTAATGCAAGAGATTTGATTATATCTTCAAAAGCCATAATTTTGGCTAAAATGTCCACATCAGCACTCTGGCACGGTACGCAGCGGCCTCTACGCCCATTCAGCTCATGTGCTCACTCGGCCTCTACTACCACTCGGCTTCTACGTCCACTCGGCCTCTACGACCACTCGTCTTCTACGCCCACTCGGCCTCTATGACCACTCGGCTTCTACGCCTATTTTCGGCTTCTATGCCTACTTGGCTTCTACGCCATGGTGACAGAAATTGGCTTCTACGCCCACCTCTTCTACACGAGGGATACCTACCTACGTGGCTTCTACGTCGTGATCTTCGTAGCGATTATACGCATTTTGTCCCTTAGTTGGACCCGCGTCACACGCTCATTCAAAGGATCATCTATACGCAGGCATTGGTTATTTTAACCGTTGTGTAAAAGGGTACTGTACTTTCCACTCCTCGGTTTCTACACCGACGGAGTGGTCACTGTCACCAAAACTCTATAAATAAAGACCTCTATCAATGAGGAACAAGGTCGAAAAATTGGTCAAGAAACCAATATCAGATCCAAGGTCAACAGATTGGGAGGTCGGAAATTGGTCAAGAAAACCAATATCAGACCCAAGGTTGAACTTCCCAGAAAGATCGAACCAGAGGTCAAGAGAGAGAGAGAGAGAGAGAGAGAGAGAATCCGGAGCTCAGACGAAGAGTAGGGATCGACGACTTTGGCATCGTGCATCCACCCTCTTTTGCAACCTTCGAAGCTGCTTCTTGTCTTCTACGGCACTTCTTCATCATCGTGTGGTCCAAGGGCTAAAGTGATCGACTGCAGATCAGACACCTTTAGCAATATTTACCCAGATTAAATAAATTGTACTCCCACATCCTCGTATAGGATCAAATTGTACAAGTTTGTTTGTAAACCAAAGAAGGCGGGTTTCGTGTAAACCCTATCTTGAATACATCTTTATTCTTTTGTTTTCCACCACAAATAGCAGTACACTAGTAGTTACCTTCAATCCAATTTTATACACATTTCTTGGACATGCTAGACTACCCATCTGACCCTTGTGTAACTTTTAAATACTCAATATTGTGCTTTATTTAGCTGCGCAACATTCGTCACAAACGTCCCTGAATAATTCTAATAAACCAAAAATTTTCATTATAGCCATTCCCATTTGAATTTGGAGACACAACCTCAACATATTCCATATAACCCAAATTATGGTATTTACCTATTCTGAGCCTGCTACGCCCATGACACTTGTGTCCCACCCAATTTTAATTCCATGTGTCTTCAATTTATTAAAGAACGCCGTGCGCATTGTTTTTAATTAAATTAAATTAGAGGCAAATTTTACCCAAAGCAAGACCTAACCAAGCCCATGTACACCCTTTCATGAGGACCAGCCCTACCCCAAGAAGTCTAGGTCGGCCCAAACTTCGAGGCCAGCCCATAATCCCCTCCTATATATAATACACATATTCCCTATTTGAAACCCTAGATCATAAACACCACCACCATCAAACACATAGCTGAACCCTAGCAAATCCCTGTCCTCTTTAACCAAGCACCCCTCTCCCTTCCCCCGACCGGACAACACACCACCACCACCTTAGGCCGCCACCACCACAGCCCCTAGCCGCCGGACCACCCCCCAGGCCGCCTGCACCACCGCAATCACCATCCCCTTCACCCTCACCAATATCTTCATCAAACCCGACTCCATCTAACCTGACCCCGAGTGCCCCAGCCGCCTCCAACACCGCCAACCACCACTGCTAGGCCGATCCCGACCTCCCCCACGACCTGACCGCCATCCCAGCACCGTCCCAGCCCGCTGCCGCCGCTGCCAGGCTGCTGTAACCACTGCTGCAACTGCTGCAGTTACTGCCGCCCGCTGCCGTTGTTGCCTGTACATCGACCGGAGCTCCGCCCCCACGCCAGAGGACGGCCAGTCAACGAGCAGACCCCCTCATTCAGCCAACTAGGTACTCGTCCTCTAGCCCTCTTCTTTCCTTATATCGTTGTGTTATATATCGTCGTATCATCGTGTCGTCGTATCGTGTGTCGACACAAGCTAAATAACATTAACCCATATAGATGTGTATTCATATATGTTAATTAGATTAGATAATAATAAATACATTAATAATTACCCTAATCACATGACCTATTATTATTAAGACTTGTAATTCACCTGAAAACCTAGACATTAACCAAGTATGCTTGACATAGGAAATAAGGACAGGTTATTGTACAAAACATAAGTAGTTTCGTAACCCATAACTTTATAATTTATTGTCGTGAGGTACACGATAACTAAGGACAGGACATGTGTGCATCTTAGCTACGTGCACACGCAACTCTGTAGTCGACCAGCCGTTATCTTGCGTCAGTACCTAAGAGTAGCATCGTAAGTTGTGTGTATGTAATACTTAGTGTCTGATGATAGTATTTGCTATATTATATTGTGTGTTTAGGGTCATTGGACTAGCCAGGAGAGACTGTAGAAGAAGGCTATTGGCATTCACAGCTTGAGGACCCAGGCAAGATACCTTGCCATATTTATTGTTTAAATTAAATGATGCATATGTTGTATGATATCTTGTTATTTTATTTCATATAACTGTGTGCATCCAAGATTGACTCGGGTGCAGTCGACGAATACGTCGATGAGTAGTGTACTTGACCTAGTTGCTAGCAGGCTCACCCCATTGGGAGGATACTCTGATATCTTCCGAGACCTGACACTCTTACACGTTTCACAGTGACAAATTCATATTGGGATGCGGGTTCGCGTACTCGACTAGCTATCGGTGCGTGTGACATGCATCACGGTTAGTACGTAATTCAGGATTATTTCAATTATAGAGACTTGGCATATAGATACTCGGTATGCACGAGTATTCGACTTGTATATCTACATTGGGCGGGGAGGACAACTAGTAGGTGGGATACACATATTAGAATCTGTAGTATCCGGAGGAGCCACGGATCCAATAACTTTCTTTATTGCTGATATCGCGCTCTTCGGAGTGATATAGATATATATATATTGCAGATATCTCATACTTCGGAATGATGGACGTTACAGATACCACGCTCTTCGGAGTGTTGGACGTTATGCCTACGCATACCCATACGTACCAAAATTGTTCTCACATTGCATTCACTTAGATAGTTAGCACACCCTTTATTTATTTTATTCAGTATTTCTATATATGGCATGCTTCTATGTATCTTGTTACGTCCCTCTAAGGACCTAGTACCTTTCCAGATTTGGACGAGGCATATTACCCCACAGTGTACGGCCCAGGACAGGAGACGAGGTACACTACCACGGAGGAGCTAGAGGTGCTACCGTCAGAGTTTTCGTGATCAGTTGGTAGGCCTCATGCCTAGGATTGGGAGCATCATTATCTAGTCAACCGATGCCCTAGTCATTACTCTTTTTATCTGTCATTCAGTACTTTATTTTTTTCCTAGTAGTGGGTTTATCCCCACTAGACATTCTTGGTTGTACTATGATATTTTGAGACTGGCGTTTATCTTTCAGTATTTATTTAATACTTTCTTGCTGTTTATATTGTAGATGAGATTAGATTACCTGTTGTTGATTGATATTGGACTTGTTAGTATTTAGGACAACGTAGCACTCTTCGCTAGGATTTATTAAATTGGGTTATCCTCGGAGACGTGACAGCTGGCTATTGCCACGTGGCCTGGTCCCGTGTATTTTTGGGACTGGGGCATGACATGGTTTTAGTGGTGGCCCATGCATGTCGACTTTATCGCTTGTGGTATGGTAACATGCCCAGTGAGCCTGCAATATGATAGAAAATTACTAGGTCTCATCCACTTTGATTACGTCTTTGAAACTTCCTTCGTATTGCTTCTAAATATCTGTATCCTGTTGGCTTGATTCCGTACTCTTTTTAATGAAGTCCTATCTCTTGCAGCAAGATGAACTTGCACAGTGGACGAGGAGCACCCGGTGCCGTGGTGCCAACCGACACCACCCAAAGATAGGAGATACCCCAGGGACTACTTGGAGAGCAACCACCACTACAGGCCTCGCTGATACATTGGTGCGAGACTTCTCAGGGCGATCCTACCCAACAGCACGAGGGACAGACTTCCCAGACGATCCCCACGTAGCATTTTGAGGGCCAGACTTTGGGGGCTACGCTGATGTCGTAAACCGAGAGGCCGACATCTAATGAGACACTTACCGCACAGCCAGAGGTTCCATTACCACCACCTTCACCTTATCCACCTCAGATGCCACAATTAGATGGACAGCCACAGATGCTTCAGTTCTTCAAGACTATGATGCAAGCACATTGGCATCAGACCAAGACGTTGAGACGGAGTTTGATGGTAGTACTAGAGAGGACACGTGTCACAGCACCAGTACCAGTACTAGTACCTCCACCAGCCCAGACAGGTGACACTGTAAGATGGTTCTGACAGATAGGACCAGATACTTTCTCAGGCAACGAGACTGTAGAGGAGATCTTCGATTGGGTTGCCAACACGAAGATGCTACTAGAGGCTTCATAACTGCATCCAGACCTTTGGATGACCGTAGTGAGGGCCCAACTGAAAGGCAACGCCCATCACTAGTAGGATTCTATTAAGCGCAGTGTAGGCAAGAACAAACTTGGAAACAGTTCTTAGAATACTTCAATGCGAAGTATTTCTCGGCTACAGTCAGAAATGCCCTGTACTCCCAGTTCCTATATCTAGAACAAGGGAATATTACTGTTGACGCATATGATACGAAGTTTAGCCTTCTTAGCATATTTGGTGCCGTCCTGATACCCAATGATCTAGAGAAGGCTCAGAGATTCCATTACGGCCTTACTTTCGAGCTGCAGAGGTATACCACCACACAGGCGAGGATTTCTTATAAGGAGGTTCTATCAGAGGCGAGGATCCAGGAGGCCATTGGCAGAGGAGCAAGATGTTCCAGTACGACCACACCAGCCAGAGCCCAGCCCAGAGCAGGAGGATCGATCCGTCGTCCCGTAGCACAGACACCGCAGAGGGCAGCACCATACCCACAACAGGAGCTTCCGACTTGTCACCATTGTGGCAAGAAGGGCCACATCATTAGAGATTGTCGAAAGAAGCTTGGATTATGCATGATATATGGAGCAAGTCAGCACCTTGCTCGAGACTGCCCACAGCGCAGAGGCATAGCACCACAGACAGGACCGAGGCCAGCAATACCAGCCCCGAGGATACTACCCCCGCCAGGAGGTTAACGTCCACCAGCACCCAGAGGATTTCAGAGGGTACCACCCTGGGCCCCACAGGGGGCGCAGTTTGATCGAGCCCGATAGCAGACCGGAGGACAGAGGCACGGACAGGCCTTTGCACTAGCAGCGACTGAGGAGAAAACAGAAGGAGAAGCTATCACAGGTACCATTTTAGTTATATCATTACCTGCAACTACATTATTTGATTCTGGAGCTACACTATCATTCATATCTAGTAGATTCGTAGCAATGCATAGAGTAGCTACTTCCCCCTTACCTAAGAGTTGGAAGATTCTTACCGGAGGAGGTATCATGCTGGTCACCAGCACTATTAGAACGTACTCGGTAGTCGTATGTGGTAGAGAGATGAGAGCATGATTCTTGGTATTACCCATGCCATACTTTGACGTTGTGCTAGGCATGGACTGGTTAAGCCAGTATAATATCGTACTGGACTGTCGGAAGGGTAGCGTCACTTTTAGACCGCCAGATCAACCAGAGTTTGAGTACATGCGAGGGACCGTCGAGCAAGGAGTAGGACAGATAGCTGGAGCTTACATGGCTATGGAGATGGTACCCCGACCAATAGTTGCATAATTCGAGGATATTTTTCCTGAAGAATTGCCAGGCTTACCGCCAGATAGAGACGTGGAGTTCACTATTGAGCTAGTACCCGGAGCAGCACCGATATCTTCTAATGTATATCAATTAGCAAAGAAGGAACTAGATGAGCTGAAGTTACAATTAGAGGAGTTGCAGAACAAGGGATTTATCCGTCCTAGTACATCACCTTGGGGAGCACCAGTGTTGTTTGTACCTAAGAAAGATGGGACAGTACGTATGTGCATTGATTACAGAGCCCTTAATGCTTTGACTATCAAGAACAAGTACCCCTGCCGCGAATTGATGATTTATTCGACCAGTTGACAGGAGCAGTGGTGTTCACAAAGATCGACTTGAGATCGGGTTAACA
Source organism: Iris macrosiphon (assembly GCA_036927795.1). Taxonomy (NCBI): domain Eukaryota; kingdom Viridiplantae; phylum Streptophyta; class Magnoliopsida; order Asparagales; family Iridaceae; genus Iris; species Iris macrosiphon. The sequence goes on along the minus strand of JAYESA010000016.1, from coordinate 38,041,832 downwards.
TCAAGTAAAGGTGCGAAGAGAAGACATTCAAAAGACAGCATTCAGGACTCGTTATGGTCACTACGAGTTCTTAGTGATATCTTTTGGACTGACGAATGCACCTGTTGTATTTATGAACTTGATGAACAGAGTCTTCCACCAATACCTAGACCGGTTTGTGGTAGTCTTCATCGACGACATCTTGGTATATTCGAAGAGCAACGAGGAGCATGAAGAGCACTTGAGACTAGTGTTAGAGACGCACAGGAGAGAGAGGCTTTATGCTAAGCTGAGCAAGTGTGAGTTCCTCCTAGATCGTGTCGCTTTTCTTGGACATGTTATCTCAGGAGATGGTATTTCAGTAGATCCGGCAAAGATTTCATCAGTAGAGACATGGCCAACCCCTACCAATGTCTCAGAGGTGAGGAGTTTCCTAGGACTTGCCGGATATTACCGAAGGTTCATGGAGAACTTCGTGAAGATCGCAGAACCGATGACCCATTTGACCCGTAAGGAGCAGGAGTTCACCTGGACAGAGGAGTGTCAGACAGCATTCGATAAGCTGAAGAAGCGTTTGACTACGGCACCTATCTTGACCATACCGTCTGGACCCGGAGTATTCATGATCTATAGTGATGCATCCGGGAAAGGATTAGGATGTGTCTTGATGCAGCATGGAAATGTTATGGCCTATGCCTCTAGGCAGTTAAGGACCCATGAGAAGAACTATCCCACTCACGACTTGGAGCTTGCCATAGTGATCATTGCTTTGAAGCTTTGGAGGCACTACCTATATGGAGAAAGAGTGGAGATATTCACTGACCACAAGAGCCTAAAGTATGTCTACACTCAGAAGGACCTGAACTAGAGACAGAGACATTGGCTCGAGGTGATGACAGACTTTGAGATTGAGCTGCAGTACCACCCGGAAAAGGCCAACGTAGTAGCTGACGCGTTGAGCAGAAGACCCATGGCATTTTTTCTTGACTACCCAGCAATATATGTTGAGATATCTAGAGTAGATTGGTATAGAAGTCGTTATGCCCGGAGTAGACGGACAATTGTCGAGTTTTCAGTTGTAATCGACATTAGTAGAGAGGATCAAGGCTGCTTTGCCGCCAGATGCCAGATTCTAAAGGCTTCGACAGAGGACAGAGGCCAGAATACAGACAGGATTGCGTATACACGAAGACAGGACTTTGAGATGTGGAGATCGTCTCTATGTTCCTGGTGTGTTAGCAATTCGTCAGGAGTTGATGTCAGAGGCACATAGTTTAACATACTCTATTCATCCAGGAGGTACAAAGATGTACAGAGACTTGAGACAATACTACTGGTGACATGGAATGAAGAGAGAGATGGCCCTCTTTGTGGTAAAGTGCCTGGTGTGTTAGCAAGTCAAGGCCGAGCATCAGAGATCTGCAGGATTACTTCAACCGCTCCCGATACCGGAGTGGAAATGGGAGCACATCACTATAGACTTTGTTACGAGATTTCCGAGGAGTCATAGTGGTCACAATGCAGTATGGGTAATCGTAGATAGACTCACCAAGTCCTCACACTTTTTACCCTTCAGAGTTGGGCAATCTACAGAGGTCTTAGCAGATATGCACATAAGAGAGATTATGCGACTGCATGGAGTTCCAGTTAGTATAGTGTTTGATAGGGATACGAGGTTTATATCTTACTTTTGGCAGAGTATGCAAGAGAGTCTCGGTACCCGCCTGAAGTTTAGCCCATCGTATCACCCACAGACAGATGGCCAGTCCGAGCGCACCATTCAGACATTGGAAGACATGTTAAGAGCGTGCATGCTTGATTTTGGAGGATCATGGGAGGACTATTTGTATTTGGTCAAGTTTTCCTACAACAACAGCTATCAGGCGAGCATCCAAATGGCTCCTTATGAAGCGTTATATGGAAGGAAGTGTCGTTCTCCAGTATGTTGGAGTGATATAGGTGAGTGACAAATTCTTCGGCCAGAGTTGGTTGTTCGTACAGTAGAGAAGGTGAAGAAGATCCAAGGGCACCTGCGAGCAGCACAGGACAGACAGAAGCATTGGGCGAACGCGAATCGATGACCCCTAGAGTTCCAGGTTGGAGATCATATGTTTCTAAAGATCTCACCAACTCGAGGGACTATCAGATTTGGAGGCAGAGGAAAGCTGAGTCTGAGGTACATCAGACCATTCGATGTGTTAGAACGCATCGGAGAGATTGCCTATAGGTTAGCCATACCACAGACTTTGGAAGAAGTGCATGACGTCTTCCATGTATCTCAGCTAAGGAGGTACATGCCAGATCCGAGTTATGTGCTTGATCATTTAGAGATCACAGTCAGCCCGAGTTTGTCATACCAAGAGGAGCCTGTAGAGATTCTGGACAGAAGCGAGAAGGTATTGCGAGGTCAGACTATCCCTCTAGTTCATGTCGCATGGAGGCATCATGCACCAGGCGAGTCGACCTGGGAACGCGAGGAGGATATTCGACAGCGTTATCCCCATCTCTTCGAAGGCCTAGCTATGTAGTAGCATTTTAATTTCAGTCAGTAGTTCTTACCATACGTATGTTTTAATTTCGAGGACGAAATGCTCTAAGGAGGGTAGATTGTAAACCCCCTCGACCAATCCAGGATCATTTTAACTTAGATTGAGAGACTAGGATTAATTTGGATATAATTAATATTAATGTGCAACAATTATGTGACTTAATAAACCCTACCGTTGCTTCTATGTTCGGAGCACTACACTAGTAGTTTCCTTCAATCTAATTTCATACACATTTCCTGGACATGCCAGACTACCCATATGACCCTTGTGTAACTTTTAAATACTCAATATTGTGCTTCATTTTAGCTGCGCAACATTCGTCACAAACGTCCCTGAATAATTCTAATAAACCCAAATTTCTCATAATGGCCATTCCCATTTGAATTTGGAGACACAAACTCAACATATTCCATATAACCCAAATTATGGCATTTACCTATTCTGAGCCTGCTACGCCCATGACACTTGTGTCCCATCCAATTTTAATTCCATGTATCATCAATTTATTAAAGAACGTCGTGCGTATTGTTTTAAATGAAATTAAATTAGAGGAAAATTTCACCATCGTATATATAATACACATTTTTCCTATTTGAAACCCTAGATCATAAACACCACCACCATCAAACACATAGCCGAACCCTAGCAAATCCCTGTCCTCTTCAACCGAGCACCCCTCTCCCTTTCCCCAACCGGATAACACACCACCACCACCTCAGGCCGCCACTACCACAACCCCTAGCCGCCGGACCACCCCCTAGGCCGCCTGCACCACCGCAATCACCATCCCCTTCACCCTCACCAACATCTCCATCAAACCCAACCCCGAGTGCCCCAGCCGCATCCAGCACCGCCAACCACCACTGTCAGGCTGACCCCGACCTCCCCCACAACCTGACCGCCATCCCAGCACCGTCCCAGCCCGCTGCCACTGCTGCCAGGCTGCTGCAACCGCTGCTGCAACTGCTGCAGCTACTGCCGCCCGCTGCCGTTGTTGCCCGTACGTCGACCGGAGCTCCGCCCCCACGTCGGAGGATAGCCAGTCAACAAGCAGACCCCCTCATTCAGCCAACTAGGTACTCGTCCTCTAGCCCTCTTCTTTCCTTGTATCGTTGTGTTATATATCGTCGTATCATCGTGTTGTCGTATCGTGTGTCGACATAAGCTAAATAACATTAACCCATATAGATGTGTATGCATGTATGTTAATTAGATTAGGTAATAATAAATACATTAATAATTACCCTAATCATATGACCTATTATTATTAAGACTTGTAATTCACCTGAAAACCTAGACATTAACCAAGTATGCTTGACATGGGAAATAATGACAGGTTATTGTACAAAACATAAGTAGTTTTGTAACCCATAACTTGGTAATTTATTGTCATGAGGTACACGATAACTAAGGACAGGACATGTGTGCATCTTAGCTACGTGCACACATGACTCTGTAGTCGACCAGCCGTTATCTTGCGTTAGTACCTAAGAGCAGCATCGTAAGTTATGTGTATGTAATACTTAGTATCTGATGACAGTATTTTCTATATTATATTGTGTGTTTAGGGTTATTGGACCAGCCAGGAGAGACTGCAGGAGCAGGCTATTGGCATTCACAGCTTGAGGACCCAAGCAAGATACCTTGCCATATTTATTATTTAAATTAAATGATGCATATGTTATATGATATCTTGTTGCTTTATTTTATATGACTGTGCGCGTCCGAGATTGACTCGGGTGCAGTCGACGAATGCGTCGATGAGTAGTGTACTTACCTAGTTGCTAGCAGACTCACCCCATTGGGAGGATACTCTGATATCTTCTGAGACCTGACACTCTTACACGTTTTACAGTGACAAATTTATATTGGGATGCGGGTTTGCGTACTCGACTAGCTATCGGTGCATGTGACATGTATCACGGTTAGTACATAATTCAGGATTATTTCAATTGTAGAGACTTGGCATATAGATACGTGGTATGCACGCCGAGTATTCGACTTGTATATCTATATTAGGCGGGGAGGACTACTAGTAGGCGTATGGATACACACATTAGAATCCGTAGTATCCGGAGGAGCCGCGGATCCAATGACTTCCTTTATTGCAGATACCGCGCTCTTCGGAGTGATACAGACGTATATATATTGCAGATACCTCATTCTTCGAAATAATGGACGTTATAGATACCACGCTCTTCAGAGTGTTGGACGTTATGCCTACGCCTAACCATACGTACCAAAGTTGTTCTCATATTGCATTCACTTAGATAGTTAGCACACCATTTATTTATTTTATTCAATATTTCTATATATGACATGCTTCTATGTATCTTGTTACGTCTCTCTGAGGACCTGGTACCTTTCCAGATTTGGACGAGATATTACCCCACAGTGTACGGCCCAGGACATGAGACGAGGTACGTTACCGCTGAGGAGCTAGAGGTGCTACCGTCAGAGTTTCCGTGATCAGTTGGTAGGCCTCATGCCTAGGATTGGGAGGATCATTATTTAGTCAGCCGATGCCCTAGTCATTACTTTTTTATCTGTTATTCAGTACTTTATTTTCGTCCTAGTAGTGGGTTGTTCCCACCAGACATTCTTGGTTGTACTATAATATTTTGAGACTGGCATTTATCTTCCAGTATTTATTTTAGTACTTTTTTGTTGTTTATATTGTGGATGAGATTAGATTACCTGTTGTTGATTGATATTGGACTTGTTATTATTTAGGACAGCGTAGCACTCTTCGCTAGGATCCATTAAATTGGGTTATCCTCGAAAACGTGACAGCTGGCTATTGCCACGTGGCCAGGTTTCGTGTATTTTTGGGACTAGGGCGTGACAAGAAGGCAAGAGATGTCTGGAAATCTTTTGAGAAGCACTACAAATCTGCCGAGAAAATGTCTAAAATATATCTCGTCAAGAAATTCTTCACTCTACAATTTGAGGACTAGAAGGTGATGTTACCACAAGTTAAGGAACTTCTGAAGATGCAGCAAAAATTTGAGAAAGAGGGCATGAAGCAGGAACAAAAATTTATGGTGGGGGATATCGTCACCAAACTTCCTCCAGGCTGGATCAAGTTCAAGACTGACATATACCACAAGAAAATGGAGATCCAGATCAAAGATCTTCTTTATTGGATTCACATTGAAGATGAAGCCAAAGGGCAACTAAAGTTGGAATCCTTGTCCAAGCAGTTGGCCAGGGCCAACATGGTATATGCAAGCGATTCTAAAGGAAAGCAGAAATTTTCCTACAAGAAGAAGAATAAGGACTTCAACCAGCTGAAGGTTAAGTCGGCTCAGTTCAAGCCAAAGCCGAAGACTGATGTGATGTGCTACAACAGTGGCAAGAAGGGTCACTACAAGAGCGACTGTAGGTCGAAGCCTAAATCGAAAGACCAAGGTGAGCTTAACCTAATTACTATGATTCCATAGGATGAGTCACATAACGTGGACACTGACTGGTGGGTGGACACTGGTGCATCTTTCTACGTGTGCTCTAAGAATAAGCTATTCGCCAAGTACGAGCCTACCTTTGAGAAAGTCTTGATGGGGGATAAGTCCCAAGTTACAGTACTGGAGATCAGGACGGTAGTGCTGAAGCTGACTTCTGGAAAGTCACTAATACTGGAGTATGTGAAGCACGAACCAATGATCGTAAAGAATCCGGTTTTTGGGAGTCTGCTGTACAAGGCGGGCCTGAGGATGGATATCAATGCTGGTTAGATGGTGATATCCTACAAGGGAACATACTTCGTAAAATCTTTATGTACCGAAGGGATGTTTAAACTGCAGCTTGTAACTCATTCTATTTGTATCAATACAGTCTTTACTTCTGGTTATTCTCTTAAGTTGTGGCATAATAGACTAGGACATGTGCATTATAAATGCATTAACTATATGTCTAGTCTAGACCTTATCTCCAAATATGGGGGTAAGGAGATAGAGAAATGTGAAGTCTGTACGCAGACTAATATATCAGGAAGCCACTCAAAAGGACGAATCGAAGCACAGACTTCTGGAGTTGGTACACTCAGATATCTGTGACTTCAAGCAATTCTCCATAAAGGCCAAAATAAATAATTTTATCACTTTCATTGATGATTTCTCGAAGTACGCATTCGTATATCTTCTCACGTCAAAAGATGAAGCGTTTGAGAAGTTCAAGGACTACAAGGCTAAAGCAGAATGTCAAACTGGTCAACAACTCAACGACTCAGAAGTGATCGCGGAAGAGAGTATCATTTTTTGGAATTTGCATCGTTCTGTAAAGAAAATAGAATTATCAACAAAATGACTTCTCTGTATTCTCCCCAATCTAATGATATAGCAAAAAAAAAGAATAGGACACTGACAAAAAAATATGAACTCCATGTTATTGACAGCAAGACTTCCAAAGTGCTTTTGGGAAGAAGCAGCACATACGGCTACATTTATTCTAAATATAGTGCCGTTCGCGATATCTGATATTACTCTGCATGAACTCTGGTTCAAGGTCAGACCCAACTTGAATATCATTCGAGTGTGGGGGTGTCTAGCATATGTGAAGCTTCCAGACCTCAAGATACAGAAGTTGGGAACGAGGACTACGAAGACTATATTTTTGGGTTATGCTGATAGGAGTGATGGTCGGAGGTTTCTTAATATCGAATCTAATCATATTATAGAATCTCGCGATGCAGAATTCTTTGAAGACAAGTTTGCTAGGCACAAGAATATTGTTCTCGCGGATGTCCCAGTGAATGCTGCTAGCACAGATGAGGCAAGTACCTCTCAGAGAGAAGTAGTCCAAGAAGAAATTATCATTGATGAGACTATAATTGAACTAGAATCCACTGATCCGAGGACAAAGCGAGTGAGGAGACCGAAGGACTTCAGAGAAGACTTTGTTATCTATCATGTGGAAGCTGACCCACTTACCTAGATTAGGCAATAAAGACCAGAGATGCTATTTTCTGGAAGGAGGCTGTCAATGACGAGTTTGACTCGATAACTTCTAATAATACATGGAACTTAGTTGATGTGCATGAATGAGCTAAACCCATCGGATGCAAATGGATCTTTAAGAAGAAAATAAAAGCAGACGGAACTGTTGACAAGTTCAAGGCCAGGATAGTTGCCAAGGGATTTTCTCAGATACAGGGGATTAATTACTTTGACATCAATTCTCCCGTTGCACGGATGACTACTATCAGGATATTGATTGCTCTAGGTGCTATTCACAGAATGGTGATTCATTAGATGGACATCAAGACAGTATTTCTGAATTGTGACCTTACGGAGGAGATTTATATGCAACAGCCAGAAAGGTTTGTCGTCGAAGGTATTGAAGACAAAGTACACAAACTGGTAAAATCTTTGTATGGTCTAAAACAAGCTCCCAACTTATGGCAAGAGAAGTTTGATAAAGTTATTAGATTAAATGGCTACAAGGCTAACAAAACTGATAAGTGTGTGTACATGAAGTTCGCTGGTGATAGAGGTATCTTTGTTTATCTCTATGTGGATGACATGCTAATCCTAGATAAGGATGAAGAATGTGTCACTAGAACAAAGATGTTCCTCTTGTCTTAATTCAGTATGAAGGATATAGGAGATGCAGATGTCATCCTTGGGATTAAGATAATCTGGACGGAAGCTGGGCTTGCTCTATCACGAGCTCACTACGTGGAGAAGATGCTCACACGCTATGGATATCAGGATCTTCCAGGAATTGATACTCCATATAGGTGTGACAAAAAACTGAAGCCTAACCCAGGAAAAAGCATTAGACAGTTGGAGTATTCTAGCATCATCGAAAACTTGATGTATGCTACAAATGCCGCTAGGCCTGACATTTTTTTTGTGGGGATACTTAGTAGATTTATGAGTAACCCGGGTATTGAACACTAGAAAGCTGTGAAGAGGGTGATGAGGTACCTGAAGAAGACTCAGAAGTTTATACTTTACTATGGTGGAGATCTAGCAGTGGTAGAAGGCTTCAATGATGCTAGTTGGTGCTCAGAAGAATAGAGCGAGAGATCCACAGGAGGATATATTTTCTTAATGTGTGGAGCTGCTATATCGTGAAAGTCGAAGAAGCAGACTATGCTCTCACACTTATCAATGGAGTCTGAGTTCTATGCACTTGTGGCTGCAGCAGATAAAATAGAGTGGCTTCGGAAGCTCATGTACGATCTTCCAATGGTTGGTGTGCAAATTTTGGTTGTACCAATATACTGACAACCAGGCAGCTACAGCAATGGCATATAATAATTTTTTTAATGGAAAGAAGAGAACTGTGTGGCTTTGGCATAGAGCACTGAACAATCTTATCAAGACTGGTGTCATTGCAGTGGTGGATGTTCGGAGTCGGAAGAACCTGGTGGATCAGTTCACTAAAGACCTCAAGCTCCATCTATTCGAAGACACAACAGGTAAAATAGGCTTGAAGGACCTCTGATATTATATTTTTGTAATCCTACAATTAAGTTTTATGCTATTAGTTCAAAGAAAAATTTACTAAGCATCAAGATTTTGGTTCAAGGGAGGATCATTAACTAGGAAAATATCAGGTACAATAGGTAGTCTTTCGGGACCGGATGGGATACGTACCCAGAACTACTATGGTCTACTACTTATTTTTTATATTTATATATAGAACAAATCTTATGTAAGGGTGGCTTTGATGCCTTAATGAGTTTTTGGAAAGATTAAATGTCGGGCATGCGCTGCAGGAAGCACGTGTAGTTCAGCACTATAAGGGACTTATATCCCATTTTACAGTGGTGTGACACCACGATGAGGTAAAATATATAGAGCCTCGGCTGTGAGCCATGTCACAACGACAGTAGCACCACAAATAGGCAGGAAGCCTAAGGATGAAAAGATAGAGAATTGTAGCATAGCACTACGAAGAGGCCGGTGACCTCATGCTACAGTGGGTGACACCATATGAGGTAGTTAACTTTGGTTGTGAGCCATGTCACAGCGGTATAGCACCTTACGGAAGCACAAGGCTTCATGCTGAGATGTAGTACAGTACTACTAAGAGGCTAGTGACTTCATGCTACAGTGGGTGATACCATAAGAGGTAGTTAACCTCGGCAATGAGCAATGTCATAGTAGCGTAGCACCGCACAGAAGCGCAAGTGTTCATGCTAGAAAATGTTAAACTCTATTAAAAAAACTTATCTAAGTATATGAACAGAGATATAGGTCATCTCTTGAGGGTAAACTTGTAGACACCCAAGATACATACACCAAAACTAGGTCAGAACAGGGCCTTTAATGTGTGACCGGAGGCACATCTGATGTTATTGTGTGAGTGGGAAGAACAACAACTATGGTTAAAAATTCAAGGCTTAGTCCATTCTTGTATCGTACTATTGTTTGACCCATACGGAAAGATTCAAGTCGTGGGCAACATCTATCCTAATGTATAATGGGCAGTCACTGTGAGGAATGCTCAACCATATATTTTGATATTTGTGGGGAATTTTTAGTATTTTTCACTTTGCTTTGGGAGTTTTAGTCCCACATTGGAAAACTACCAATGTGTATATCTTAATATATAGCTTCGCTTAGTATTGATATATGCACATGGGGTGGTAGCCCATGTGGATTGATTTTCCTAGAGGGATTAAGTGTGAACCCCATTATGACAATCTTTATTTTGTCACCACCTTTGGAAAGTTTTCCTTAGGAGCTAAGCTCCAAAGGGGCTTAACGACTCCGACTCCAATTTTGACTCGGACTCGGACTCAAACTCAGAATCGGGCTCAAGGGCACAAAGTAGCGCTTTGTTGGCGCACTTTGCACTTAGCACTTCAGCATCATCATATGGCGCTCGTTCACTCATTTTATGCACGAGTTACATGCACGGTTGTCATGATCCACTTTCGGTGTAGGGGCACGAGTACGTGGGTACGTCCAGCCTACGTCACAGCATCGATGGTAGAACATTATCTAGGTCAATAATACTATCTAAACATCTCACACAATATATAATGGTACATGTCAATAATATCTCAACTCTAAATGGAGGAAAACATAATGGTTCAATTATAATCGATACTCAATCACAATATAAACTAAAGGAAGATCAAGACACGATATGAAATAGAAGAAAGAGTCACAAAATCAAAATATAATACATCCAAGACTAATAGTCTAGCTACAACACAATCTCAAATAATATATATATGCCAATGTCTAATCTGAAGTAAAAGAAAATATGCTAAAGGAAATCTAAGTCGCATCAGTAGCCAGTACTAATCCTCAGTCGGCTCACCATCTTGTGGTCCATAAAAGGTGGGACACATCTCTTCTAACCATTCATCTAAAAAATATGTCCAGTCAGAATTGGAGCAAAGTACAACCTAATAGCAGTTCCAATTAATTGATAAAGACTATAAACATAAATAGAGAATATAATACAAGATGAGAAACAATGAACAATATCATACCATGGTAGAAAAAAACAGATAATCTAGAGCAATATGGTATAAACTGATTACAATAAAATAGAATAAAAGCAATGAAATAGAATATAGTGAAGAACTATAACTAGACTAAGTATTTAAAATACTAGTTAGATATATGATCTGCTTGGGTTGAACATTGTCTACTTAAATGTTAGATAAACATTGTCTAGATAACACTTTCCTTTCCCCGACTAGTACAATGGATCCAACCATGATATATTATGATGCAAGATACTCAAGGTATTATAAAATATTAAACATTGAACACTATCTAGTATTAAATATTGTCTATTAACCATATGAGAACACGAGGAACAATAAAATAATAAATAATATCTCATGACTGAAGATCCATATGTATACTAATTCGTGTACTAATATGTCATAATTAAGTAATATATTTCTAAATACTTGTATTATAGTAATTATCAAATATTGAAAACTATCAAAGAATGTACTCGCATGTGGTCCTGAGCAATGTATGAGGATCAGGATCAAAAAGGAAGTCACAAATACCTAAATATCAAATAATAATGTTAATTGGGGAAAAATAAAGGATGAGCATGATTAACTAGCTAATTATGAGATTTCTAGGCCATGTCTAAGTCCAAACCAGGCTAACTAGGTCCACTAGTCAATTTTTATGTCATAATAGTCTATAATAGACTATATCTACTAACCCCAATCATTAATAGCTATACTAACTATTAGTATTAAGTATCTATACAATATTAGATAAAATCTATATACTAGAATCTAGTGTACATAAATAACATATATATGGATTCAAGTTAATACTATAACTTAATACTAATTCAAATACCTTAACTACCACTTATCGCAACCCTTTATACCTTCCTATAGTATCTTAACTCAGATACCTACCCAATCCATGTACCCACATACTTGCTTACCCCTCACTGATGATTCTGCTGCTCTTGAGCAATGATACTAATTGTATCTGTTCAAAGATCTCCCCCATCAACTGTGCAACTATATAGGCAACTGATACTAATGGTATCAGTCCTATACCCACCCAACTGTTCACTTGTGCAGTGAGTTAGTTCACCAACTGCTATTTCCATTTAATCCCAACTGACAATTCCCTCTAGTCAGGACATACCCACACTGATCTAGCATCTGAACCTAACATCACAGGGCAATTGATACCAAGGTATCAGTTCAATACTTTCCCCTTCCTCTCATCTAAAGTGTATCTTAAACACCACAATGATGTGCTCAATCGAGCACACCAAAATCTGATACTTGCTGGATACCTCAGGCAATCCAAAAATTAAAACTAACAACCTCATTACCCTGCTTACCCTGTGAGTTGCGGACACTCCAAAACCCGACACCCTAACATATGTTTACTTGTTGTTGGCGTTGCTCTTATTTGAGCACACCCCAATCACTGACTGCTCACTGATACACTCCAGTGTATCATCCAAACCACCCGTCAACCATATGCCCGATTCCCCTATCTGAAACATATCTCTGATACACATTACAACTTTCCAACACAATATCACAGTCCACATATCACCCACACTCATACTCTCCATCCTAGAACATGAAATATATATTTACCCATGCCTGCCCCAACTGAGCAGTTCAGTTGAATACTCCATACCACACTCCTCAACATGTGAATCGGGTAGTAAGACCTGCACACTGGCATGCCCCTAATCTACAACTGAGCCAAAGCCCTACTCGAGCACCTCACTGTCACTAACTGCTAACAGATACAATACACCTACACAACTGTTCGTGCACCTTGCTCTTACAACCTACTGAATCACTCACACAAGTGTATGCATCCAAAATACTAGCACCTAGTATATATATATACTAACACATAGAAATATATATATATATATATATATATATATATATATATATATATATATATATATATAATGTAACACAATCCAATATACCCAAAATAAGTGTCAAATCAATAACACTTGAAGAACAACAATAGATACACCACCAACTCAAGTGTCAAAACTAACATTATCCAAATATAACCAAATATACATATCAAATATAGTTATAATAGTTATTATGACTTGCTAAAAGGGAAATTAGATTGAAATACACTCATATGCACAAATCCCCAAATTGGAGCCCCGTATCACACCGTATCATACCGTGTCATGATACGCCTTATTCGTATCCATTTGTGGACACTTATCTACCTCTACATGACCAATATAACTCTACTTAGGCCTAACAAACCTAATGACAAACACTTGGTGTGCCATTCTCAAATTTTCCTAAAAATGAGCACAAAACTCAATATAGAAGTCACAAATTGGGTCAATAGGAGTCCAAACTACTCCTTATGGGTAGCCCTAATATATGGGTGCAATCTATATGATCTAAATCATCAATTAAAATTAATTAGAGGAATAATTTTAGAATTTACTATTGAGAGATGGATTTCCAATAAAAACTCAAAATGACACAATGTGGACACAAACACCAAGCCAAACTCCTCCTTCTCCAAGCTTCTTGCACCCACTAGCTTCTAGTCTCCTTAGATGGTGATAATAAAGGAATTTAAGAGAAATTTTTGAGGGGTTTGATGAAGGAATAAGCTATGGAGGAAGAACCCTAATTTGGAAAGAACGGAATGAAGAATAGGATGAGAGAGAGAGTCCCCCCCCTCTAAAACTAGGGCCGGACCCCTTATTCCCCTCCCTCAAGCAATGTACAAAGACCCCTATGCCCCTATTGGTTTGTCATGAAGAATTAATTAAGGGTGGAAGCTTCTCTTCCCAATGAAGACTAAGCCTAAACATTAATCTAATGAGATTGATTAACTAAATAGGGTCCAAAGTGACTAGTCTAATAAATGGGTTTAAGTTGTCATATCAATTTGGTTAGGTACACTAGGGTCATGTCTAATCAAATTGTCCAATCTACCAACCAACATTAATATTAGTCACCTATATATATATATATATATATATAATATACATTATATTAAATAAATAGCAAAATTTTATAACACATTATTTGTAATTATACAAAATGACAAAAATATTCCTATTGTAGAAATATGGTAGTTACAATGGTTGCTTGCTCGGGAGCATGCTTCGAGGAGCTATGTTGCTGAGGCGCTATGCGGCCGAGGCGCTATGCGGACTGGAGCTATGCAGCCTCAAGTTAGGAGGCCAGGCGTTATGCGGCAAGCGAGCTTGTATGAGCGAGTTGTATGTGGAGGGGACAGGTCAGTTGTTAGCGGCGCAAGCAGTGCATGGTTATCCGTGCCATCCGGATTATGCGGCATATACGACGCGAGGGTGTTTATGCACAGTATCTACTATTTTTGGTGCTTGGCAGTGTTTGATGGCGTTGTCCTGTATAGTATGACCGACGACGGCGGCGGCGACGCATGCGGCTACGGCTATGCATGCGGCATGGTTTTGGATAGCGTATATGCGGCCTTGAGCTTTCTCAGGCCGCATAGGTGTTATTCTCCTCTATATATAGAGGAGCTTCCCTTTCTCTCATAGAAGAGAAAAATTAAGAGCACTAGAGCGTTATGCGGCAACAGTGAGCACCCTTCCATAAAGTAATTTTGAGTGATCCGAAGGTGACTAAGAGCATTCCAGAAGTTCTCGTGTTGACTTGCTAGATCCTGGGGGCAGTTCGTTGTATAGCATGAATCTTGTCTTGAGCTCCGGTGGTTTTGATCACCCCAGCAAGGAGTTTTATTCTTTATTTTTGTCTTTTCGTGTTCCTGTTCCTTCCCGTTGTAGCATCTGCGAACATAAAGAGAAGAACGGTTTTCTGATTCTTGTTGTATTTGCATTTTCTTTAGGGTTGTCAGTTTGTAACCTATTCATGGTTTAGTGCTGCTGTGGATTTGTGTGTCACTTTAGAGGCGCTCTCGAATGACTCATAGTGTACAAACTTTTGTAGAAGATAAACTCTTGAGTAAGTCCCCACTTTGTGGACCGCCTCTACTTTGATTTGGCTTTAGGACTAACAATCTCAAGGCAAGATCCGAGTTAGAATGGACAACCGCTCAAACCTTCTCGATACTAGCTTTCACAAGCTTGAGATGTTTTATGGCGAACACTAAAACATTTGGAAGAGAAAGATCTTCTTGAATCATCAACTTTTTAATGTTGCTTACATGTTGGTTGATCCTGAACCTACCATTACGGAAGATGGAGGAGTGATTGCCTTTGGCATGGCGCAGGATGTACAATCCAAGTGGAAGAAAGACAATGACCTCTATAGGTTATTGATTCTCAATGCTATGGATGACTTGATGGCAGAGTCCTACAGCAAGAAGGAGAAGGCAAGAGATGTCTAGGAATCTCTTGAGAAGTACTACAAAACTGACAAGAAAATATCTAAAATATATCTCGTCAAGAAATTCTTCGCTCTACAATTTGAGGACGAGAAGGTGATGTTACCACAAGTCAAGAAACTTCTGAAGATATAGCAGAAACTATAGGAAGAGGGCATGAAGCAGGATGACAAATTTATGGTGGGGGCTATCGTCACCAAACTTCCTCCAGGCTGGATCTAATTCAAGACAGACATGTATCGTAAGAAAATGGAGATCCAGCTCGAAGATCTTCTTCACTTGATTCATATTGAAGATGAAGGTAGAGGGAAACCAAAGTTGGACTCCTTGTCCAAACAGTTGGCTAAGGCCAACATGGTATATGCAAGCGATTCTAAAGGAAAGCAGAAATTTTACTACAAGAAGAAGAAGAAGGACTTCAACCAGCTGAGGGTGAAGTCGGCTCAGTTCAAGCCAAAGCCGAAGACTGATGTGACGTGCTATAACTGTGGAATGAAGGGTCACTACAAGAGCGACAACAGGTCAAAGCCTAAACCAAAAGAGCAAGGTGAGCTTAACCTAGTTGCTATGATTGCGCAAGTTGAGTCATATGGTGTGGACACTGAATGGTTATTGGTGCATCTTGCCATGTGTGCTCTAAGAAGGAGTTATTCGCCAAGTATGAGCCTACCTCTGAGAAAGTCTCGATGGCAGATAAGTCTTAAGTTGCAGTACTGGGGATCAGGACGATATTGCTGAAGCTGACTTCTGGAAAGTCACTTAAACTGGAGAATATGAAGCACGTACCAATGATCGCCAAGAATCTAGTTTCTGGGAGTCTGCTGTGCAAAGCGGGACTGAGGATGGATATCAATGCCGGTCAGATAGTGATGTCTTATAAGGGAACATACTTCGAAAAAGCTTTATGTATCGAAGGGATGTTTAAACTGCAGCTTGTAACTCCTTCTGTTTGTATCAGTTTAGTCTCTACTTCTGGTTATTCTTTTGAGTTGTGTCATCATAGACTAGGACATGTACATTATAAATACATTAACAAGATGGCTAGTCTAGGCCTTATCTCCAAATATGGGGGTAAGAAGGTGGAGAAATTTGAAGTCTGTGCGCAGACGAAGATCGTCATGAAGTTGTTCAGAATGGTAAATCGAAGCACAGATCTTCTGGAGTTGGTACACTATCTGTGACTTCAAGCAATTCTCCACAAAAGCTGAAATAAAGTATTTTATAACTTTTATTAACAATTTCTCGAAGTACGTATTCGTATATCTTCTCAAGTTGAAAGATGAAGCATTCGAGAAATTCAAGGACTTAAAGGCTGAAGAAGAACGTCAAATTGGTCAATAACTCAAACGACTCTGAAGTGATCAAGGCGGAGAGTATCGTTCTTTGGAATTCATATTATTCTGCAAAAAACATGGAATTATCAATGAAATGACTGCTTCATATTCTCCCCAATCTAATAGTATAGCAGAAAGAAAAAATAGGACGCTGACAGAAATAGTGAACTCTATGTTGCTGACAGCAGGACTTCTAAAGTGCTTCTGGGGAGAAGCAACACTTACGGCTACGTTTATTCTAAATAGAGTGCCGTTCATGACATCTGAAATTACTCCTCATAAGGTCTAGTTCAAGGTCAGACCCAACTTGAATATCATTCGAGTATGGGGGTGTCTGGCATATCTAATCATATCATAGAATCTTATGACGTAGAATTCTTTGACGACAAGTTTGCTAGGCACATGAATATTATTCTCGCGGATGTCCCGGAGAATGCTTCTAGCACAGACGAGGCAAGTACCTCTCAGAGAGAAGTAGTCCAAGAAGAAGTTGTCATTGACGAGACTATATTTGAACCAGAACCCATTGAGCCGAGGATAAAGCGAGTGAGGATGCCAAAGGACTTCGGAGAAGACTTTGTTATCTATCATGTAGAAGCTAATCCACTTACCTATGATGAGGCAATAAAGACCAGAGATGCTATTTTCTGGAAGAAGGCTGTCAATGATGAGTTTGACTCGATAACTTCTAATAATACATAGAAGTTAGTCGATCTGCCTGAAGAAGCTAAACCCATCGGATCCAAGTGGATCTTTAAGAAGAAAATAAAAGCAGACGTAACTATTGACAAGTTCAAGGCCAGGCTAGTTGCCAAGGGATTTCTCAGATGCATGGGATTAATTACTTTGACACCTATGCTCCTGTTACACGGATGACTACTATCAGGATGCTGGTTACTCTAGATGCTATTCACAGATTAGTGATTCATCAGATGGACGTCAAGACAGCATTTTTGAATAGTGAACTGACTGAGGAGATTTACATGCAATAGCCAGAAGGGTTTGTCATCAAAGATCTTGAAGACAAAGTATACAAACTAGTAAAATCTCTGTATGGTCTGAAGCAAGATCCTAAATTGTGGCATAAGAAGTTTGACAAATTATCAGATCAAATGGCTACAAGGTCAACGAAACTAATAAGTGTGGGTAACCGAAGTTCGATGGTAATAGAGGTATCATTAGTTGTCTCTATGTGGACGACATACTAATCCTAGGCACGGATGAAGAATGTGTCACTAGAAAAAAGATGTTCCTCTCGTCTAAATTTAGTATGAAGGACATAGGAGATGCAGATGTCATCCATGGGATTAAGATAATCCAGATGGAAGCAGGGCTTGCTCTATCACAAGCTCACTACGTGGAGAAGATGCTCACATGCTATGGATATTAGGATCTTCCAGGAATTGATACTCCATACATGTGTGACAAGAAACTGAAGCCAAACCCAGGAAAAAGTGTCAGACAGTTGGAGTATTCTAGCGTCATCGTGAGCTTGATGTATGCTACAAATGCTACTAGGCCTGACATTGCTATTGTTGTGGGGTTGCTGAGTAGATTCACGGGTAACTCAGGTGTTGAACACTAGAAAGCTGTGAAGAGGGTGATAAGATACCTCAAGAAGACTTAGGAGGTTGTACTTTACTACAACGGAGATCCAGTAGTGGTAGAAGGCTTCTGTAATGCTAGTTGGTGCTTAAAAGAAGAGAGCAGGAGATCCACATGAGGATATATTTTGTCAAAGGGTGGAGCTGCTATAACGTGGAAGTCGAAGAAGCAGAATATGCTCTCACACTCATCAATGGAGTCTGAGTTTTATGCACCTATGGCTGCAGTATATGAAGTAGAGTGGCTTCGAGAGCTCATATACGATCTTTCAATGGTTGGCATGCAGATTCCAGCTGTACCGATATACTGCGACAACTAGGCAGCTGCAGTAGTGGAATCTAATAATCTTTTTAAGGGAAAGAAGAGAATTGTACGGCTTCGGCACAGAGTACTGAACAATTTTATCAAGACTGGTGTCATTGCAGTGGTAGATGTTCGGAGTCAGGAGAACCTAGAGGATCCGTTCACTAAAGGCCTTAAGCGCCATCTAGTCGAAGACACATCAGGTAAAATAAGCTTGAAGGACCTCTGATATTATATTTTTGTAATCCTACCATTAAGTTTTATGCTATTAGTTCAAAGAAAAATCTACTAGGCATCTAGCTTTTGGTTCAAAGGAGGATCATTGATTAGAAAAATATCAGGTATAGTGAGTAGTCTTTCAGGACAAGATGGAATACGTACCCAGAACCACTGTGGTCTACTACTTGTTCTTTATATTTATATATAGAACAAATCCTGTGCAAGGGTGGCTTCGACGCCTTCATAAGTTATTAGGCAGATTGAATATCTGGCGTGCACTGCAGGAAGCACGTATAGTTCAACCCTACAAGGGACTTGTATCCCATGCTACAGTGGTGTGACACCACGATGAGATAAAAGATGTAAAGCCTCAGCTGCGAGCCATGTCACAGTGGCAGTAGCACCGCAAATAGGTAGGTACCGTAATGCTGAAAAGATAGAGAGTTATAGCATAGTACTACTAAGAGGCCGGTAACCTCATGCTACAGTGGGTGACACCACTGAGGTAGTTAACCTCGGCTGTGAGCCATGTCACAGCGGCGTAGCACCGCACGAAAGCGCAAGACTTCATGATGGGATATAGTACACCACTACTAAGATGCTAGGGACCTCATGCTATAGTGGGTGACACCACAAGAGATAGTTAACCTCGGCTGTGAGCCATGTCATAGTGGCGTAACACTGTACAGAAGCACAAGGCTTCATGCTGGGAAATATTAAACTTTTTTAAAAGAACTCACCTAAGTGTATGAACAGAGATATAGGCCATCTCTTGAGGGTAAACGTGTAGACACCCAAGATATATACACCGAAACCAGGTCAGAATAGGACCTTTAATGTGTGACCGGAGGCACAGCTGATGTCATTGTGCGAGTGGGAAGAACAGCAGCTATGGTTCAGAATTCAAGGCTTAGTCCATTCTTGTATCGTACTGTTGTTTAACCTATGTAGAAAGATTCAAGTCTTGTTCGACATCTATCCTAATGCATAATGGGAAGTCACTGTGAGGAACGCTCAACCATATATTTTGATATATGTAGGGGATTATTAGTGTTTTCTACTTTACTTTGGGAGTTTTAGACCCACATTGGAAAACTACCAATGTGTAATGTGTATATCTCAATATATAGCTTTGCTTAGTATTGGTATATGCACATGGGGTGGTGACCCATGTGGATTGATTTTCCTAGAGGGATTAAGTGTGAACCCCATTATGACAATTTTTATTTTGTCACCACCTTTGGGAAGTTTTCCTTAGGAGCTAAGCCCCAAAGGGGCTTAGCGACTAGGACTCGGGCTCAAGGGTACAAAGTGACGCTTTGTTGGTGCACTTTGCACTTAGCACATCAATATTGTCGTATGGCGCTCGTGCGCTCATTTATGCGCGAGTTACATACACGGTTGCTTGCTCGGGTGCATGCTTCAAGGGGCTATGCGACCAGGAGCTATGCTGCTAGGAGCTATGCGACCAGGAGCTATACCGCCAGCGAGCTTGTATGAACGAGTTGCATATGAAGGGGATAGGGTGTGTTGTTGGAGGCGCATGGTTATCCGTGCCATTGGGATTATGCGACGTATGCGGTACAAGGGTATCTGGGCACAGTGGCTATTGCTTTTCGCGATTGGCGGTATTTGACGGTGTTGTCCTGTGTAGTGTGACCGGCGGCGGTGGTGGTGGCGATGCATGCGGCTATGACTACGAATGCGGTATGGTGTCAGATAGTGCATATGTGGCCTTGGGCTTTCTCAGGCTGCATAGGTGTTATTCTTCTCTATATATAGAGGAGCTTCTCTTTCTTTCATAGAAGAGAAAAACTGAGAGCGCCAGAGCGTTATGCGGTAATAGTGAGCTCCCTTCTACAAAGTATTTCTTAGTAATCCGAAGGTGACCAATAGCGTTTCAGAAGTTCTCGTGTGGACTTGCTGGATCCTCGAGGCAGTTCGTTGTATAGTGCAAATCTTGCCTTGAGGTCTGGTGGTTTTGATCACCCCAGCAATAAGTTTTATTCTTTATTTTTTCTTTTCTTATTCCCTTTCCTTCTCGTTATAGCGTTTGGTATAATTTAGTGATTTATAATTTTGGGTTATCTGTTTGTAGGCATCCGAGACGGTGCTACCTTGACTGCTGGTTCTAGAACATTGCTTGTGCACACCAGAGTTCCAGGCAAGTATACCTTGCCTTGTTGTTACTGTTTAAATTCAGATGTTTATCTAGTTGCACATTTTATTGTTTTAATATTAACTGTGCGCGTCCGAGAAGACTCGGGTGCAGTCAACGAAGGCGTTGACGTTAGGACTTGTGTTTGACCTAGTATCTAGTGGACCCACCTCAAGTTGAGGAGTTATCAAAATGACTTCCCAGGCCTTGACACGTATCTTAACACGTCACAGAGTAAGTTTATATAGGGAGGCGTGCTTCATGACCGACTGGCCATCAGCATGAGCAGCACGTATGACGGCATTTAGCTTAGTTTTTTATTTCTGTAGCGACTTGCATCATAGTATGAGGTATCCACGTTGCATTCGCGACTTATACATTGACATTGGGCGGGAAAGACAATTAGTAAGCGTATGGGACAAACATTTGGCCGTCGTAGTTTTAGAGTAAACTGCGGGGCCGTGAGCCTCAGTGTTACCCGATTATGGGCCATGTGTTACCCGGTTATGGGCTCAGGTTATCCGGTTATGGGCATATATGCTTGTCGATACATCTGCCAGAGGTTACTAGCTACGCGCTATCATGATCGGTGATGTAGTCAGCATATACTCCTGGCGTTCAATTTACAGCTAATGCCAGGTACTTAGTCTCTGGCTCGACGCTATGCTTTATACCTTTCACCTACACATACGTACCAGGGTTGTCTTCAAAGTGCATTTCACATAGCTGGTTAGATTACCCTTGAGTTTATACAGTATTTACTTTATGGCATGCATTTTTGTATCTTGTTACGTCCCTCTGAGGACCTGGTTCCCTTCCAGATCCGGACGAGCACTTGTACCCGACCATCTACGGAGCAGGAGTAGAGGCAGGATTCCTGATTGAGGACTTCGAGGCATTTCCAGGGGAGTTCCCATAATTTGAGTACGTGGCTGTTTCGGACTAGAGTTTTCATATCTAGCTAGTTGATACTCTAGTCTAGTTATCTTACTTCTTTCTGCACTTTATTTCCATTTCTGTATTTTAGTGGGTTTGTCCCCATCAGACTATTTCAGATGTATTATGGATATTCAGACTCTTGTGTTTTATTTACCAGCATTTGTTTCAATTATTTCGATATTGTATTATGTGGATGAGATTAGACATTATCTGCTATATATTAGCATATTAGACTTGTTAGTATTTTAGGACAACATAGCACCCTTCGATAGGATCCATTAAATTGGGATATCCTTCGGAGTCGTGTCAGCTGGCCAATGCCACATGGCCTGGTCCCGTGTATTTTGGGACTGGGGCATGACACGTACATATATGCTTGTCGATACATCTGCCAGAGGTTACTAGCTGCGCGCTATCATGATCGGTGATGTAGTCAGCATATACTCCTGGCGTTCAATTTACAGCTAATGCCAGGTACTTAGTCTCTGGCTCGACGCTATGCTTTATACCTTTCACCTACACATACGTACCAGGGTTGTCTTCAAAGTGTATTTCACATAGCTGGTTAGATTACCCTTGAGTTTACACAGTATTTACTTTATGGCATGCATTTTTATATCTTGTTACGTCCCTCTGAGGACCTGGTTCCCTTCCAGATCCGGACGAGCACTTGTACCCGACCATCTACGGAGCAGGAGTAGAGGCAGGATTCCTGATTGAGGACTTCGAGGCATTTCCAGGGGAGTTCCCGTAATTTGAGTACGTGGCTGTTTCGGACTAGAGTTTTCATATCTAGCTAGTTGATACTCTAGTCTAGTTATCTTACTTCTTTCTGCACTTTATTTCCATTTCTGTATTTTAGTAGGTTTGTCCCCATCAGACTATTTCAGATGTATTATGGATATTCAGACTCTTGTGTTTTATTTACCAGCATTTGTTTCAGTTATTTCGATATTGTATTATGTGGATGAGATTAGACATTATCTGCTATATATTAGCTTATTAGACTTGTTAGTATTTTAGGACAACATAGCACCCTTCGATAGGATCCATTAAATTGGGATATCCTTCGGAGTCGTGTCAGCTGGCCAATGCCACATGGCCTGGTCCCGTGTATTTTGGGACTGGGGCATGACACGTAGATTTATGTTTGACTCTTCGTATTGTTCATAAATAATATATATGACTTGCTCGTGTCCTTCGGGGTACGTTTAGATGTGTGGTGGACTCGTGTCGCAAGCGTATCCTAGATCTAGTAGGATACGGGAGCGATGCACTCAATGTGATTGTACAATTTTATTTCTAGATCTATTTCCATTATTTTAGTCATGATAATATGTAATTATATGTATGTGTATATATATATATATATTGTTGTGTATATATATATATTTATGTATTTATGCATCATAAATCTATGTACTAGTTTATATTATATTTATGTAGTTATTTCTCTACATATGTATTCGCTTTTAAATGTAGTAGTGTATTTATATATGTATTGTGTGTATATATATATGTTGTTATATATATACTTATATATATATATATATATATATATATATATATATATATATATATATATATATAAGATGTTATGAATAGTGTACGTATATGATACTATAATATGTGTTGTTAGTATTATTGTAGAGATGTACATATATATGTATGTGGAGGAGCTTGTATATATATATAAATATATGTGGTAATTATATGTATATATTAGTAGTTATAGAATGTATGTATAAATTGTATAGTCGTATATATATATGTATATATATGTATATTGTGTTAATATAGAGGGGTCTTTAGCGACAACAACAAAGGCAACAGCAGCAGCGTAGCAACAGCACAACAGCAGCATTAGCGACAACAAAGGCAACAGTAGTAGCGTAGCAACAGCACAGCAGCAGTATTAGCGACAGCAATAGCAATAGCAGCAGCGTAGCAATAGCGCAGCAGCAACATTAGCGACAATAGTTAGTGACGACAGCAGAAAACCATCGCAGAAATAGTAGAGTATCAGCAGTATCAGTTATTTCAGCGACAGCAGGCAGGGGCCTTTAGTGACAGTTTGGCAGTTTTATATATATTAGATATATATATGTATAGATATTTATATATATATATGGTAATTAATATATATGCAAATATGTTCCTAATAGCTATTTGTATTATAGTATACTATATATATGTATATGTAGTGTAGCATATAATATTATTGGGTAGTTAATATATAATTGAAGTTTTGAATAATTACCTTGTGATAACTGTTAGTGTTTAGTTGAGTATTTATTGGGTTATACTCTTTATAGCTAGGTGGGTTGGTAAGTTGATAATTAAGTTCCTTGGTATTTTTAGTTAAATATTTAGTTTAGCTAGTAATAGTTATTGTCAGTTAACTAGTTATTTAGTTATCAAGTTAGTATATTTTAGTTAGCTAGTTATCTATTGTTATGAGTATCTTTAGTTATATGTATGTATGTATGTATGTATGTATGTATGTATGTATTAGTAGTTAGTGTTTAGTTGGTAGTTAGTAATTATATTCCTATTAGTATATACTAGTAGTTGTTTTGGATTGATACCTACATATATAGCTAGAGGGATAGTTAATATATACTAGAATTCACAAATACCTTGAGATACCAAGGTAAGTATCAAGGTATTGGGTTTGGGTATCAAGATAGAGGTTTAGTGTTGTGATACCAAGTTGGTTCAAAACCAAGATAATTATTTAGCAATTGTAACTAGGATTTATATATTTGATATTGCTTTATTATAGATATTTGATATTATCGATTGTTTGCGTATCCGGAGATACGGTATCTTAGTATCCTAAGATGTAGCTTGTATGGCCTAGATTCATAGTGTGTGAGCCCAATATCATTGAGTTAGACTTATGCAACCTAGAAATAGGTAGTTGACCATAGTTGACTTAGAATTGACTTGTTGACCTAGAAGTTGACTAGCTTAACTTATTTTCTTTTCGGAACCTTGTATTGATGTTGTATTCCATATCTAGGTCTTCGAGGCACCGTATCAGACATATATGAGAATTTTTACTGGACTTCAGGCGAGTACATTCTCTGATAGTTTCTTCTTTATGATATCCTCTATGTTCATTATATCTAGTGTAGATATCCATGTTTTCTTGACACACTGGTTACACGGATTGGTATATCCGGATCTCGTCATGCGATGTTATTCCTTGTATATAGTGTATCTTGTGCAAGTCTTGTTTTATTGATTATCTTGTGCATGTACAGACACAGATTCTCGAGAAGAGTCACTATCTTCTTGGAGAATCTCATACCATAGCATACCATGGTTGGATCCACTATACCAGTCGAGGTTGGAGAGTATGTAGTATAGATATGTGATCATACCCTCCTTGTGCAAGTCTTGTTCCTTGTGAGTGTTGATCATACACCACACATATGATTAACCAGGCCATTTACTCTTGTGCAAGTTCCCAAGCCGATCACATGCTAAATCTGGTACTCACTCACTTAGTCATTAGTATTCTTGTTCATTGCCATATTGTTCATTCTTGTATTTATTTTTAGTATTTCCTTTATTTTGTATCTCTTGTACATGTATATGGCATCTTGTATATTCACATCTATTTACTGTTATATAGTTTATATCATTGATTAGAACTGCTGTTAGAGATGTACTTTGCTCCATTCCTAACTGGAAAGTATTTTTCAGAGGATCCGAGAGATTGGTGTCCGACATACTATGGACTTCGACTTATAGATGGTACAGAATTAGACCCCCAAGTTCTGGAGTGATTGCCGGAGGGTTTATCTGGATCACTAGTTTTCATAGTTAGTTTCTTTAGCATTTTGGTACCGGATTTGTTTTTGACATATAGTATAAGGTTGGATATTATTTTTATTGTATATATATATATATATATATATTGAATGGATAGTTATGTTAGACTTCCTTGATATATTCTCGTACTTTGGAATGTGTTTGAGTTTTGTGTTGAGATATTGTTGGCATATTTGATATTATTGTGAGATGTTTAGATAGTATAGTTGACCAAGACATCGTTCTACCGCCGATGCGGCGGTGTAGGCTGGACGTTATTCTCGACTTATATCCCTACACCCGGTACGGGTCATGACACTTGTGCGTATTTAGGGTAGAGTTATTACCCATGGCATACAGGTAACAAGTTAGAGTGAACTAACACTCATCAGAGGTAATATGGATGTGATAGGTTAGAACAACTTAGCTTGGAGAATTTTATGGACTTGATATCCATGGTGTACTTATGCAAAGTACTAGTAACAAGTGTGAATGTTAAATAAGAGATAAGAGTGGACAAGATGTATGTTCAGAGGTATAAGGACATGACACACTTCTTTATGAGGGACCCACTGTAAATATCTGCTCAGAGGTGATATGGATATGACAGAATAACTCTGTAGGGATAAAAAAAATTTCTGGACTTGATACCTATAGTGTACTTGTATGATGTACAGGAAACAAGTTCGAAGGTGAAATACTATCAGAGGTAATATGGATATGATAGGTTGCATATTTGTGAGAAAAATAATGCAGAGGTAAGGAGGATATGGTCATCTTCTTTGGCGGATTATCTCTACTAGGGAAATGGAAGAAATGATAGTTCAGAGGTAATATGGACATGAACCATCGTTTTCTTTATTGGCAAGAAGAAAGAGAAGTAGAATATCTCTAATCCAACTGGAGATTGACATCGTTAGGAAAACTGGGCTCTAAGAATCCATTTATTTTCGTAAAGGAATATGTTGGTTGATCTCAACCAGAACGTTTTGTTGGATTTGAGAAATTTTTCGCCAGGAGACTTTTTGTGGATCTATTACTTGTTGCATATCCAAGACTCTTAAAAACAAGTAATAGTTCAAAATAATGCATTAATGTCTTGCTATATTTTTACAATACTAGGGAATACGAATGTAAACCATATACATCTTAAACACTCAGCTGGGGATAAAGGAGAATAAATATAAATATTATACATTTATAATGTCCTATTTGGGATTAGAAAAATAAAGTCTAGCCTAGATACAGTACTTCTAGAGAAATATACCACTGACATTATCGCCAAGTCTCCCTTAGGCTTTGCTAGCCTAAATTTTGGCTTAGAGATGGCGCCTCTTGAACTTCCTACACTGGGAAGTCACCAAATTAGAGTGACATCACATTGATGGTAACTGGCTTACCGTCATTATGAAGGGTGATAGCTTCAGTATCAATCAGTCACTGGATGCATTTATTCAATGCGTTACAATCTCGTGTAGCATAATTTATGTATCGATGGTACATGCAGTACTTTGGATCATCGATTTTGTCTGCCTCTTGCTGACGTATAATGTCAGGCAATTTGATCTTGTTATCCTTCACTAATGCATTCAAGATGTTGACAACATCATCGTCGTCAAAGGAATAAGTTTCCTTTAGCCTGAGCTGTCGGTTGGGTGTTGAAGAACCCTTTGATACAATGATAGTTAGAGCCTTATTTGATTTATCAGTGCAATTGTTCTCATTGTTGAGGGTGAAAGGGTGCTTGCTTTTATCTTCTGTATTGGGCATTTATAATCCTAAATTATGTGCCACCTCCGCACTACCTTCAGCGGCTTCGACACCTATGATGAATGTCGTACAGTCTTGAGATTGGGTTGGACCAGTCCCGAGCCTTACTATAGGCAATAGGTTCTTTTTACAAGTATTAATAAATGTGAAGTCTGAAAGACCGGGAGATAACTTCAGAGTTGCCTGCCTGAAATACTCAATGAATTCACGAGCGGATTTTTTCTCCTTTTGTTTGATATCGATGAATGATGATATCATCATATCCATGCCTCCCTCGTAGAATTGTGAGAGAAAAAGATACTTCATGTCATCAAATGAGGATATACAGTTATCAGGTAAACTGCGATACCAATCATAGGCTATACTGGCCAAGCATCCCAGGAAC
The DNA here is from genome assembly GCA_036927795.1 of Iris macrosiphon. Classification (NCBI taxonomy): domain Eukaryota; kingdom Viridiplantae; phylum Streptophyta; class Magnoliopsida; order Asparagales; family Iridaceae; genus Iris; species Iris macrosiphon. The sequence goes on along the minus strand of JAYESA010000016.1, from coordinate 38,013,966 downwards.
AATCTGGTAAGGAGAGCATCCTCTTTCTACAGATGAGCCATCATCATATTGAAGTAATTGCTCGGTAATATCCTGCCTTCAAAAAAGACTATCGATTGGGATTTATATTTAGAAGGGAATGAAACATTATCCCAATGTGGAGGATAAGGTTGTTTCATCCCCAACTTTTGGAGTTGGTCTTTGTTCTTTAAACCATCGACCTGTGAACACAACTCTCGGATAGCTTTGAGAGGTTATTCGATCCAGAGTGGTACGACAGACTGATAAGATCCTGGTTGAATATGTATCATTACCGGTGTAGATCTACCCCTAATATTGAGAGGATTAAGAGTTAGTGCTCCTGACTCTTGGTTTATGACCGCTTTTGGATTTATGTTATCCTGCAGAGATGTTGTTTCAGGAGTAGGAAGTGCAGGTATAAATGAAGCCACTTGGACTGGTACTAGTGTAGCAGAATTTTGGGCTGTCATTATTTGATGCATATTTTGCATCATGGTGTGCATGTCCCTGAGAGCGGCCTCTAATGAGGTGAGGCATTATTCGTTAGCTTCTGATGGAGAAGCAACTTGTTCATCACTGATAGCGTAAATGCTAATATCCCTATATACGACAGAGGGATTGGTAGAAAGAACCGTGTAGTTAGAGTCTACACTGTCAGTTTCATAATCGACGGGATGGCTACCCCTAGCCTCGAATTCTGAGGAATGGGGATTCTCGTAACGAATAAGCTCCCATCTTCAAGAACGAGTATTTTGGTATACTTCTTCAAAGGTGTCGACGAGTTTGTCAAATCTCCTCTGGCTTGGTGTTCTTGAAAAACTTTGTCTTCATTGTCTCCTACCACGGGAAGAATGCGAAGCCCTATATGCTGAAGCAAAGAGCGGTTCGTCATTATGCTCATGGTTGTCAATTTACTTTGTATGTCGAGGTTTAGGAGACATAGTGTAAGTCAATCGATCAAACACAAACCGCTTTGCTGATGCACGATAATATTCGATTATAACTCTATGATAAATTAACTATGTTTATAAGGAAACACTGTTGTAATGTCAGAAGGGTCCCTATCTTTATGCTTTTGTACAATAATCTCACGTAAATCGAAAGAGAAAAGAAAAGAGGAGGAAAAGGGCAGACTCTGCCTCTTTACATGAGATACAATAAATTTTCTATGCATATTTTTGGTCCCTTGTTTATAGAGTGATGTGCTGGCTTGTTTGGCAAGTGATTCGTCATATCTTGAGTTTTTTCCTTTCAGGGAGGAGAGGAAGTTGTTACTAGCAGTCCTCTTGTGTACACACACATAATTAGCATATTGTGAAGAGATTGATCCTGCTTGGCACACTTTCTGTGGCACAGACAGAGTTGGCACAGTTTGTCTACATGCATTTAATTTGGCAAGAAGGTCTTGGCCTGGCAGACTAATAGTAGGCTTCTGACGAGCGGCATATAATTTTCCCTCCACTATGTGCATAAATATGATGTTAGGAGAATGATTCTCCCTTACCAAGACTTTATTTGTGTCACCCTTTGCTTGTTTATTTGGACAGCGGTGTCCATGCCTTGCTTGCCTCGAATATTACAACGAATATGCGTAGGCTGAGAAGCTTAGTGTGGATCACCCTTTGCTTGAAATTATGCAATCGCTTGTTTAACACAAGAGATTCAGAAGCTTGGGTGTGGATCACCCTTTGCTCAAAAATGTATGAGTTGCGCGAATTGTATCCCTTGTTTAACACGAGGCAATTGTCCACAAAGTCATTGATCTGAACAGAATTGAAAGGGGAACTCTTGTCAATTAAAATACATTTTTCTGTATTAGCAGCAACTTCGGGATATGCATGACGAGGCTTGGTCACCCACACTTTGTGAGTTTTCCTCGACATGACTGCGGATAAGGGGTAGGCACTACCCCCAGAATGGATCATTTCTTCATATGCCTGTTGGTCGAACTTTACGACCAAGGTCTTGTGCATCGAGCCGACCGAAGCAGTATCAAATTGAGTTATCACCTTCTCGTCAGAGGTGAAAGTCGTCTCCAGCCGAGTCACCATCTTTGTTTGCGAGAAAATATTTATACGAAACTTTTGTGTTACAAACTACTGGAAAAAAAGAAAAGTATAAAAAGATCCTAAACATGTATCTAAGTTCAATTGATTTTAGGAAAGTATAGCTGAAGAGATCTGATTTACGGACGATCACTTTACTCCTTGGACCATTCGACGATGAAGAAATGCACACACCGACAAAGAACTGCAGACAATGACGAAGAAATATAGGGAATGATGTGAATAACTTGGAGAGTTGAATAATACAAAAGCTTTGGCAACATCGGTACGAGAATCTTCTATTTCTCTCTATTTATAAAGTTTAGGAACAATTATGAGAGTATGCGTGCACTTTGTACACTCAACACTATTTTACCATTGTGCACGACCTTTTGGTGGACTAACACCCGACGTTCTTAATGAGTGGGTGCACAAGTAACTACCTGCTTGACACGTAGCTTCCTATACGAGAAAAGCATAGGTCGTGGGGACAATTATTTGTCCACTTTTTATGAGAAGTACGGCATGTAATACATGCACTCATAACTGTTTATTGTCGGTTAGGATAATATACACACTTTAGAAGTCATTTGGAGACTTGTGCATTTTTTGTAAATTGGTACTACTTTGTATTTTTGAAGCAGTTGGCACTACAGCGCATTTTTGAAGGTATTGGCACAATGACGCATTTTTGAAGAAGTTGGCACTATGGTACACTTTTGAAGAAGGTGGCATAGCGGCACAATTTTAAAGAAGTTGGCATTATGACGCACTTTTAAAAAACTTGGCACAATGGCACACTTTAGAAGAAGTTGGCACAACGATGCACTTTTGAAGGAGTTGGCACAGCGGCACACATTTGAAAAAATTGGTACAGCGGCAAACTTTTGAAGAAATTGGCACAGTGGTGCACTTTTGACGAAATTGGCACAGCGGTGCACTTTTGAAGAAATTGGCACAGCGACGCACTTTTGAAGAAGTTGGCACAACGACACACTTTTAAAGAAGTTGGCACAGTAGCGTACTTCAGCAGCGTACTTTTGAAGAAGTTGGCACAACAGCACACTTTTGAAGAAATTGGTACAACGATGCATTTTGAAGAAATTGGCACAGTGACGCACTTTTGAAGTTAGTACAGCGGTTGGGTTGCTTAACTACAAACTGGGTCGGTGTGCCGCAGCTCAGCTGTAATGATGAATTCTGACTCTTCCGTTTCTGTATTTTATATCAGTCTGTCTGCTGCATTAAATGTTGAAAGAGGGAATATCGTTTGTGCACTAGCTTTCGTAACTATAAGAAAGCAACATTTTTGTTTACTGAATAGTGCGCCATCCTCTGAAATTAGGAAAAGTGTGCCAAAGTAAGTATTAAGAAATTGCACATCTTTCTTCTGAAATAAGTTGAAAGTGCGTTGTTCTTCTACTGTTGGGTTTAGTTGTAGAAAACTACGCCATATATCTGAGGCATACTTTTTATGCTTCTACAGTCTCTTTATTTTTTCTCCAATCTCTGTCGTCTCGACGACCCCTATTCCCCTTACTGAGGAGTTTGATAGGGGCAAATTTGATCCATGATCCCCTAATGCTAATGCTTTGACTGGAGGTATATGGGTGCATTGGTCTTCATTTTATGAGGCCATGGACACGGGGACACAAGTGCACAGTTTTATCACATGGGCAAGAGATCGTCAGGAACATGCAGAGACGAAACCGTACTACCGGACGCACATGGTCATTGCTGAAAGGCCTCAATAAGAACATGTGTTAATGGCCCAAAATTTTTGTTATGCGCCTGGATACAGCTGTCTTAGGAAACTTATCATAAACATTCGTCAGAAACCTATGTGTGACTCTTATTCGCATGGATGCAGCTATCTTCCTGAAGCACTACGTCATGCGCTAATGGTCAACATGCACACATATGCAGGAATTAATTCATGCGCATGCCATCTCCTGCACATGGGTGACCTGGCTCTGTATGTTTTTGCCTTTGTACATATTGCTAGCATTCTGACTTTGTGTGTTCAATATATAAGAATCCTCTTTTATCACTTTATTCTTGATGGAGCAAGGAAGGATATCATAAATCCCATCATTTGAAGAGAATGCCAAATTTATGTGGTAGTTTGTCAAGAACTGCTCCAAGAGACGAGGATGAACGTCATTATTCATGACTGGACCTTACCTTTTTTATGCAGTATGCTAGCTACGTCTCTCCCTAATATGCGGCCTTCTATCGGTTCCACTATTGCGGTGCTGATTACATAATTTTGATTGATTGTCAATCAAAACTCTATCTTCAGGCATTCCGTATAATAGAAAATGGACCAATCCTCCCTTCTTTGTTATCCATCAGTATGGATTCTTTTCCATACACTAGGGAGTCTGATGGAGGGATAACCCATAAAGTTATGCTACCAAGATCACTCGCGTCGGTAGCAGAAACAGCGCAGAGGAGCGCTTTGATAGAGAATATATTGAATTTAGAAATTTTCATCATATGTACTCATGATCTTGAATATCAATGAAAACCTACAATGTAAATAGATTTTTATCACATGTACTGATGATCTTGAATATCAATTAAAGCATTTTTCTTTTACCAAAACTTCTCCTTTGGACTTGTTATGTTTTGTGAACATAATTTTTTTACTAGAGGTAGTATATACATAGTATAATACCGTAGTTGTTAAGGACATCCTACTAGGGGAATTTTGGTGGACTCTGTAGAAGCATAAAAAATCATGCAGGCTGCATAAAGGTCATGCCCCTCAACAGAATAATCAAACTGCAGAGAAGCAACATTCAGCTTGAACAGTCAAGCCGTAGAAGAGCCACATGCGGCCTGATCAACTAAATCACAGAAAAAGTCACATAGTATACTATATGCGGCCTGAACAACCACATAGCAGGGAGGCAGCATAAGGACACCCTGACACAAATTTTGATGCTTGTCAGAAGCACTGACATATCACTCATAACTCTGAGATGCTTCGAGACTCATGAACATGATGGTTCAGGAAAATACAATAAGTCATATCAGTGCATTAATTGCTTGACAAACGTGTCATGCCACGTGTCCTACGTATGCGGCTAAAGTGTCCATTTGACCAAAAACCTCGACAAGAGTTTGCATGCGGCCACGCCATCATGCGGCTAGAGTGTCCATCCGACCAAGGCCCAAACGAGAGCACGTATGCGACTAGAAGACCCATGCGGCCTTGCCATCATGCGGCTAGAGTGTCCGTTCGACCAAGACCAAACAAGTGCACATATGCAGCTACAAGACCCATGCGATCCTGCCAACATACAGCCAGAGCGTCCAGACGACCAAAGGCCAAACGAGAGCTCATATACGACCATGCCATCATGCGGCCAAGTTGCTATGCGGCCTCCAGCTCACAAGAACTTTCTATTATAACTGCAAAGATCTTCCGACAGTTGGTGCTGACTACGTGTCCAACTGACCAAGTCACGCACAAAATGGGTTGGTAAAAACCATAAGATCTCTTTAACAGATATCTCAATCAAGACCACGTGGCAATCGGCCCATGTAATACGATGACAGTTGCAACCATATTCTGTTGAAGGAGCCTTATGCGGCCACCAAACAGAGGCATATGCGACATCCATAGCCTAACAGCACGATATCAATAAATAGGAGCAACTTGAATGTTCTAGGGGTGGGCTTTTTTTTCTTCTTCTGCTTAAGAGAGAGAGAGAGCATACCACCCCCGGCCAATACAGAGAGAGAGAACATACCGAGACGAGCAAAAAGAAAATGCAAGCTTCCTCAACCTGCATCGGATCGTCTACAGAGCAAAGGAGATGTCATAGCACTCCTTGTCCATCGCCATACCCCAGAATAAAATATTGTACTTGGACAATCAAGTTTAGGATTCTTTGTACTCTTCTTCGTTCTTTAAATATAAAGTTTTACACAAACTCATTTAATAGCGAACAAGATGGCGACCCTGCTAGGGATGTCTTTTTCTAATGATGAGAAAGTTGTGGCACAATCTGACATAGCCAAGCTTAGGTCCACTCAAAGGATGCTAGTGGTCCATTTTGTTTAGTAGGCCTTCGAGGACATGCTCTCCGGGGACTGAGCGAGTTCTTTTCCGAGGCAAGAAAAGCGCAAGAAGACCCGCAGGATACGTGTAGCAAAGGCCGCTGGGCCTCACCCAATTGCGGAGCTTGTGCTCCCCATCTCTCTCCTAGTCGCAGGGACTGCACAGCATGCTTCCACTGCTTATGAGACAGCCTCTTCCAACCAGAAGGGTGCTCAACACTCGAAGACCGACAGAATGTGGGCAGCAAAGGCAAACGCGCCCCGCCTAAGTACGGAGCTTGCGCTCCTCGCCTCTCTCTGTTGCTGAAGGCACTCGCCAGGCGTCCCCTCAGGATGTACATGCGGCATCCTCTCCTGACGCAGAAAATGCTCAGCACCCAAACTCTAGCAGAGGAAAACACTAAAATGGCAGACGTTCAATCGCTGATGCAAACTCTATGCGACCAAGGAGGAGGCTACATAAGACTCACTATGCGGTATCGGTTGACGGCCGTAGGAAGATGGCCGTATGCAACTCTGCCAGCAGTCGAACCTCTATTTTTGATCGAATCTCACGCAGCGCTGATTCTATGCACCATGCTGAGAATGGTGAAAATCCAAACTTATATTCTTCGTACTACGTGCCTACGGGTGCCAAGTCGAAGAAGTATGGGACAGTGCGAGCTCGTCATGCTCAAGCAACTGTCCATTCGGCTGACCATCGGAGGGCACCGCTAATTGTTATTCGGGCTCCTGATGGAAAGTTGTATAAGACCTAGTCGTGCGTCCAGCCTTCAGCGACAAATGGACAGGGTCTATCTCAAAAGTTTTCTACTAACGATCTAGGAAAAGTTCTTGTACGAACCCTACATCAGAAAGCAAAAATAATACCCACGCACCAGTACACTTGGTCTACCCGTGCTCACGAAAAGAAGGTGAGTCATCCTTCGCCTGACTTGCGCAATATGATTAATCACAAGCCCAAGGCGAGGGAGGCAGCTACAGAATATGAAGCATCCTCATAGGATATCATTGTGCCAAAATTATCATCAACTGCTGCTGTAACAAAGAGGTAGTACCTACAAGCAGGCAGTCGGCATCGCAACGACTGCACCCGACAGCACCTATCCGGCAATAATCCAAGGATCAGGTGCAAACATCCGAGGAGGATGAGATACCATTCACCTTATGTTACTCTACTCATAAGGACCCCTCCACCGTATGGGGAAAGAAGCCCAGCACCTCCAGCCTGCCAATCTCTACCAGCGCATTTAAAAGGACATTAATAGGAGGACCAGCAGCAGGACCTACAGAAGGAGTTTTCTAAGGGCACCCACTCGAGGAAGAAGCTATCGGCTATCGGGGGTAGCTCTTCCTCAGAACCCCTGGAGTTAGACAAGTGGGGGTAGTAATACCCCGGACCTATACGACAATCCGGCGTTCCAAAGAGATAAGAATTCCCAAGGAACGAATGCTTAAGCCCCTAGAGGTAGCCACCCTCGGAGAGAAGATGCCACCTCCTACGTTAGGGGTAGTACTCCCTTTGAGTCCGAATATGGCACGACGCTGCCAACCTTCCCTGACGACTATTCATTCCATGAATCCGAAGCAAAAAGTGCTATGTTTACTGTCCCGTCCATTTCTTCGCATATAAGAACGACATACATGGCAGGGGATGAGCATGAAGGCCCTAGTGATCGGTAGTGCCTCGAGGCCCTCGAGGCTATGATGCAGACCTTGAGCAAATCAATGCAAGCCTTGACCCAAGCTGTGCTAGACATCAAGGCAAGTATAGTCTCCTAGCCACCAAGGGCCTCAGGACAAGCAAGCTTAGACCCGGGGACCAATGCGGATTCTGACGCAACCGCTCCACCAATAGACAAAAATTATCCACTGTCCGGTTCATCTGTCCCTTCAGCGGGGAAGGAAGCCAAAGACACAAAGAAAATCTGGGAACTCCGGGCTCGCCTAGATTTTATGGGCAGTCAGGATTCACTACACGAGCTCGGGATACGACAACCGTACCCCCGCGAGTGGAGGGATGTTCCGAACCTGCCAAAGTACAAGCCCTTCAACCTAAACCCAATCGACGGGAAGACTTCTTCCCGTTAATACATGAGCTATTTCGAGACTACAATGGGGCACCTACCTCGTAGTGACGCACTTCTCACCAAGCTCTTTATGGGGACATTGGGGGTTGCATTCTACTTATTTTATAGTCTACAAGACAACTATATCTCGTCGTTTGACGACTTCAAGAGTGTTTTCCTTAAAAGTTTCTATTACGGAGGAAGCGACACGATGATGTATTCCCTGATGGATGTCACCTAAGGGGAAAAGGAACTCGTCCAAAGTTATATCTATCATTTTCGCTAAGCAACATTGAGATTGCCTCTAGAAAATTTTGAGTCCACACTCATGGACATGTGTCGTAGGAACCTACTACCGGTATTCAGCCTCTAGATGGGCGACAATCAATTCAAAGACTAGACATCATTCATCGTCAATGTTATAGGCACTGAAAAGAAGGTCAAAGACGCTCGGCCCGTGGGAATAAAGATCTATATCGCCGATGACAGGGGGAAAGGTCCCAACAATAACAACAGTGACAATAGCAGCCGCAAGGAAAAAGGGGAGTAGGCCCTGGTGGCCAACTTAGCCAAGAAGCCAGAGCAAAATTCGGCTGAGTTTCCAAAGCCCCAGGAGACTTACTCCTTTAAAGATGATGATGTCATGCCCATCTTCGATGTGTTGATAAAGGGTGGGAAGCTTTTGATCCCCGATGTCAAGCGCCCTGTAGAGGCAACCGACATGAACAATCCAAAATACTGCCACTACTATCGCTACATCCACCATGCAATGAAGGAGTGCTACACCCTCAAGCGATACATCCAGTGCCTTCTTGACATTAAGGCCCTTACCTTGGACTTCGACGATAAGAAAGTTGCCGCCAATATGGTATCCCTCCAATTCAGTAACTTTCCCACGACGGAAGTCCAAGTGGGAGTCATTCCGATCCCGATGGCAACAATGGAGGTAGTCAATCTTCCACCAGCTCGCGACCAAGTAGCCGGGCTGATACCTCTTACTATACCTCAGGGCGAGATCATGTGGGTCCACCCGGATCTTGTCCTAGACTTGATGCAACAAGCAGCACCTTTTGTCGTCAAGTCTAAAGCATGAAAACCAAGTCTTGCCACATGGTTTCTTCCACCGTTGTGGAGGCCTGGGCAGGGACAGCCAAGTCAGTCCTACCTACCAGCGTGATTCTAAGGCTCCCGCATCAAAGCACCTTCAATGACCAGGCCATAGGGAAAGCAATGCAGGCCAGGCCGTATGATTATTTCCTTAGAAAACATAAATTGTAGACTTCGGATGCTCCGCACAGCTCAATAAGTCTCCCTGTGCACAAGAGCTAAGTCTCGCATGACTCACCAGCAATGGCGCATGATTGGCAATGTTCCCGTGCATGATATACAAAAATACGCGACAAGTGGGTGTCCTCGACATTGTAGACAATCGTGCGCACGTGGCAGTAATCCTATGCGCACAACTCTGCCAACTCTCTCGTGTATACGTGGCAGTGTTCTTGTGCACAGAGTTTCTTATTCTGCACAAGCTAAGTCATCAACAGTATTCAACACAACAAATTATGAGCTTCCACAGTTCCATTATTATAGCCAATAATCACTTCGTCTCATGCAGCTATGACCTCCAAAAGTTGAAGGTCTGAACTTTGGTACGGGATGACATATTCCTTTACAATCTGACAGTTATTACAACAGCACTCACATAAGTCTAGGATATAAAGATGCTAGTATGCGTTACTACTCCAACAAGATGATAACCTGTAGGGCTAAAATTCCAAAATCATAAACTTCCAGCCATGGTTGATAAGACGGACATCGAGGATAATATTTTCTCGATCCAACCTTATATCAAAGACATCAAGGACATTATTTGATCGATTCAACAGTGTATACAGGCTCATAGAGCCTAAGGAAGATTTGCTAATCAGGGGCAAAATTCTCCAAAAATACATAATATACAGTACCTATATTTTGTACAGTATGCACTTCTCCTACACGAATTACCGTAAAAGCCATTATCTGTATTCATGAGTCATGAATACGCAACAGATACTGGATCCCCAAAAATTTTCCAATAGAACAACCCTTAGGTCTATCTACACTCCTAAGTAGACCACCATCAGTAACCTGAGTTCTCTTGGATATTAGTTCGTGTCCATATTACCTCTGAACTACCGCATTCACATCCTGCCCAGTAGAGTTTGCGATGTCCATCTTATCTTTGAGCAAACTTTCCTATTTGTATGTCAATCATCACGTCCATATTACATCTGATATTAAGTCCATAAAATCTATCATGTCCATTTTACCTCTGATAGGATTTGTTTCAAATCTATTACTTATATCAAAGTGCACAAGAAGTAACATATCCACCAAAAGTTTTCCAGTGGAGTAGTTCTCAGGTCCAGGAAAATTCTTTTATTGAGACTACCCAAAACTCGATTCTTTCCAGCCCTTAGAATTCATGCACCCAACAGTTGCATCTTGTTCGTTTGAATCATGGGGGATAGACATTCTCAGACCAATCAGTCCACCTTCTTCTAAAAAGTATCGGTTTATCCTGGCTATAACTGATTACTTCTTCAAAGGGGTGGAAGATGTTCCACTCGGTGAAGTAAAAATATCGAACGTGATTATCTTCGTCAAGCATCACATCATATATCGCTTCGACTTACCATGAAGGATCGTCCACAAAAATGGTCCACAGTTTGCAAGCCACACTTTCTACCGGTTTTGCGATAAAAGCTGAATTCAGAATGTAGCATCAACCGCCTATAACCAAGCAGCAAATGGTCTAGCAGAAGACTTCAACAAGACCATCATAAAGCTACTCAAAAAGTTCGTATCTTCCAATAAACACGACTGGAACAAGAAGCTGTGTGAATGTCTTTGGGCCTACCGTACAACGGTCCGGACAGCTACTAGCAACACGTCTTTCTCTCTGGTGTACGGAAGCAAAGCGGTCCTCCCGCTCGAGATCCAAATCTCTTCACTCCGAGTAGCCCTCTCCAACCAATTAACCGTCGACGGCAATCATCGTCAATGGCTACAAGAGTTAGAATAACTCGACGAGAAATATCTCTTAGCTCAGCAGCACATTGAGCTATACCGAGTGCGTGTCTTATGAGCATTCAATTGACGGGTCAAGGAGGGAATTTTCCAAGTGGGAGACCTCGTCCTGACCGTGAGAAGACAGATAATCATGACCCATAAGACGGCCCGGCAAATTCCAGCCTAAATGGGAGGGCCCGTTCATCGTGGAGTCTGTATTCTCCAACGATGCCTACCGTCTAGTAAAACCTAATGGCGACTTACTTATGATGTCTATCAATAGCAAGTTCCTAAAAAAGTACTATATCTAAGCTAGACTTGTACTCCCCTTATCCCCAGCGAGGTAACCCAGATGTATATCCCTACACTCTTGGTTCTTCATCCCTAGCAAGTGCCTATGTGCAATTTTTTTCCCTTCTTTACAAATTTATGTAAAAGCCATTATCTGTATCCAGGAGTACTAGATACAGAACGAATAATGGATCCATAAAGTCTTCTCAGCGAAGCACTTCTCAGGTCCACTTACACACTCCTACAGTGACCACTCAAAAACCAATCTCGTTAGACGCTAGCCATGTTCATATTATCTCTGAGCTATCATCCCACTAATCATCCCAACGGAGCAATCCTTAGGTCTATCTTTATTTTCAGATAAACCACACTCAATAAACCACTCCTCGATGAGTTTATTGGATATTGGTTCATGTCCATATTATCTTTGAACTACTGTCCTAATACTTCTCTCCGGCTGAGTTTGCCATATCCATATTACCTCTGAGCAAACCTTCCGGGTCTTGGATATCGATCATCACGTCCATATTACCTTTGTCGATTATCATGCCCACTTATCACCCATCCTTACCAAGTTAGACCAGCGGTACTAAGTCAACAAAAACTTGCACATGCATATCACCTTTACCAGGGCTTGTCTCAAACCTATCACTTGCACTAACGTGTGCAAAAAGTAATGGGCCACAAAAACTGCCATATCCATATTACCTTTGGCAGGGCTTGTTCCAAAATCTAACATGCACTAACGTACACAAAAAGTAATAGGTCCATAAAAACTACCGCGTCTATATCACCACTGGCAAGGCTTGTTACAAAATCTATTACTTGCACTAACATGCGTAAAAAGTAATGGGTCCACAAAACCTATCATGTCCTTATTACCTCTGATAGGAATTATTTTTGAATTTATTATTTGTACTCAACGTGCGTAACAAATAATAAGTCCACCAAAAGATCCCCCAGTTGATTTTCTTAAAGGAAGCAAACTTGTCACGTCCATATCACCTCTGGCAAGGCCTATTTTAAACTTATTATTTGCACCCTTGTGCGTAAAAAGTAATAGGTCCACCAAAGATCCTCCAGTGGGATATATCCTTAAAATGCTACAGTATTGTACTACGTCTATATCACCTCTAGTACAATACCTAAAAGTCCACAACATATAAAATTATGAAAAATGAGAGACTTTATTGATTAATATTCAAGATCATGAATACATATAATAGAAATCCATTACATTCAAGGGTTTTTTAATAGTATTCAAGGTCACGAGTACATATAATGGAAACCTGTTTTAAACGGTTTTCATGAAGTCTCGCTGATACAAACTATTTTTATTAGAAGCGCTCTCCGTGCTGTCGTCATACTGACACAAGTCAAGCCCGCAGCAAAAATCAATACTTTCTGGATCATCCCTCCACAGTGCAAACCTCAATATATGGAAAAGAATCCATACCGTCAAAAAGAAAGGGAGGAGCAGAAGCAGGCGCTCTATAATCATGCGGGAAGATCGACGACAGGAATGTCAATTAATCCAAATCCTGTCATCGACCCCGCAGTCTTTCGGCCGATAGCAACCCGCATAAAAGGGAAAAACGCAGCTGACACATTGAATGAACAAGGACATCTTAGCACACGATGCAGGATGTTTGTCCTCGTCTCCTGGATCAGTTTTGGGCGAACCGCCACATAAAGTTGGTCTTTATCCCGAACAAAGGGTATTATGATATCCTTCTATGCTCCATTATGAGCCACGCTAGGTAGAATAAAGTTTGCACAAGGAAAACATATGACATCAGCATACAAAGAAAAAGTTGACAATTATGTGGCAAAGCCTAGTCGGCGAATGAGGTGTCTTCCATGCGGCATAGCCATGGTGGTCGCATGTCCGGATCGAACTTCCATCTATATGACAGAGTCATGGTTATCACATGTCCAGGTTGAGCCTTTATCTATGCGGCAGGATCTTAGTTGCCGCATGATGGTTACCCATCCATGCGAAAGACTAATAAAGAAAGCCTGTGAATGTTCTTGATGATCTCTCTCATCCATGCGGCAAGGCTATGTAAAAAGTTTGCGCATGTTCTAGACGATTTCTCGTCCATGCAACATGACTGTGCATAGGTGTCTCTGTGTCCATAGAATCCCGATACGAAGAATGTGGTGCTCCCCTACCTTTGAGTAAAGCACCAAAATCAGGGGGCCAAGGATCAAGACCGCTCCTGATAAATTCCTCAGCAAGGAGAGCTGCAATTGTCATCATCCTTCACAAAGAAAAGAAAATAAAGAAAAGAAATGAAGCTCTATCTCTCTCCTCTTAGCCTCCTATATATAGGCTTCAAAAGCCGTGAGAAGATATCGAGGCAATGAACCAAAGTAATTATAAGAATGAATCTGATGCCTCAATTTGCAGGATTTACTTTAAATCTCCATAGAAATCGACGCCTCGAGACCCGTGTCTGGAGACGGTACAGAATCCAAAGAGATCCGCGGAAAGATCAAAGCAAATCTCCTCATTTAATGATCGGACAGCCTGTCAGAGACAACTATACGACAATAAGACTATGCAGCATGTCGTTCATACGCGGCCAATAGTGCTCGTCCATGCTTCTTTCAAAGTATTCTAAACTTATCATTTTCAAAATTTTGAAGGGGGTCTTGAAGAAGCATAAAAAATTATGCAGGCCACATAAAGGTCATGCGCCCTCAATAGAACAATCAAGCAGCAGAGAAGCCACATGTGGCCTGAACAATCAAGCCGGAGAAGTGCCAGATGCGGCCTGATCAACCAAATCATAGAAAAATCTACATAGTATACTATATGTGGCCTGAACAACCACAGAGCAGGGAGGCCGCATAAGTACCCCTGACACAAATTCTGATGTCTGTCAGTTTGCATGCAGCCATGCCATTTGAGTAGATCTATATTCTAAGTTTAGGTTTTTTATGGGTTCCTTGATTTTTGGTGGTTTTGATCTACTAAAATATGGTATTTACAAAAAATAGTTTTTGGGATGGTTGGAGTACTTTATTTCTAGCATTTTGGCTTTTGGTTCAGTTGATTTTGAGCTAAAATAAAGTTTTTATGAAGAAAACATTTTTTTGGTTTTTGGAGTTCTCGCTATGGCTGAACTTGCTATCTAGAGAAGACAAAGTTCTCATGCGACCAGCACCATATACGTCCGAGAGTTTCATGCGGCATGATCCTTATGCGGCCTGGACACTTACCGAATATCCGACCAGCATGCGTCCATCTTGTTGGAAGCATGACTGATAATTACACAAGTGTTCTGGAGCTAATCCTTGAACTTCTTGTGTTTCACTCGCTGAACGAATGAGAAATTTGCTAAGTCCCAGAACGTCTCATGCGGCCTTGACCCATATGCGACAAGCAGACCTATGCGACCTTGACCCATATACGGCAGACAGACCTATGCGACCTTGACCCATATGCAGCACAATCCTTATGTGACGTTGACTCTTATGTGGCAGCAACCTCTATGTGACACCTATCATATGCGACATTAACTATATGCGTCCCTGAACCTATGTGGCCCTATGTGCCTGATTTATTGATTTTCTTGGTTAGATATTTTATTAGATTTTTGTTATTCTAAGTGTGAGATTAATGATTGGAATGCATGAGAACTGAGTGACCATGTGTTAAAACTGACTATATGCTTGACCCGACTATGAATAGAGATAGACCATGCAGCCAAGTGACCATGACTACCTATGTGCCTGACTCAACTTATGTATTTTTATGTGCTAGAACTCATGTGATTTACCAATGATTGATAACTTGACTCAAGTATTGGTATCTATGCTGATACACTTACTACGTGCTATATGTTTTTATGTGTTTCAATGTGATTATGTTACATGTTTCATACTAATGTGTGCCTACGTGCTAAGCGACATATGATGTAATAAATTCCTCCAATATGTACATGATAGTTGGTCAGTAACCAAGCATGGCTAGAATTTGCTTGACTGTTGCATCACGCTCAGGTGAATCCAAATTGAATTACACACCAGCATTAAATGGAAGTGTGGCTAGATAGTATTGATTATTGTATCACGTTTGGGTTAATCCAAATTTAACTTTCGAGTGACAATAGGGATTCGTATCAAGAGTGCCCGTACTTAAGGTACAACCTCTAAGAAGGAATATTCATGTGACTATGGCATGAGATTCTAATTAACCTAATTAGGAAACTTAACTAATAGAGCATTGGGAGGGAACGTTATCTCGAGATCGTGCATGTCGAACCACCCTAAATTAGCTGAGAGTAAAGACTGGCCACCACAGGTATTGTATATCCGCAATAGTAGAGTACAATATTAGTTGTTGTGGCATGATAGTTCAACTCATGTCCTTGTTTGGTTGTGTTGTTGTGTTACGATAAACTGTGGACAAAAACTACGACGCATAATATTTTAGCTTGAACATAATCAAAGGACGTATTCTATCATGATATGATAGGGCAGTTCATGTCCTTGTTTGGTGAAAGAGTATCATATCATGTCATGGATGGGATATATGCCATTGATTGTTGGCTCATGTATCTCATGCTATAGATCTGGTTTTGTTTTTTCATTTCGTGCTTCCTTTGTGGTACTTGCTATTTGGGGTCTGACCCCACTGGTTTTGCAGGACCAGGTTTAGAGCGAGTACCGAAGGATCAAGCTTACTTCTCCCTCACTGATGGCATGCACCAGAATGATGGTTGCGAAAGGTCACGAGTGGATTTTTTGTTTCACTGGTCGTCTTTTGTAAACTATATTCTTTTGGGCATTTAGCCAACCAGCACATGTTAGCCGGCAAATCTGCATAGTAGTTCCCTATATGACTATATTTATACTCAGCCTGTAGCTGACTCACTGTCATGTATACTTTTGATTGTGTATCTGGCATATCAACTTGTATTGCTAGAACTCTAGAATCTTTTGATGCGGCATTTGGGATGTCTTACAGCTTATTCTGAAATATTATATGTTATTGCTACTAGATTGAATGATTGAGATATAGAAGTTCTTGACCCTAGGAGACTTGATTATAATATGCACCCCCTTCGTCTGTAGACAACCTTAATACATACGGGTTACTTCGGTATTCTGTAAGGTACGGTTGGCTGAGTCATTCCTCCGCTCTCTAGTATTCTGGATCTAGGGCGTGACAAGGTTTTAGTGGTGGCCCATTCAGGTCAAACTTTATTTTCAGACTAATGGGGTGGCTTGATCATAGGATGTCTCAATCAGACATGCTCCTCCTTGAAATCCTTAATCTATTTCCTTGAAACTCAGCTTGACTTATGTACCATTGATTTCTTGATCCTTTCTCGTCATATTTTTTATTTATCTTGTGTCCTTTTTTTAGGGCTTCTCCAGCATCGATGGGTGAAGCACCAGCAATTTTAGCAGGACAAGGATCTATTGGCCCTAGCGAGAGGCAACACCTGTACCTGGTGGGATCATTGTAGAACCAACAGAGGAGCACAAGGAGCAATATGTACCAGAAGTTCCAGTACCATCGGTCATACAAGTAGTGCCAGTAGAACTTGATACACCAACATTGCTGGAAATTATATGAGGAATGATGGCGACGCAATAACATCAGTAGCTTCAGAAGTAAGAGCAGAATGTCTTGTTGAATCAAGGATTATAGATAGCCTTAGAAAAAATTATTAGAACAGATTCAGGGGCATCGGTAAGATTCTATCGACTCAACCCTAAGTACTTTGATGGCACGGAGGACTCCATTATCGTAGATGCTTGGCTATAAAATATCAAAATAATACTGACAACGACAAAGGTTCCAGCCGAGGAACAAGTTGGTCAGGTCCGATTGTAACTCCAGGACCTTTCTAGAGATTGGTGGGCAGCAGAAAAAGTTGGATTAAGATAACCTATTTTAGGGGACAACTTTAGGGCCAGTTTCAGGGTTAAGTATTTCAGAGTGGTAGTACAGTACTAGCTACAACAGAGGTTTGTCAACCTTAAATAGTTTGGAAGGACAGTAGATGGCTACGAGGTATAGTTCTGCAGGCTTAGCAAATTTGCTCCAGCGATGGTAGCAACAGAACCAGAGAGGACAATGACGTTCAAGTATGGCTTCATTTGGAGATTCAACAACTGGTAGAGGTCCATAACTACCAGACTTTCGACAAAGTATTTATCGCATCCAGGTGACATGAGCTGACGATGCAGAGGTTAGCTTCATGGATAGGAGGCCAGAAGAGGTCTCATGCACAAAGCGGAGGAGAAGGACAAGCACAACGAATGTCAACACCATCTCTTGGAGTTCGCATTCATGACACAGTACCAAGGAGGCTAGTAGCATCGCCAACAACAGCACCAGCTCGGCTGAACCAACCGAGGCAGCAGCAACAACAGCGATTGGGATCCCCAGTCGGATGTACGTATTATGGCAAGGGAGTCTATATGAAAGATGTGTGTAGAGTAGCACAAGGATTATGCCTGCAATGTAGCATTCCAGATCATCGAATTAGTAATTGTCCTATGATGTAGAGGATTGAAGTACCGGCACAGCGGTTAGCACTGCAACCACCAGGGACAGATCAGTATAGGGGACCAGCACTAGCGATCAGGCCATTAGCTCAGTTTCCATTGTCGACGCAAACTCAGATATACAACCAACAGAGGAATCAGCATTATGGGCAGCAGAGGCCACAACTGCGTATTCAAGGAGCACCACAAGGCCAAGGACAAGCTTTTATCCTATCTCTAGAGGAGGCCTTGGCATCAGGTGACATGGTGGCAGGTTACATTCTTGTTACATATTTTTCTGCCATAGCATTATTTGATTTGGGAGCATCCTATTTATTTGTATGTGTACGATTTTTGACATATATTAGATTAGGGTTCGAGGCATTGCCAGAGAGGCTGAATATAATCACGATAATGGACTCGTAGGAGTTAGTAGAGTATGTGTAGCGTGTCCAATCGTAGTGTGTGGCCATTTATTACCTGCGAAGTTGATTGAGTTCCCAATGGATAACTTTAATATTATTTTAGGCATGGACTGGTTGAGAGACAGTCATGCAACGAAAGATTGTCATAGGAGTAGAGTGTTGTTTAACATCCCGGGCAAGGAAGAATTTATCTTTAGTAGAATGATGAAGGATCAACATGAATGTGGCATTGTAGTAGTAGCAGGAGTTAAATATCGGTTTCCTAAAATAATTGAAGAATTTCTTGATGTATTTCCCGAAGAGCTTCCCGGATTACCCCTAGTAAGAGAAGTGGAGTTTAGCATAGATTTAAAACCAGGAGAAGAACCAGTTCCAACAAGGTCTATCAGATGTCACCGATGGAACTAAACTAGTTGTATTATCACTTGGAAGATTTGAAGGCGAAGAAGTTTATTCGGGCTAGTAGATCACCATGGGGAGCATAAGCGCTTCTAGTAAAGAAGAAGGACAGGTCGACATGGTTGTGTATCGATTATAGGAAGTTGAATGTCTTAATAGTGAAGAACAAGTATCCATTGCCTAGGATTGATGATTTGTTTGACCAATTGAGTGAAGCAAAAGTATTTTCCAGAATAAATCTTTGATCAGGATATCATCAAGTAAGGGTCCGGGAGAAAGATATACCGAAGGAAGCATTTTGATCTCGATATGGGCATTATGAATACTTAGTTATGTCGTTTGGATTGACTAATGCACCAGCAATATTCATGAATTTGATGAATGGTATCTTCATGCCATACCTAGATCAATTTGTAGTGGTATTCATAGACGACATTCTTGCCTACTCTAACAGTGAAAAAGAGCATGAAAAAGATCTTCAAAAAGTGTTGCAAGTTCTGAGGGAGCATCAGTTATATGCTAAACTCAGTAAGTATGAGTTCTGGTTAGATCATGTGTCATTCTTGGAAAACATTATCTCATGAGTAGGAGTATCAGTGGACTACAAGAAGGTTGAAGCAGTAGAGAATTGGCCAATCCCGAAGACAGTAGCAGATGTACAAAATTTCTTGGGATTAGCGGGATATTATCGGAGGTTCATGGCAGACTTTGTACGGATTTTAGCACCAATGACTTGTCTAACCCGCAAGAAGGTAAAGTTTGTTTGTAGGTAGAGTGCCAAGCAGCATTTGAGAATTTGAAAGAGAAACTGATATCAGCACCGATCCTTATACTTCCAGTAGGATCAGGAGGATTTACGGTTTACTGTGACGCATCTGGAAGAAGACTTAGATGTGTATTGATGCAACAATGGAAAGTAATAGCTTATACGTCCTGGCAGCTTCGAGATCATGAGAAGAATTTTCTAACCCATGATTTAAAATTAGCAGTAGTAGTATTTGCTCTCAAGTTATGAGGACATTACCTATACGGTGATCGGGTAGAGATATTTATATATCATGTAAAACCCCTGATCCTAAGATTCGTATTTATTTTTTATTTTAATTATTAATTTAATTGTAGTGATCAGTGGCTAATTAGAAGAAATAGATTTTTTAAAATTCTTTTATTTTAGGTGTTTGTGGAATTAGGGGATTTATGGAGCCATTAGGAATTTTCTCAAATTTATTTCGTGTAGGAGACCTATTGGACAGTTGGTAGATAAATAGTATGCTCTAAAATAAATTTCTAGATATTTTCTATATATATATATATAGGTATATACATATACATTTAATGTTTAGTAATTACAATTAGAAATAGAAATAAAAGAAAGAAAAGAAAATAAAATTTCTTAATGGATTTCTTATTAGAACCCAAACCCAATAGAGCCCAAACTCACTCATACCCAACTACCCGTACCCCCTTTGCATATAAAAGACACAGCAGCCGCAACATCCGCTGCTAAGCCCCCGAGCAGAACCCGCCCCTCCCCTCGCGATCTCCCTCTCTCCCTATAAATAATAACCTAATATCTTTCAACGAAGCCCTAACCCTAATCCTCCCTCTCCACCTCGATACCGCCGTCGCACCACCGGAGCCCGCCGTCGACCGCCCCAGGCCCGCCGCCATGCGCCGGAGCCGCCGGCCGCATACCGCGACGCCGAGCACGCGAGACAAAAATTGATCAAACAGCGTACCTGTGTTCCCGTATCGATTTCCGTGCCCTCGCTGGACCAAACTCGACCTCGTTTTCACCGGTATGATCCTCATCTATCCCTCTTCCCATCCTATAGATTAGTTTATCTCAAATAGCGTGCAAACCTAGGTAAAAAAATTGACGCCAAGTCGAAGAGAAATGACCACTTTCTAAATTCCAGAAATTATGTTTCAACCACCTCTATTCTCAGATTCGTATCTCCCACCACAGAGATCCAAATCCGATTTTTCTTGTTGGTATGACAAGACCACTTGACCTAGTTTAATTTTTGTTAAATACTTTAATTTATTAGCTGCTGTATATGGAATTTAATTAATTAGAAAAACCGAAAATACACTTTTGCCAGATTTCCAAAAGTTGTGAAACGGAGCACGCTCCGCCAAACGGGACCGCCCCACTGTGAACCAAGTATATCAAACGCTACGCACAGTGTACCCGGACACGTGAGAGTTCACAGAAACTGATTCGGACGTGTGTGCGCATCAGAATCAGCCCGTATCCGCGGACAATCCCCATGTCGCAACTTTTGCGAAAGCTGTGCGCATTTTATGCAAGCTCGTCAGATTGTGACAAAACTTGCACCACTAGACTCATGGTAACGCGCTGGTCCTGTGATCCAATTTTCACATAATTCTGAGACAGTTGACCAAGTCGCCAATTGGCGGGCCCTACGGTTGACTTTTTGGACAAAATTGTGTTCGGCTCACCGGAATCCACAGTTGGACATACCGTTGGGTTCGTATTAACATTTATAGTTTGTTTGACCTATAATTTATCCCATTTAGAGACTGTTATCATTGGCACACTTTTCGGTGCAAAGTGGCCCACATGTGGAGTCCGCTTTGGCCCGATATTATCG
Organism: Iris macrosiphon; assembly: GCA_036927795.1. NCBI lineage: Eukaryota > Viridiplantae > Streptophyta > Magnoliopsida > Asparagales > Iridaceae > Iris > Iris macrosiphon. The sequence goes on along the minus strand of JAYESA010000016.1, from coordinate 37,992,487 downwards.
TTTTGCCCCTGTGTCCAAATTGGATGAAAGGGAAGTGCTTTCTAGCTATTTTGCTTATTCTGGGAATGTTGGTGATATTTATTTCAGCATCCAGAGATGTTCATTCTGAGGCCGTAGTTTCTGACTCTTGGTATTTGACATCTGGATATTACACTCTGCAGCTCTCTTGCCAGGCAAGTATACATTGCTTTGTTGTACTATTTAAATTCTGTGTTATTAATTGTATGTTTATATTATATAACTGTGCACGTCCGAGAGAGACTCGGGTGCAATCAACGGAGGCGTTGACGTTAGGACTTATGTCTGACCTAGTGTCTAGTAGACCCACCTAAAGTTGTGGAGTTATCGGTATAACTCCCTAGGCCTTGACACATTTCTTACACGTATTATGAGTCTCATGTAGGGCACGGACTTGCGTATATGGTTGGCCACATGTACGTGTAGGCGTGCAACGGATAGGGTATAACTGCTAATAGTGAAGCATGTTTGAAGACTTAGCAGTTATTAGTAGGCGGAGCATAGACTGTCGTGATACGATGGCCCAACCCTTGTCCTTGTTTGGTTGTAAGGTTGGGCTATTGTTCTAAAGATGGATTATGAGCCAGAGTTACAATGCCCCGGCGTAGTAGCTGAAGCGTGTTGTGGATACAACATGCATAGATCATTGGGCGGGGAGGACGACTAGTAGGCGTATGGGACACCCACCTTCTTTACACTGACACCGCACTCGAAGGAGTGATACGGACATATATATATATATTACTGATACCACATTCTGTAGAGTGTTGGAGTTACTTGGTGATATTACAGATACCACACTCTATAGAATGTTGGACGTTATTGTATTCCTGTGTCCGTATTATAGGGGGCATATGTGGCATATACTAGCCGGTTGTCACGATTGGTGAATTACGTCAGCATATGTCTAGCCTACCCATTCCCATACACTCAAGTTGTCCTCAAGTTGCATTTCACTTAGATGGTTAGGTCACCCTGAAGTTTTTACCGTATTTACTTTATGGCATGCTTTTATGTATCTTGTTATGTCCCTCTGAGGACTTGGTCCCTTTCCAGGTGTATTGTTCACGAGTATTTGCAGGAGCGCAGATCCGGACTGGCTACTTATATTGCGAGAGGTCTACTCTTCGAGCCTCGTGATTGTTAGAGGTTGTATTTATATTATTTGTCTTATTTATTTTTTATTCTAGTTCGGTAGTGGATTTGTTCCCATCCGACTGTCATCTTTAGACACTTTATTTGGGATCTGGTTACAGATATTGGTTATTTACTTATATATGATTTTCTGTGGATGAGATTAGATATTACCCTATGATTTATGATGGTTTATACCACTTGTGGATTTGATATTCATATTATAGCGTACGTGTGTTATGGTTTCCATATATTGGAGTGCCATATTTATACGGCTGGCATGCTTACGTATCCTAGTCCTACGTATTTTGGGACTGGGGCGTGACATGTTTTTAGTGGTGGCCCATGCAGGTCAAGAGCATATTGTCTCGGTTACGTTACTGTACCGAGCAAGCCTGCACCTAGGATTAGAGTATATGATCTCATCCACAACTGACTATGATTCACACTCCTTTCAATCTATTTTATTTAAATAATTGTATCCTGCTTGATTCCTGTGCTTCCCTATTAGTTCCTTGAGTATAGCCTTCTCCTAGAATATAGAAGTCCCTGTTGTTAGATGAAAAAGTAGAGTAACCTTTCTATTAAGAGTACAACTAGGGCACTTACAGACCACTAAGCTTAGAATATCTAGTAAACCCTAGAATTCCTTATCTATAGATTGGTTTACCATTACCCCTTGATGTATTATGAAGACTTGAGAGTATTATAGACACTACTAGAGTTAGTTAGAAGTTTTACCATAATGTTTGACCCTAGTATTGAGGAGCCAATAGAAAACCAAAATTTAATATTAGGACTGAACATAACCTTCATAGTTAGATAGTATTGAAGAACTATAAACTTAGATCATTGTCTTATCATTAGTAGACAGCACCCTAGGAAGCCTAGAGGAATGTAATCAACACTTTTTCTTGATCATACCTCGATCATAGCAACTAGCATACCATCCCCCCTTAGTAAACCATGACATTATCAATAGCCTCTCTATTTTAATTCATGTCTTGTTCCTCTGAACCCATCACGCTCGCTAGTTGTTCGACGACTAACTATGTTCTCCTATTCTTCACCTTTCAACTAGTGCCACCTGACACTTTCGATTGTAGGCCAGGTGAATTCTCTCATGTTAAGGATATGTAGTTTGCTAGGATTATAGTTGTCAATGTTAAACTTTGAAAGTCGTGCTTGGTAGTTAGAATTTGATAGTTTTGAGTTATTCTTGTAGATTATAAATTGATGATTACCCTTTGTTCTAAATCTTATAATTCATATTCATACTAATATAGGTATATCCTTTTTTCACTTAAGAACCAGTAGCTCTTCCATTCTTACTATTGACACTTATTCTATGAGCACTATGATTAAGACTTAAGGTGACCATTACTGATATAAAGCAATAGGATGATTTTCTCGTAAACCCCAATAAGGGTTATGCTTTATTGGCAAGGACAATACTATTTTGTAGAAACTCCTTAAGACTGCCCCAGTATTAGATAATTGTTACAAGTTGGATAGTATGCCTCACAACCTAGGGACACATAGTCCTCTTGACATGTTATTGTAGTATAATTGAATGACATTAGCTATATGCTTGCATAAGACAATAGTGTTTATTCTGATGGTAGAACTTAAAGGCCCACACCCCTATTTTGTCGACTAGCAGCTTAGACAAGGTGTTAGTACTACGACTGTAGGGACTGTAGAGTCTTATTTTGTTTTGTTTGTGAACTTGAATTATTCGTACCTTACTCCATCATGATCTAGCGTATTTATATTTTATATACTACCTTGACTTATGCTGCTATTTTATAGCCTAGTTTTGCAAGCTTATTCTTTTATCGAGCTTGTTCACAACATATGTATTAGTGGATGCATACACTAATACGTTTCAGAATCGGTGTATTAAGGTCTAGCTAACCTTGGTGCGCTTGGTTCGCCCTTCGCATAACTACTTCACGTGGATTGAGATATATAGTGTCTAGTAGCGAATGCACTTTCCCTCTAGGCATGCCTGAGCATATCGTATCAGCTACATAACTGTACTGATATGAGCATGTGAATAGAAATTTACCAAAATAGGATTTTAATCCACAACTATCTTGACAATTCCCATTGAATTCTTTAAACGCCTTGATCCCCATACTTCTATCCTAGAACCTCCCCCTTGAACTCTTTATTATTGTTATCCGTCTTCCCTTATTTCGGAAAGACGAAACCTCGTGCTTAGTATAAGTTGATATGCAGGTAGTACAAGAGATACCCATAGGCCAATCGCATTATTTGGTGACTATCTTTTATAAATTGTTTAAGGGCGTATCATATGTGATATAATTGGTGTTAAAAAATTTGAGGATTGAATAACATGATTAAATAATTTGAGGAGGATTTCTTAAATGTATAGCCTTATATGGTAGATGGATAAAATCTAAGTCGGGTAGAAGTTGCATTGTCAACTTGAGAAAAAAAAATTTATTTGTGACCAAGTAAGATTCGACTATGAGATTAAGTCATTTTATATGCGAAGAAATTTTTAAGAATGACTAAGATGGTGAGAATTTAATGAATTTTGAAATCTTGATATTGAGGATCAAATATTTATACCTTGAGCGCATGATTTGAAGTTTGAATATTGAAGATTGAATCATCGACTTAAAACTTAAGGATAAATATAGAATCCTAGGCTTGAACAATTGGTGAAGTAGAGATAAATTTTACAATTGGATGATTTGAATTAAAAGTTAAATTTTGATTGCTGGATTTACTATTGGAATTATTGGGGATGTGAATTAAATTTAAAGAATTGAAGGATACAAAATTCATAAGTGAACAATAGGAATAATATTGGACTAAAATTGTTTTCTAGCGGAGATTATGATAATGGGAGATCATGATGTAAAATTCATATGCGTATTTAATTCTTGAAGATGTTATATAGAATTAATTTAAATTTGGATATTGATAATTTGAAAAAGTGAAAAGAGATTACAATAGGTTGAATTTTGGTTGGAACAGTGATTATCTTAACCTTGAAGTGATTGTGATGGATATGATTATGATTTTAATTATCGCAAAGAGATTGCAATTTACTTGCCCTATGTACATGAAGGATTAACAAATTATGCCTTATTTTAATTTTGAGGACGACATGTTTTAAGTTGGCTAGATTGTAAACCCCCTTACCCAAGATTAGACCTACTTGGATTAGATAGTAAGACTAAGGCTAGTTTGAATCCAAGTAGAAATAGAACACGGTATTTTTATTCCAACATTATATCACTTAGCGCACCTTACCGTGCTTCGATAATTGGAGCACTACTCTAGTCATTGCCTTCCTACAAATTTCACAACCTTGTCCTAGACGTGACCGCCTACCGTTCGGACCTCGGTGTAACTTATAATGATGCTCTCTTGTGCTACATTTTAGTCGCACAATATTCGTCACGAACGTTATTTCTTAATTCTAAGATAATTTCAACTTTGTATCCTTGTGCGTTCCAATCAAAATTGGAGACACAATCTTGACCCATTTTGTGCGACCCAAAATTTTGATAATATTCTATCATGAGCCCTCTATGTCCATGACCCTTGTGTCCCACCTAATGATATCCCATGTACTTCTAATTAACTCAAGAACACCATGCGCATTAATTTTGATTAATTTAATCCAAATTCCATCTTTGTGCAACTTTTCGATTGTTGGGCGCATTTATGCAAAAGAGCATTTAGGTGCACACCATTGGACATGACACATGAAGAAACCTATTTTTCGTTCATGTGGATTTCCTCTATGATATTTGGAATGTGAAACGCGCAACGTCGTCCCCTCATTTAAACCAAGCCTTGCATTTTATAATGCAAATTATAGCCCCCAAACATTCCTATAACGTTGGACTTAGTTTTAATTTCGAGAATAAAATTTTTATAAGTTGGGTAGGATGTAAAACCCCTGATCCTAAGATCCGTATTTATTTTTTTATTTTAATTATTAATTTAATTATAGTTATTAGTGACTAATTAGGAGAAATAGATTTTTTATAATTTTTTTATTTTAGGTGTTTGTGGACTTAGGGGATTTATGGGGCCATTAGGAATTTTCTCGAATTTATTTCTTGTAGGAGACCTATTGGACAGTTGGTAGATAAATAGTATGCTCTAAAATAAATTTCTAGATATTTCTATATATATATATATATATATATATACGTATATATATATACATATAATGTTTAGTAATTAAAATTACAAATAGAAATAAAAGAAAGAAAAGAAAAATAAATTTCTTAATGGATTTCTTATTAGAACCCAAACCCAATAGAGCCCAAACCCACTCATACCCAACTACCCGTACCCCCTTTGCATATAAAAGACTCAGCAGCCGCAGCATCCGCTGCTAAGCCCCCGAGCAGAACCCGCCCCCTCCCCTCGCGATCTCCCTCTCTCCCTATAAATAATAACCTAATATCTTTCAACGAAGCCCTAACCCTAATCCTCCCTCTCCACCTCGACGCCGCCGCCGTGCCACCGGAGCCCGCCGTCGACCGCCCCAGGCCCGCCGCCATGCGCCGGAGTCGCCGGCCGCACACTGCGACACCGCGCGCGCAAGACGGAAATTGATCAAACAGCGTACTTGTGTTCCCGTATCGATTCCCGTGCCCTCGCTCGACCAAACTCGACCCCGTCTTCACCGGTATGATCCTTATCTATCCCCCTTCCCATCCTATAGATTAGTTTATCTCGAACAGCGCACAAACCTAGGTAAAAAAATCGATGCCAAGTCGAAGAGAAATGACCACTTTCTAAATTCTAGAAATTATGTTTCAACCACCCCTGTTCTCGGATTCGTACCTCCCACCACAAAGATCTGAATTCGATTTTTATTCTTGGTATGCGAAGACCACTTGACCTACTTTAATTTCTGTTAAATACTTTAATTTATTAGTTGTTGTATGTGGAATTTAATTAATTGGAAAAACCCTAAAATACACTTTTGTCAGATTTCCAAAAGTTATGAAACGAAGCGCGCCCCGCCAAACGGGACCGCCCCACTGTGTACCAAGTGTACCAAATGCTGCATGCAGTGTACTCAAACATGTGAGAGTTTGGGAAAAGTGATTCGGACGTGTGTGCGCGTCGAAATCAGCCCGTATCCGCGGACAATTCTCGTATCGCAACTTTTGCGAAAGCTGTGTGCATTTTGTGCACGCTCGTCAGATTGCAACAAAACTTGCGCCACTGGACTCGTGGTAACGCGCTGGTCCTGTGACCTAATTTTTACCCAATTCTGAGACAGTTGACCAAGTCGCCAAATGGTGGGCCCTACGGTTGACTTTTTGGGCAAAATTGTGTTCGGCTCACCGGAATCCACAGTTGAACATACCGTTGGGTTCGTATTGACATTTAGAGTTTGTTTGACCTATAATTTATCCCATTTAGATACTGTTACCCTTGGCACGCTTTTTGGTGCAAAGTGGCCCACATTTGGAGCCTGTTTTGGCCCGATATTACTGTTTTGCCCCTGTGTCCAAATAGGTCGAAAGGGAAGTGCTTTCTAGCTATTTTGCTTATTCTGGAAATATTGGTGATATTTATTTTAGCATCCAGAGACGTAAAGGCCGTAGTTTCTGACTCTTGGTATTTGACATCTGGATATTACACTCTGCAGCTCTCTTGCCAGGCAAATATACCTTACCTTATTGTACTGTTTAAATTCTGTGTTATTAATTGCATGTTTATATTATATAACTGTGCGCGTCCGAGAGAGACTCGGGTGCAGTCAACTGAGGCATTGATGTTAGGACTTATGTCTGACCTAGTGTCTAGTAGACCCACCTAAAGTTGTAGAGTTATCGGTATAACTCCCTAGGCCTTGACACATTTCTTACACGTGTTGTGAGTCTCATGTAGGGCACGGACTTGCGTATATGGTTGGCCATCTTTACATGTAGGTGTACAACGGATAGGGTATAACTGCTAATAGTGATGCATGTTAGAAGACTTGGCAGTTATTAGTAGGCGGAGCATAGACTGTCGTGATACGATGGCCCGACCCTTGTCCTTGTTTGGTTGTAAGGTTGGGCTATTGTTCTAACGATAGATTATGAGCTAGAGTTACGACACCCCAGGGTAGTAGCTGAAGCGTGTTGTGGATACAACATGCATAGATCATTGGGCGGGGAGGATGACTAGTAGGCGTATGGGACACCCACCTCCTTTACACTGACACCACACTCGATGGAGTGATACGGACGTATATATATATTACTGATACCACGTTCTGTAGAGTGTTGGACGTTACTTGGTGATATTACAGATACCACACTCTGTAGAATGTTGGACGTTATTGTATTCCTGCACCCGTGTTATAGGGGGCATATGTGGTATATACTAGCCGGTTATCACGATTGGTGAATTACGTCAGTATATGTCTAGCCTACCCATTCCCATACACTCAAGTTGTCCTCAAGTTGCATTTTACTTAGATGGTTCGGTCACCCTGGAGTTTTTACAGTATTTACTTTATGGCATACTTTTATGTATCTTATTATGTCCCTCTGAGGACCTGGTCCCTTTCCAGATGTATTGTTCACGAGTATTTGCAGGAGCGCAGATCCGGACTGGCTACTTATATTACGAGAGGTATACTCTTCGAGCCTCGTGATTGTTAGAGGTTGTATTTATATTATTTGTCTTGTTTATTCTTCATTCTAGTTCGACAGTGGATTTGTTTCCATCCGACTGTCATCTTTAGACACTTCATTTGGGATATGGTTACAGATATTGGTTATTTACTTATTTTTCTGTGGATGAGATTAGATATTACCCCATGATTTATATTGGTTTGTACCACTTATGGATTTGATATTCATATTATATGTACGTGTGTTATGGTTTTCATATATTGGAGTGCCATATTCATACGGCTGGCATGCTTACGTATCCTAGTCCTACGTATTTTGGGACTGGGGCATGACATATCACAAAAGTTTAAAGTACATATTCACTCAAAAGGACTTGAACATAAGACAGAGGAGGTGGCTAGAGTTGTTTGGTGATTATGATGTGGCACTTCAGTACCATCCAAGCAAGACAAATTTGGTGGCTGTTGCTCTAAGTAGGAGAGGCAGCACATTCATCTTGACAACTCAGAAGCGCATTCTAGAAGATCTTTAAGAGATGGATATCGAGGTAGTATTACCTCAAGAAATAGGAGTGTTAGTCTGTCTTCAGATACAGTCAACTTTGGTAGAGAGGATCAAGTCCGCTCAAGCAGAAGATTCTCAGATTCATAAGCTTAGGACAGAATCTAAGTCAGATATTAGGAAGGAATTAAGAATTCATGAAAACAGAACACTCAGATTTGGAAACTATCTTTGTGTGCCAAGTGGAGATATCTGACAAGAGGTGATAAACGAGGTACATAGTTTCCAGTATTCTATTCATCCCAAAGGTACGAAGATGTACCATAATGTCAAGCAATATTTCTGGTAGAACGGAATAAAAAGAGAGATAGTTCGGTTCGTTTTACGATGTCTCGTATGTCAGCAAGTGAAGGCAGAACAACAGAGACTAGCAGGATTGTTACAACTTCCAGAGTGGAAGTGGCAACACATTACGATGGATTTTGTGACCGGTTTACCTAGGTCCCCTACTAGACGTGATGTAGTTTGGGTAATAGTAAATTGACTCATGAAAGTGGCATATTTTCTTTTCTTTCGAGTAGGGCAGAGCAGAGATGTATATATGACATATAGTAAGGCAACATGGAGTCCCAGTGAGTATAGTGTCAGATCGTGATACTGGATTTATATCTCATTTTTGGAAAAGCTTGCATGAGCGTTTAGGAACCAAGTTGAGATTCAATACCGCGTATCATCCTGAGACAGATGGGAAATCAGAGAAGATGATCTAGACTTTGAAAGATATGTTACGGGCTTGTACCTTAGACTTTGGTGGGTCTTGGAAAGATCATCTTCACTTAGTAAAATTCTCGTATAACAACAGTTATTAGGACATTATACAGATGGCCCCTTTCAAGGTATTATACGAAAAAAAGTACAGATCACCCTTGGCATGGGATGGCATTGGTGAACGAAAGATGTTAGGGCCTGAAATGATCACTCAAACGATTGGAGTAGCTAAGAAGACCAGGGAGCAGCTTCGGGTTGCACAAGATTGTCATCGTCATTAGGCAGATCAGCATCGTAGGCCGTTAGAGTTTTTCGTCGGCAATCACGTATTTTTGCCGATTTTTCCTACTCTTGGAGTCATTAGATTCGGGGTTCGCGGGAAGCTTAGTTCACGATATGTAGGACCATTCGACATTCTCGAGAGGGTAGGGAATATTGCTTATCTTCTTGCCCTTTCACCTTCTCTTCGTGAAGTGCATGATGTATTTTATGTATCTCAGTTGTGTAGGTATGTCCCGGACCCGAGTTATATCCTCGATCACTCTGAGTTAGTCATTGGTACCGACTTAACTTATAAGGAATAACCCATGTCCATTTTGGATCGAAGAAATAAGGTACTCAAGAACCGGACTATCCGTCTTATTCATGTTGCTTAGGGCCACCACTTCTTGGGGGAGTCAACGTGGGACCACGAGGACGATATTCAATCTTAGTACCCGCACTTATTAGACTCATGAGGTATGTTCCCTTCGTATGCCTTGCATCTTTTATTCCGTGATCGACAAGCACTCATTAGAAATGATGTTGCTTAGCTTTATTATATGTACTATTATACTTGCTTATTTATATGTGTAGATTACTTTTTGTTAGTTTGTAGCTTGTCTAGATATCTCTAGCTAGTCTTGAGTTTGAATTTCGAGGACAAAATTTTTTTTTTAGGTGGATAGAGATGTCAGCCCCCTTCCTGGCGTACTTTGGTCCATGTTGTCTTTGGCGCATGTTGATTGCTTGTCCGGCCTTTGTTTAGATCGGATCTATGGGTTGTGGAGAAGAGTGGGTCTAGTTGGGTTGGTGGCATGTGTAGCTTGGATGGGTTTGAGTAATCCAACGGTCCACATCTCAAACCTAAACCTATATATATTCCTATTTCTCTTTCTCTGCTCATTATTTTCCTTTTATTTCTCTCTCTTAGGTATTCTCTTCGTGCGTAGGCAAGTACATCTTGCACAAGAGAAAAACTATAGATTTATGCATGCTTTTAATTCTTAATAATGTATGTTTATTTCAGCTCATATTGTTGGGACCGAGTACCCCCCTTCATCTTTAATACTTGTTATTCTTGATTTTCTAGGTTGGAATTGCATGGCCAGAGTTTGGGTCTATGGGTTCACTTTTATTTTCTTGGGGTTGATCTCCCAAAACTGTGTTTTACAAAACTAATTAGCTCATAGTGTAGAGCACCATATTTTATATAATTTTGCTTTTGGCCGTGCTTAATTTCGAGTCCAGCTAAGTTTAATGTTGCAACTTGATACAATATGTGTACCAATTAGCTTACTAGAGAAGAAGAACAGTGCACTGTGAAGAGTATGAAAGAGAATCTTTTGTGTAAAAAAAATGTATGTTCCACTTTGGACGCATTGGTGTGCTATCCCAACTCCTCGTGCGTACTAATTATACTGCACTTAATCTCCTAGCAAAAGTGCGCCAGTCACACTCCTTGAGTCAGTGGTGCACTTTTGAGAGAAAATCCAGTTGGTGTTCTTTGGTGCATATTAAATTAAAGTTCTCCCTAGAAAATTAAGGAAATGTGCACAATAGTCAGTCTGTGCACTTTCTTCGAGTTGACCATCTGGCGCACTTTTTCTATATTTTATCAGCCGACGCACTTTTTTATGTTTGGTAGCTTGCACACTTTTCCCTCTTCGTTTCCTGAGGGATAAAGCTTCGGTTGGTTTCTCAATTTATGTGTTATTGATTTATGTGCTCCTCGACTTAAGAGTTTCTCGACGGTCGAGCTTTGACCTCGGATTATATGTTTTGTCTTGTAGCTAGCTTGCTCAAGCACTTTCCCTGAAAGGGCACTTTATTCTTGCCTGCGCACTTTTATCAAGTGTGTCGTGTTGGTCAACTTGACAAAGTGTACCACCATTTGTAGCTCGTGCACTTTCTTACGAAAGTGCGCCAACCTAGTTTTGTTAGTTTATGCGCCTACTGTTTCATGCGCACGTTGAGCCCTGTAGACGTGGCCCTATATGCACTTGCTATTTTACTTGCTAATTAGTTTACTTTTCCTTAATCACCTTATTATACATTGGATAAAATAAGAGGCATAGTTCAACTCGGGTGACGTTCTGCAATCCCGGTCCTTGTTTTGTTTAATGGTTGTGAATCTGATCTCAAGGAGTTCTCGTACTACTCTTATTATCATTTATCGATATAATAAAGTGACAAATTATATGACTAGTATTAAACTATCATGTCCTGAATAACTTGTTATCTGATAACTTATCCTTGATATAGATAATAGAACTTTTTCCTGCCCTGACTATTGTATCCGTGCTGATACACTTTACTTAATATATATATAGAGAGTTTGTCGATGTGCCATATACTCCTGCTACATGATATATATTATTATTTTCATGCACGGTTATGGTAGTTGGACAGTAATTTTAGTCGTGGCTAGATAGTACTGATTGTTGCATCACACTTGGGTGAATCCAAATTTAACTTTCAAGTGACAATAGGGATTCGTATCAAGAGTGCCCGTACTTAAGGTACGACATCTAAGAAAGAATATTCATGTGACCGCGGCATAAGATTCTAATTAACCTAGGGTTAATTAGGAAACTTAACTAGTAGAGCATTGGTAGGAAACGGTATCTCGAGATCGTACATGTCGAACCACCCTAAATTAGCTAGGAGTAAAGGCTGGCCACCACGTGTACTGTATATCATCCGTACTAGTGGAGTGCAGTATCTGATTTAATTATACAACCTCTCTTGCTGCGAAAGCCTCCTCCATCGATAGCAAAAAGGCTCGACCTTGCCCTCTGGGTGCTGGTCCCCTCTGTTGTTAACCTCTAGGTCTCTCTTATGCTCCTACGTATACTCATGCGGCCTCTGCTGGAATGCATGAACCTGTGGATGAAAATGCCTCTAAACCTGCTGCTGCTGCACTGGTGCTGGTGTCCTGTACTGCGATATTGTTGGCCGAACTGCTGACTGGGCTGATGATGATCCATTCTGGTTCCTCCTTGGACATGCTCCGACCATGTGGTCTGATGCCTCATATACCAAGCACAGTCCCTATGAGATAACCCTCATGCGTTGCCTACCAATCACGAGCCAAGTCCAAAAAATATAGCCTTACTATTGCTATTCGCTCTCTAGCCAGAGTCCCTGCTGCCTCCAAGATGGCCTCAGTGTCCTACAGCCAAGCATCAGATGAAATCGTGTCCTCTGTCCCATAAAAGTATGGAGGACTGAGACGCCTGAAGCTAGTCGTAAAATTATAAATCTGAGAACCACCACACTCCAACGCTATCTGGACCGACTGAGTGAGTACGTCACTCTGGTGCTGCTGGATCATCATGAAATCTCGGAGGATATCTATCAGGGCTCACGCAACAACCTTTTGCTGCTCGGGATGAACTGGATGCACTGGCTACACCGATGTTGCCTGCTGGTCCGATAGTATCGGCCGATCTGCATCGAGATCTACTCTAGACTCTTCCCCTAAATACTGAGGTCGATCTCCAGGAATATGCTGGTCTCCTGAATGCTGACCCTCCTCGAGCTGCACTCGTTCCATCTGGCCGATAGTAACAGGAACAGTGCCCCTGAAAGTTAAGGATACAAGAGTCAATCAAAGAACATAATAGATCAACGAATAAGCAGATATCAGATCAAGAATCAGGGATAGAAAAAATAACTAGGGATCAAGGGGAATAGTTTAGGATTGAGACATCTAGCAACAGCAATAACCCCCATATATCTGTAAAAACTAGATCAAATATGCTCAAACAGGCATAATCCGCTCAGACAGACCTGCATGGGCTACCAATAAACCATGTCATACCCCAGAACCAGAATACTGGAGAGCGGGGCTGACAAAGCTAGCTACGTATACTTAGAGCACATCGGTACTCCGCATATACGGTGAAGCTGTAAGACATGAGGGGTCACTACTATAAACCAACAGTCAAGCCTAGGTCCAGCAAACCCTAGTGTCTCAATCACAAGAACAACATGAATAATAACAAGATGTAAGATCAGCTGTAATCTAATAGTAAAGCATTCCAAACTATAATATACAGATGATAATAATGCTAGTAAACATAAAATGAATAAACTAGCCAGAATCTGCGTCATACATGATCAACTCTAGGATATGTCATGCATGTTATTTCCCGTAGGCTAGCTGATCAAACCAAAACATGAGCTAAACACATGCTCGGTGGCTAAATACCAACAAAAGTAGAATGTACATCAGAGTGGAGAAGTAAGAAAACCCACTCAAGTGGTATGGTGCTCCTGGTGGTCACCATCCTCAGGAAAGTACAAAAGATTCTCCGATGCTGCTATTGGATCTAGCCATGCAAAATCAGTGGGGTCAGACCCCAAATAGCAAGTACCACAAAAGAAGCCAATCTAGGAACTTAAACTAACAACACAAGCAATACAAGTACTAAAAGTAAAGACTAAATGTAAATGATCTCAGGATACTAAAGTAAATATTGTAAACCTGTAATGAGACATATCATAAACTGATAAGCAATAGCGTAACAAGTGAAAGAAATAAAGGTGTGATCAAGTAAAGCCTAGACTAACCATCATCCATAAATCACGGCAGATCATATAAGTACGGCTTGATACTTTAACTAACTAGGGTTATCACAATCCTAATTACTAACAATTATAATGCAATGCGATGCTAGAGTTTCTTCTAATCGCATATCCCTGTAGTCTGTCCGGGATATCCATACGCATAAACCAGCACTGGATACTCCTCAAGATACTTCAAAAGATAAACTACTGGATACTTCACAAGATAACCATATGAATAACCGGGACTGTATGCAATCTAAGAAAATTCCTATCCATGTACTAAGTGAATATCTAGTTAATAATTTCTAGCAGTTTCTTGTATGAATCCGGGTGTGGCATTCCGAAAAATCTATCCTAGACATGATTCAACAAAAAAACTTCTAATAGTAATATAAAAAAGTTTTAATATACATTGCATAAACAAACTCATGTAAGCCATAACAACAACTAAGCCACGTGAATCCAAGTGAAGCCAGGTAAAGCCATATGAAGCCAGGTAAAGCCATGTACAACCATGTGAAGTCATGTCAATCCAAATGAAGCCAAGTGAAAACAAGTCAAGCCATGTCCATTGAAGCCATGTAAAGTCATGCCAAGTCAAGTCCAATCAATCATGTCATCACGTATAGTCGGACAAAACTGGATGAAACCGAGTAAAGCCAAGTCAAGTCAAGTTATCTGAATCCATGTAAGTTTATGTCCAATCAGGTCAAGCCATCGCATGTCCAAGCAAAATCCAGAAGAATCAAAATAAAATCATGAAAAGCTAAGAATTCCTAAAGAAAGAGCATGATCGGTAAACCGTCGATACAATCCAGTACACTGTCGGTATACTGGTCCAGAGATAGGAAACATACAACAAGTTTTGAATTCCAATAAATTAGAATACCGTCGATATACTACAATATACCGTCGATATGCCGGCCAAGACAAATATCTTGAAGTCGGTTAACAATATCGGCAAGGATCAATATACCGTTGGTACACTATAGTACACCGTCGGTATGCCGATAGGGTTCACAAAAAATATCTAAAAATCCAAGTCGGTCAAAATCGGTATACTGTCAGTATACTGTAGTATACCATCGGTATGCCGGTTTCCAAAGATAAACATAGTCATAGTCAAGTCTAATTTTTGGGACCCAAATTAAATTCCAAAAATTACCAAAACCAAGTCTAATAAGTCAAGTCTAGGGTAAGTCTCATATCACAATATGGACTAAATCTCACAGTTATAACTCTGGCACCGTATCCGTTACCGAGTTACCAAAAATGGACGGAACAAGATTCTACCAGAAATTAAAACCAAAATGGTCACTAGGCTAAAAATCACGATATAAACAACTATAGTAAAGCAAGTCTAATCTAAAAAGAAATAACCAAGGCTTCAGGAAAGAAAATGACAAAAAGTAAAAGAAGTTCATAGAATCGACAAGGTATACTTGCCTAAAATAAGCTCCCAGCCTAAACCTTCTAGTCTACCACCACGAAGGGGTTCAGAAATAACACTCCAGGTCTCAAGACCAAGCTCCAAGCTCGAGAGAGATATGAAGAAGAGAAGAGAGAGAGAAAGAAAGAAATGAACTCGAGTACTATATATAAAAAGATTCTCGAAAATATCTCGAAAAGTGAAACAAATATCTGTCGGATAGTATACCATCAATATACTGTAGTATATCGTCGGTATACCGATCAGGTTGTAAAGTTTCAACTTTGAGAATTTTTGAGCTTCCTCGAGAACCAACAAAATCTAATAAATAGCACAAAAATACGTATTTGCATAAAATATGAAAACTGTGAGACGAGTCTCATAATGACTGTTGAGGATCACGAGTGGTTTCTTATTTCACTGTTCGTCTTTTGTAAACTATATTCTTTTGGGCGTTGTCACTACCACATTTCTAGATGAGGGTATTCTTGTCATTTGGCATATTTATTATTTAATGATTTAAATATTTATATTATGTGCTACTAATTATTATATTGAGTTGTGCTATTTAATTATTTGTTAGTGGACTAGCCTATTTTATTTGGACTTGTCATTAGTGGACCTATTAGTTTGTTATAACACAATTGAGCCCAACATTGGAGTAGGCCTATTAGACCCATTACCTTAATTAATTAAGGAGATTATATTAGTTTAATGAAGAATTAGAAGCTTCCTAATATAGCCCTCCTTAATTAAACCTCATGATTAACTAGTAGGGGTACCTTGGGCATTATACATTGCTTGGAGAGGGAAAAAGGGGGGCCGGCCACTTGAAGAGGGTCTCTCTCTCTCTCTCTCTCTCTCTCTCTCTCTCTCTCTCTCCTCTCCTCTCATTAGTTTATTCATTCTAGATCCCCAATTATGTTCTTTCCCAAATTGACTCATCCCTCCACAAAATTTAACCCAATTCAATCTTATTCTCTCTTAATTTTATCATCTAATAAGCATTTGATCTAAGATTGCAAGGAGCACTTGAAGGAGGAGGAATTGATAAGAAAATTGTGTCATAATTGTGTCCATTGAGCATTTTATTAAGAATTCATCTCCCAATAGGTAAATTCTGAATCTACTCTATAATCTAGACTCTAATTCATGCATTTAACCATTAAGAATCATTTCTTGGTTTAGGGCTACCCATAGGATCAAGAATAAGGTTTATATGACTTGTATTATAAATTCTACATGGTAATTTGCGACCAATTAGGAGAAATTCTGAGATTGACACATCAAGTGTGTGTCATGGGACTAATTAGATCTAATTAGACTTAGATCAGGGTTATGGAACTAGGTATGTGTCTACTATTGGACATGAGTAGAGCGTATCATAGTATTTTCTGATACGGTGTGATACAGCGTGATACCGGGTTCATTTTGGTTGATTTGTGTTAATTCTCTTCAAATTCCTTTCGAACTAGTTGTATTAGTTGTTTATAAGTGTAATTGATATGTATTATAGCTATTTGTAATGTATTATGGGTTTTAACACTTGGGTTGGGTACATATCATGAGTATCCTAACTTTATACTCTAAGTGTTTATCAAAATGCCTAATTGTATACATATAAGTGTAAATATTTATATAGGTATATTTGTATATATATATGGATGCATTATTACTGGGTACATGTATGAATATAGGTATATATTATAGAGTATATATAATTCTATCTAAGTGTCTGTGTGTTTGTGTGGAGCTTGTGTAAGGTGTGGTTGATTGTGCCCGGGTTGGAATTATAGCAAGAGCAGTAGCAGTTTGGATAGGGGTAGTAGCGGCAACTTTAAGTTGCATTAGGAGTAATAGTAGCAGTTGCAGTTAGAGTTGCAATTAGTGCAACTAGAAAGGGGGCTCGGGTAACACTGATACCCAGAGCATTAGAGTAGTAGCAACAGGCCAATATGTAGAGCAGTTACAGCAGTAGCAGTAAGAAGGGGACTGTGTTGCAGTGTATGGAGAAGCTTGTGATGATGTGCAGTTGGGGTGAGAGTTATTATTCAAATTATGATATACTATATCAAGATTAGATTGGGCTCAAATTTAATAAGAATCACAACAGCAGCAGCAATAGTATAGGTGCTAATGTGTGGGGGATTTATGACTAATGTGTGGTGTGTGTGATAGAATGAAGAGAGGGTGTCGGGTTTAACATAAAGTAGCAGCAGTAGCAGTCCAGACTTGAGAGGGGTATCGAGTATCAGTGGCAAGGAGCAAGGGTATATAGCAGCAGCAGTACACGAATAAGGGGGATGCTCAATAGCATGTTGCAGCAACTTTTGTTGCCACAACAACTAAAGTTAGAGAAGCAGCAGCAGTAACACCAAGGTAATTGGATGTTGTAGCAACTAGTGAAGGGGGAGAATGGGAATGAATCATGAGTATACTGCAAATGCAGTAGTCTAGTGTCAGCAACAATATGAAGGTAACTATAATGAGGAAAATCCTGAGTGTGGTGTATGTGGCTATAAGTGTGTGTTGGCTCTAGAGTATATAGTATAAGTATTAGTTAGGATAAATGTTAGTTCTAGTATTACCTTAATATACATCAAGGCAATACTAGGTATTGGCTTTTTTTCTAGGTATGGGTAGTGGGTATCAAGAGGGTAACTAGGTAGTGATACCAAAATGGCTCAAAGCCAAGGTAATCATATATATATATATATATATATATATATATATATATATATATATATATATATATATATATATATATATATATATATATATTGTGTATCTTTTTATACTTATTAGCTATGTTACTCTATTATCCTAATATAGATAGTATAGCCTAGATAAGTTGTATATGGACCTAATAACCTAGAGATTGACTCATACAACCTAGAAATAGCTAGTTTGACCAAGTTTGACTAGTATGACCTAGTATTGACCTAAAAAAAGCATATTTAGTGCATTTAGCTCATTTCTCATTCATTACACCCATTGACATGCTATTCATATATAGGTGTGTCACACTAGCTCAGATATCAAGATATATCATTTACTCAGTACCATATGCGAGTACATTCTCTAATAGTTTACTTATTTGATAGTCTCTATATTTCATGTATTTAGTATTGAGATATTTGATTTCTGACACGATGGTTTAACTGATTGGTATACGTAGATCTTGGTCAAGAGATGTTATTTGGTCAGTGATCACCGTATCGTGATTCATGATTACTCAGTGATCACTATGTCGTGCTTCATGATTACTCAGTAATTACCTTGATATCTTAGTGATTATGTAGACCATGATCATAATGCATGATATTATAGACCATATAGTGTGATATACGTGTATACGTGTTATAACATGTCGTGATTTGGATCCGTGTACTAGTCGGTGGTTGGGGAAGTATTAGTGGATATGTGATCATACCTTATAGCCCGTAATTTAGTGTACCCATGATAGTTAGCAGATCATGCAACTCACGTGTGATTACGCTAGATCACCTTTTATATATAGCCTGTGCTAGGCCCAAGCCAATCATATTATCTTACTAATATTTCAAGGCACATTTACTATATTGTTTCCTTTATTTTAGTTTATTATATTATTGTTTCTCACCATATTCTTTTTAGTTCTTATCATTATTTACCATTATGTTTATTCTCGTGATATAGGCTAGTTCAGTTCTTGCATCATTTATTCTTATTGCTATTGTTGTTTCATAGTTTATGTCAGTTATTGGAACTACTATTGGGTTATACTTTGCTCCAATTCTAACTGGATATATTTTTTAGATAATTCATTAGAGGACTGGTGTCCTACGCACTACGAGCCATAGAAAGGAGAGACTATTGAAATAGCACCCGTAGAGCCTGTTAAGATAGTACCAGCAGTTGATGAGCCTTAGCTAGTTTATTTATGTTATTGTATATGGCAATTAGACACTTTTGGAATTATATTATATTTGAGATTATTGTGTTCAGATATAGACTTGGACTTGTGATGTATTGTGACTTTATTTATTTTCTTCTATTCCATACCGTGCCATATCTTCCTCTAGTTTGTTATTATGATTGAGCATTGTTTACCATTATCATATTATCATATTGTCCTCCATTTGGAAATTGAGATATCTTGACAGGTATATTATATATATATTGTGTAAGATGTTTAGATAGTAATATTGACCAAGACAACGTTCTACCGTCGATGTTGCGGCGTAGGCTGGACGTACCCACGTACTCGTGCCCTGACACCGGGTGCGGGTCGTGACATGCGTTTAGCTAACCGGCACCTGTTAGATGGCAAATCTGGACACTAGTTCCCTACATGACTGTATTTATACTCAGACTGCAGTTGACTCACAGCCATGTATACTTTTGATTATGTATCTGGAATATCAACTTGTATTGCTAAAACTCTAGAACCTTTTGATGCAGCATTTGGGATGCCCTACAGCTTATTCTGAAATATTCTATGTTAATGCTCCTTGAGTGAATGATTGAGATATAGAAGTTCTTGACCCTAGGAGACATGATTGTAGTATGCACTCCCCTCGTCTCTAGACAACCTTAACACATTGCGGGTTACTTCGGTATTCTGTAAGGTGCGGTTGGTTGAGTCATTTTCCCGCTCTCTAGTATTTTGGATCTAGGGCATGACAACTTGCTATGTGGGGTCTGACCCCACTGGTTTTGTATAGCCAAATTTTGGAGCAGGACCGTAGGATCGCCCATATTTCCTACCTCCAGATGGTGAACACCAAGAGCACCCGAGGACATGAGTGGATTTCTTCTTCAGCACCCACTTGATCTTGTACTTATACTTTTAAGACATTTAGCCACCGAGCACGTGTTTAGCTTGTGTTTTAGAACTTGACATTCTATCATGCAGGCCTACATATAAAGCATATTCTAGACTATAGCTAAAGCTGATCATATAATATTGTACCCTTGCTAGTTCTTTATTTTGTAACTAGCTTCATGATTATCGGTGTATGTATAGTTTGGGACGTCTTACTATTATATGTTTGGTGATCATATATTTTACAACTTGTTGCTTGCTTGAGATTGAGACATCTAGGACTCTTGACCCAAGAATGACTGTTGGATTGAAGAGTAAAACCCTCACATGTCTAGACAGCCATGACCATATATCGGGGTATTAAGTACTCTAGTGTAAGTAGCTGGCTTTGTCCGCCTTAACTCTCCAGTATTGTCGTTCTGGGGCATGACATATTGTATCCCAATTATCTAGTTAGTATAGTGTTAGCTATTATAACTCAAGGTTTTATCTAGTTTAGCTATATCTTCAAGTTATAGACCTAGAAACCTAGGTATGACTTAGTATTACCTAGAGTAAAATAGTATACCCTTGTAATCAACCTAGAAGCTAGGTATGAACCTTAAATCAAGGTATCGACCTAGTTTAACCTTGTTTGACTAGTATGACCTAGAAATGACCTAGAAAACATATTTTGACTCATTTTTAGCATATTTATCACTTCTCTACACCCAAATAGCATGATATTTCATTTATAGGTCTGTATGACACCAGCTCGGATACAGAGATATACCATTTGCTCAGGACCATATGCGAATATATCTCTCTGTTAGTTTTTATTATATGATAGTGTATATATTACTTGTTCTAGAACTGTAATACTTGACTCTGACACATTATTATATGGACTGGTACTTATATGGACCCTGTCAGAAGATGTTATCCCCTTTACCATGTGCAATAGGTACTCCTTACACATATACTTTATCGTTTGTATCGGGTATTTTTGTGCTCGTGTTTATTCATATACTACATGTGCTCACACCATTCTCATGTGCTCAGTATGCTTATATTATAATCATGTGTGTAACGTATCGTGATTGGATCCATGAGTATTGGTTGGGGCGGGAGAGTAGAAGTTAGTTATGTGATCAAATCCCTTAGCATAAACATGTGTATATCGATTATACACCTCACGTTTAATCGAGTTACCATAGAATAATCATGTGCAACCCAAGCCGATCACATAACGAACTTGTACTCTAAATTACATAGATAGTATTTTAATTTCTCTTACTTATAGTCCATTCCATATTTCTTGCATTTACCTTTTCAGTTCCTATTATATTTAATTGCATATTTCAGCTGTTTTTTATTTCTTAGTTACTTGTGCATCTTGTATTCTTTCTATTACTTGTTATATATTCTCTACCATGTATTTGGAACTGCTTTCAGAGTTTTGTATTTTGCTTCAATCATGACTGGATATATTTTTTAGATAATTGATTAGAGGAGATGTGTCCCACCTATACGGGCCACAGGATGGCGAGCCGTCTGAGATTGTACCCATAGAGCAGGATGACATAGTGCCAGCTATCGAGGAGACTTAGCCATTTTATTATTGTATTGGATATGATTATATCGTAGATATTTTAGCATGATATGTATATTATTTGAGTCTTTATGTTATGGCTAGACTATTGGACTTAGTTGTGGATTGTAATATGACTCGTGACTCTTTTCTTAAATTACATATCGTGCTTTTATCTTCCTTTAGCTTTATATTGTGATTGAGTATTGATTATCATATTCATATCATCCTCTATTTGGAGTTAAGATATTATTGACATGTATATTATATATATTGTGTGAGATATTTAGATAGTATTGTTGACCTAGACAGCATTCTACCGTCGATGATGTGGCGTAGGTTGGACGTACCCACATACTCGTACCCTCAAACTGGGTGCGGGTCGTGACACATTTTTATGGTGATCCATGCAGGTCTAGGTAGTAGTGCTCAGACTTGGAGTATTACTACAAGCCTGCTATAGGATATAGGACTTAGGGTATAGGATGAGAGTATACTCAATCACAACTAGGAACACTTCCAATTCATTGATTTTGCTTTCCTTATCAATATGAATATTTGTTGTCCTTCTTTTATGATATCATATCTTATGCACTATTGATTCCTTTATTATGATCTGTCTTTAAGATGTCGTCAAAGACCAGATCCTAATGCTTTAAAGTAGTTTTAGCGAGGTTGGTTACTTCTCCACCTTCTTCAGTTCAGAGGTTGCCTCAATGGTTCAGGTGGGGGCTTCAGCAGATTTTGAGGGTGCTCCACCTCCAGTTGAGAGGACTATCCCCTCCATTTTTGAGGATCTTCCACCACCCCCAGTACTAGTCGATGTCACGCAGATGTTTATGATTTTTTGGAAGATGATAGAGGCTCAGAGGGCCCAGGTGGAGGCTCAGCACCGCCAGTTAGACGTGATGAGACAGGGGATAAAAAATGCATATCAGTTAGCACTTGCAGCCCTGGAGAGAGTTATACTGGTTTAGCCGCAGGTTGTTCCACCCTATTCTACCCCATAACAGCCGAGGCTAGGCACTTTTATTAATTTCAAAAGGATGATGCCTAAGGACTTCAAGGGCACGGAGGGGATACTGTACACCGACGATTGGATAGAGGATATCGAGAGGATCCTGTGGTTGGCGCAGATCCCGGAGAGTTTACAGATAGAGGCGGCTGGAAGCCAAATGTTCGATATAGTCCTGACATGGTTTTGTACGGATCCGAGGATTTTGACACCTGGATTAACTTGGAAATATTTCAAGGAGCTTTTCAAGAAAAAGTTCTTCCCAGATATGGCTTTGAGTACCCTGAAGATCCAGTTTCAGAACCTTGTCCATGGGAGTATATTGGTGGATGAGTACGCTACTGAGTTTTGTCGGTTGGGCAGATTCGCTGAGGTGTAGAACCTATTTGTGAGAACAAGGAAGTTCAGAAAAGGTTTGATTATGGAAATTAAATCACACACTAAGGGTCACCGCACTGCGACATTCGAGGAGATTTTGGCAGATGCCCAGGTAGCAGAGGATGACTTGGAGCTCAGGACCAAGAGGGGGAAAGATGTATCGGGGTGAGCTAATAGTAGTATGGGTCCAGCTAAGTGGCCCCATTTCCAGCAGTAGAGACCCTTCCAACCACTGAGACAGCAGTTTCCCGCACCGATCAGAGCACCAGTGTAGCAAGCACACCAGATACAGATGCCAGCCTAGCCAGCTCGTGTTTGCCCTTTCTGTATGAAGCTAGGGCACGGATATGATGTGTGCAGGAAGAGGTTGGGTAGGTATTTATTGTGTGGGCCAGCAGACCATCAACTGAGAGATTGTCATATGTCTTCAATCATACAGCTCAAGGTGGAGCCCCAATTCAGGAAGTACCAGCGAGGCCACCTGCGGGTCAGCATAGGGGACCTCCATTGCAGACGTAGTAGTAGAGGTTCGCTCAGCACCAGTAGCAAAGGGATGGTCGAGGAGACCGAGCTAGTAGGGGATGTGATTTTAGGTTCAGTTCTTCTTGATTCTATTCCAGCTTATGCTTTATTTGATTCTGGTGCTTCTCATAGTTTTGTATATAATATTTTGCTCTTAAGCATCATTTAGAGGCTGAACCTTTGTCTAGGACTTGCAAGATCATGAC
Organism: Iris macrosiphon; assembly: GCA_036927795.1. Taxonomy (NCBI): domain Eukaryota; kingdom Viridiplantae; phylum Streptophyta; class Magnoliopsida; order Asparagales; family Iridaceae; genus Iris; species Iris macrosiphon. The sequence goes on along the minus strand of JAYESA010000016.1, from coordinate 37,968,668 downwards.
TGGAGGAGGCATTATACTGGTCAGTGATATTTGTAAGGATCAAAGAGTTACACTGGGAGGCCAAAAGTTGAGTGTGTTCTTACTCGTAATGCCACTTTTGAGATACGATGTTGTAATCGGGATGGATTGGTTGAGTAGGCACCATGCTAGTATAGATTGTCGTGGAGGCAAGATGTTATTTAGACCACAGGAGAGCCAAATTTTGAGATTGTCAGAGGAGCAGTGGAACAGAGTGAGGATGCCATCTGTGGATCCATGGTGGAAGAGAAGGAGCTACTATATTCATTGATAGTAGAGTTTATGGATATTTTTTCGGAGGAGTTGTTGGGCTTACCGCCAGAATGAGATCAATTCTTTATAGACTTGGTTCCAAGTGCAGAGCCGATAACTCAGCACGTTTATAGAGTCAATAACAGCGAACTGGCAGAGTTGAAGAAGTAAGTGGATGAGTTACAGGATAAAGGGTTCATCAGATCCAGTTTATCACCATAGGATTCTCCAGTATTATTTGTACCGAAGAAGGATAGATTGATACACATGTATATCAACTACAGGTCTCTGAACAACCTCACTATGAAGAACAAATACCCATACCGAGAATAGATGATCTTTTTGGTCAATTGAGCGAAACGAAGGTATTTTCGAAGATAGATTTGAGGTTAGATTACCACTAGGTGAAAGTAAAAAATGAGGATATTATCACGCCCCAGTCCCAAAATACGTAGGACCAGGCACACGTAAGCATGCCAGCCGTATGTATATGGCAACTCCAATATATGGATACCATAATACACACGTACGCTGTAATATGAATATAAACTCACATGTGGTATAAATATTGTCACAAGTCACTGATATACTAAATCTCATCCACACAACAAGTCACAAAAAGGAAATAACTAAACTAGAATAAAGAGTCTAAATAATCCAAAATAATAGTCGGGTGGAGACAAATCCACTGCCAATGACTATATCAAAACTAGAATGAGAGTGGAGGGTAAAATCACCAATATAAAATAAGGTGACAATATAAGAGCGTCAGCTAGAGGATCCCTCGCTAGATATAATCAAAGATGCTCCGAAGATGAGACCATATCGAAAGAGATAAATAGTAATTCCTGATCCGTGCTCCTGCGAATAGTCATGAAGATCTACACCTGGAAAGGGACCAGGTCCTCAGAGTGACGTAACAAGATACATAGAAGCAAGCCAATTTGAATACAGTAAACATGCATAATAGGTAGAAAATATATAAGTACGTTGTACAAGACAATCTATATGAATGCAAATGAGGACAACTTTTTGACGTATGGGCAAGGATAGGCTACTCGATCTAATCCTCACAACTCACACACACGTTAGGGGACATCATCAGCCGACATACCGCGGGGGTAGCGACCCTCGTGACTCCATCAATTGACATACCGCGGGGGTAGCGACCATCGGACACGACTACCATAGTGCGTGCTAGTTACTACGGTTCACCAGAGTGGTTATAGCGCATACGCCTACTAATTGTCCTCTATGATACTAAGTGTCAAGTGTGTGTCAACATATCTAATATATAGTAATGACAGAAGAAACTACACATACAATGAATATACAAAAATGCAATAAATATACAGAAATATACTAAGCATGCAAAATACTGTAAGCAATTTGGCAAGGTATCTTGCCTGATCTGAAAAAGAATGAAGTCCCAACTCAAGGCGTCGTCCGATCTACCCGTCACATAAATTAAACAAGTTAGATTACAAAAGTGGGTGAATAGGTTCCTCCATTTTAATTTATTTTAATTCTGAATAAAATAACCTAAAATATTATTTTAATCTTATTATAATCTGATTTTTTTTGTTAAACCCTAATTTTGGTCTAAACAAAGTCAACTTTACGGATTTGTGATCCGTGGCCCACAAATTGAGGCAATCCGTTGACCAAAAAGTCAACCAACTCAAATCCTAGATTTGTGTGTAGAATCCTATAGATTTTAATGCTAAATGAACATCAGAATCGACGGTTTCATAAAATCACAAGTCGGTAAAGAGTTATGGCCACAAGGGCGCACAGATAAAAGTTTTCGGTGGTTTCCTACTTATGTCTACGTTGCACAAATTTTACAGTAGATTAAACTTGCATATTAAATTCTGTAAAAATAATTTATGAAATTTTATCATGTCATATTTTTGAAACTTCAAACGGCTCGTAATTCCGAGTTCAGGATCTCCCAAAATCTCAAAAATACGAAAACACGTCTGATTTCAGACAACTGACACTTTTAGAATTTTCTGGAAAAATAGGTTCATAAATTATTAAAATAATTTATATATTTAGAAAACTAACCTTGATATAGTTCTAATAAAAAAACTGGAGCGCGTTTGGAGTCTGGAGCTAGGAGATATCGTCTTTTTAAGTCGTCATAACATACTAGAAAATGAGGCTGAATTTATGACAAATTTTGACTCTTTTTGGACGAAAAAGATGTGAATTTGGGAAAAAAAATATGAAGGATAAGGTATTTATTATGGTGGAGACTTGTTAATTGAATACGACTAGGATTGGCTAATTTGGATATGAATAGGATCAGTTTAAATAAGGATAGGATATGCATGAAGTTGCTTTCCTAGTAGGCTCAGGATTTGAATTAATTTAAAATAGAGTTTGAGTTCATCTCAATAATTTATAATCTTAAATAGAATTAAAGATAATAAAAATAATTTATATATAATCTTATTAATATCTATTAACACTAAATTAGCATATATCTAATATTAAGACTATATATAACCAAATAAATCCTAAATAATTTCAAAAATCTAAATAAATTTTTTAAAATTCTAAATAAATTACAAAAAAATATATTTAAATATTTTAACCTAAAATAAATATTTTGTAGAAACAACATGCAAGTATGTTCTCGTAGTAAATCATAGAAGTCCTAGAAATTTACGTTCTATATGTTTTAATTACCTAAAAATTCTAAAAAAACTCCAAAAATCTAAAATAGTCTAAAAATATATCTAAATAAATATTTACATAAGTAAATATACTAAAAATTTATTTTCTACTTAACTAAGAGAATACTCTAAAGTAATTCAATATTTAAAATAATCTATAATAAATATAATAATATAAAATACACACAAAATATCTATTTTGGGTGAGGGGGTTTACAGATATTCCAAAGACAGCTTTTTGGACTCAGTATAGCCGGTTTGTGTTGATGGTGATGCCGTTTGGGTTGACTAATGACCCGGCGGTATTCATGAACCTGATGAATAAGGTGTTCCACCAGTATCATGATAAGTTAGTGGTGGTATTCATTGATAATATTCTAGTGTATCTGAAGACCCTGAAGGAGCATGAGGAGCACCTGAGGATAGTTCTAGAGACTCTTAGAAAGTAAAAACTTTACGGGAAGCTTTCGAAGTGTGAGTTCTTCCTTGACAAGGTTAAATTCCTTAGTCATGTGGTGACAGGAGACGGGATCTCTGTTGACCCGAAGAAGATTTTAGTAGAGGAGTCGTGGTCTACTCCGAGTTCTGTAGTAGAGATCAGGAGTTTTTTGGTACTAGCAGGTTATTATCAGAGGTTTTACAGGACTTCTCTAGGATTACAGAACCGATGACTAGGCTAACTAGGAAGGATATGAATTTTGTCTGGACAGAGGAGTATCAGGCCGCTTTTGATGAGATAAAGAAGAGATTAACGAAAACTCCAATATTGACATTGCCATCAGGGTCAGGTGGATTTATTATTTATAGTGATACTTCAGGGAAGGGTGTCACTACCATATTTTCTAGAAAAGGATATTTTAGTAATTTATATTTAATTAAATATTGTGCATGGTAAATAATTATTTATTGTATTATTTAAATTGTTGTTAGATGTTAGTTATTTATTTTGGACTTGTGTTAGTGGACCTAACTAGTTTAGTTAGACTCATGGACCAACATGAATTAATTGTTAGAAATTAGTCCAATTAGAAGGCCCATTGTTAAGGAGATGGATTAAATTAATTAAACCATTCGACTAGAAGCTTTCCTCCTTAATTATTTCTTCATGAGAGGCCCCAAGGGGTATATTGGACAATTCATAGTAACTTGAGGGAGGGGAAAGGGGGCCGGCCTATATAAAGATGGGGGGATTCTCTCTCCTCTTTTCATTTCAAAACTAGATCTAGAATTTCCCTCAACCAAATTCTTTCATTCCCACTTCATTTTTTTACCAAATTTTATTCCAATTCCTTCCCAAATCACCATTAGAGACTAGTGGAGCAAGGATCTAGAAGGAGGAAGCAAGAATCTACAAAAAGAAGCAAGGATCTACTAGTTGGAGGCAATTTTATCACATTTAGAGGTTGCATTGGGAATCCATCTCCCAATAGGTATAATTTAGTTTTTTCCCTTAATTTAGGTTCTAAATCTGATATTTAACCATAAAAAATCAACCCATATGCATAGGCTACCCATAGGATTTGGTTGTGTTCATAGGAGGCATATTAAGAAAGTTATGGTACTTTTTGTGTCAATTTTGGGGGATTTCCGAGATTGACAATTGTTGTGTGTGTCAATTGGTCCTATAGATCAATTTGGCATGTACTTTTGTGTTTTGGGCTAATGTTGTGTCCATAATTGGGTACGTGTAGGTTGTATCACAATAATTTGGTGATACGTGTTGATTTAGGAGTTTTTCTCCGACACGAGACTTTGTACATGTCATATTTTGACACGGACACGTAGATTTGTATTTGACTCTTCGTATTATTCATAAATAATATATGTGGCTTGTTCGTGTCCTTCGGGGTACGTTTGGATGTGTGGTGGACTAGTGTCGCAAGCGTATCCTATATCTAGTGGGATACGGGGTGATACGTTCCATGTGTGTGCAATTTAATTATAGATCTAATTCTCTTGTGTTCTTATTTCTTGGAGAAGTGTAATTATATATATATATATATATATATATATATATATATATATATATATATATATATATATATATATATATATATATATATATATATATATATATATATATTATTGTGACAATATTTATGTATTATTGTGTCTTAGATCTATGTACCTATTATATCTAGGTGTATATATTTTTATATAGCTATTATTCTATATAGGTAAGAACTATATATATTATAGCATGTATATATATATATATATATATATATATATATATATATATATATATATATATATATATATATATATATATATATATATATATATATATATATATATATATATATATATATATATATATATATATACCTACTTATATGATATATGCATTCATTTTGTGTATGATTATATATACGTATACATATGTGTTGTTATATATGTTTATATTACTATACATATGTATGTTATTGTCATATGTATTTAATATGTACATATATATGTGGAGGTGTATGTATGTATGTTATATATATGTTATATAGTCATAGTGTTATATATTATTGTTATATGTATTTTAGTATCTATTTATGGGTGTTATATATATATATATATATTTATATAGGTTATATATATATATATATATATATATATATATATATATATATATATATATATATATGCATTGTATATATATATATAAGAGGGGGAGAACAGGAGCTTTAGCGACAACAGGAACTGTCACAACAATAACCGTCACAGCAACAGTAACACAGTAGCGGCCACAACAGGGGAAACAACGACAATAGCCAGCAACAGTTGCAAAAAACTGTCGCTGAAACAACAGCAGTATCAGCAGCGTATCAGGAGTTTTAGTGACAGTTTTAGCGACAGTTGCAGAAAACTGTCACTAAAACATCATGGTATCAATATCAACAGCAGCCTTCAGCCACAGCGGGCAGAGTCTTCAACGATAGTTTGGCAGTTTTATATACTAGATATTATATATATATATATATATGGTATTTGAAATATATAAATATATTTATATGTGCTAATAGTATTTAATATATACTATATGTATAATAATTATTGTAGTATATGTATATATCTACGGGTAGATAGTATAACTAGTATTTGGGTATTACCTTGAGAAACCAAAGTAAGTACCAAGGTAATTAGGGATACCCAAGGTATTGGATTTGGGGTATTAAGGTTATGGTTTTATGTTGTGATACCAAGTTGGTTCAAAACCACGGTACCTATTTAATGTTTGTAATTAAGATTCTATATTATTAATAATTGTTTGACTTATATATTGATGTTTTACCTATGGATTTACGTATTCGGAGATACGGTATCCTAATATTTAAGATATGGTTTTGTGACCTAGACTTTAGTATTTGAACCAATATTTTTGGTGTTAGACTCGTGCAACCTAAACATAGGTAGTTGACCATAGTTTGACTATAGTTGACCATAGTTGACTTAGAGTTGACCTAGTTTGACTTTTGACTTAGAATTGACTTGTTGACCTAGAAGTTGATTAGTTTGACTTATTTTCTTTCCGGAATCTTGTATTGATATTGTATTCCATATCTAGGTCTTTGAGGCACCGTGTCAGACATCGGTGAGAATATTCATTGGACTTCAGGCGAGTATATTTTCTGATAGTTTTTCATTTATGATATCCTCTATGTTCATTGTATCTAGTGTAGATATCCTTGTTCTCTTGACATGATGGTTACACGGATTGGTATATTTAGATCTCGTTATGAGATGTTATTCCTTGGTATATGGTGTATCTTGTGCAAGCCTTGTTTCATTGATTATCTTGTACATGTATAGACACTGATTCTCGGGAAGATTAGCTATCTTCTTGGGGAATCTCGTGCCATAGCGTACCATGGTTGGATCTATTATACCAGTCGAGCATGGGGAGTATTTTAGTGTAGATATGTGATCATACCCTCCTTGTATCAAGTCTTGCATTGAATAGTATTAATCATACACCGTACGTATGATTAGCCAGGCCATATATCTTATATCATGTTCCCAAGCCGATTACATGTTAAAGCTAGTACTCACATACTTAGACATTAGCATTCTTGTTCATAGACATATTGCTCATTATTGTATTTATTCCAGTATTTCCTTATTGTATATATATCTCTCGTATCTATTGTGCATCTTGTATATTCACATCTATTTACTGTTACATAGTTTTTATCATTGATTAGAACTGCTGTTAGAGATGTACTCTGCTCCTTTCCTGACTGGATATATTTTTCTCAGATGACACTGAGGACTGGTACCCTACACATTATGGACCTCAGGATGTTGTGGTTCTAGAGTCTGAGACACTGGTTCAGGAGGGACATATCCCAACTGAGACAGATGACCCGAGTTTAGGAGCTTCTTAGTATTCTTTTACTAGATTTGTCTCCAGCTTATTTGTTAGTATTCTTTCAGACTCATTGATGTAGCTTATTTGTTAGTACTCTTTCACACTCATTGATGTATTATTTTAGACTCATGAGTCGTATGTGACTTTTCTATTCTTTTATCTGATTCGTGCTTATTTCTATCTTAGATCTGTGATTTAGTATATTATCATTTTTGGTGGTTTATTATATTGTTAGATAGATTACCCAGATAGCGTTCTACCGCCGGTTCTGCGGCGTAGGCTAGGCGTTATTTCTGACTTGTACCCTTACACCGGGTGCGGGTCGTGACACATTTTTAGTGGTGGCCTATGCAGGTCAAGCTTCACAAGTTATGCGATATCGTGGTAGTGCGACGATTTAGTTGTACTACGACGAGCCTACGATAGGATATAGGATATAGGCTGAGATACTCAATCACACCTAGCAAATTTCTTTTGATTCAACTATTCTCTATTGATATTGATACTTGATCTCTTAAACTGTCCTTTCCTTGAGTGTCTTACATCATGTGCCGTATTAATTCTTTCTTCGCTTTGTCTCAGGATGCCGCCTAAGACTAGATCGCAGCAGGGGAGAGCAGTTTCTGAGAGGTCTGTGACATCCCAAGGGCCTGCACCAGTCACTTCTCCGATGATTGGAGTATCAACTGCTTTCGGAGGTCCACTACCTACTCAGAGGACTGTGCCAGCTGTATCTGAGGGGCTTCCACCTCCACCTCCTGTGCCAGCAGAGGCGACACAGATGTTTACACTGTTTCGTGAGATGCTCGAGGCACAGAGGGCTTAGCCAGAGGCACATCAGAGGCAGACCGACGTTCTACGGTAGGGCATCGAGAGTGCTCATCAGCTTGCTCGTGCCGTAGTCTAGAGAGGAGTTCTGGTCCAGCAGCAGGATATTCCTCAGGTTTCTCAGCTTCGGCCAGGCAACATTCAGGACTTCAAGAAACTGGAGCCTAAGATCTTCCAGGGGACGGAGGGCATCATCTATGCTGATGATGACTCGAGGACATTGAGCGTCTTATGAGGGTGTCATGTCTTTCTGAGGATATGAAGGTTGAGGCGGTAGGACTTCAACTATTCAACGTCGCTCGTACTTGGTTCAGGAATGAGCCTATTCTAGTTGATGCATGACAGTCTTGGGAGGTATTCAAGGACCTTTAAAAAAAGAAGTTCTTCACCCGGGCAGACAGGCTAGACTTGGGGAGGTAGTTCGAGAGTCTCATTCAGGGGCATGTATGTGGAGGAGTACACTGCGAAGTTCGGCAGATTGAGCCGATTTGCAGAGTATTTGGTGAGAGAGCCGGAGCTTCGGGCTATTCGTTTCTGTGAGGGTCTAAACGGGGAAGTAAAGATCCTCATTCCGTCTTTTTATGAGACATACTCGGAGATACTTGCGGAGGCACGCAAGGTTGAGCGGGAGTTGGGTTTGAAGCCCAAGAGAGACCGTAATTCTTTTCTGGGGGCAAACAGCAGTGCAGTATCTGCAAAACATCCTCATTTCTAGTCCAGGCCTTTCCAGCAGCAATAACAGCACCAGACTCCAGCTAGGGCACCATTTCACCAGGTACTACAGCAGCAGAGACAGTTACAGCAAACTTCCTGCCACTATTGTAAGAAACCCGGCCACATCTGGGAAGTTTGCAGAAGGAGGTTGGGAGTTTGTTTGCATTGTGGTACTGAAGGGCATCAGCTGAGGGAGTGTCCTTCCAATCCTCATCGTGCAGTTCAGGAAGCAGCTTCAGCTCCGAAGGCACAGACGAGACCACCTGCAGTACAGCCGAGGGGACCACTTCTGACACAACAGCAGCGTTATGTCCAGCATCAACAGCAGGGAGGTGTCCGTCAAGGACGAGCATTTGCTATGACCGTCGAGGAGAATAAACTCACCAGAGATGTCATCGCAGGTTCTATTCTTCTTGATTCTATTCCAACTTTAGCTTTGTTTGATAGTGGTGCTTCCCATAGTTTTGTATATGTTTCTTTTGCTCTGAAGTATGGTTTGGTAGCTGAGTATTTGCGTAGGACTTGCAAGATCATGACCGGGGGAGGCATTATCCTGGTTAATGATATTTGCAAGGATCGAAGAGTTACTCTAGGAGGCCGGGAGTTGAGTACGTGTCTACTTGTAATGCCACTTCTGAGCTACGACATTGTACTCGGGATAGATTGGTTGAGTAGGCACCATGCTAGCATAGATTGTAGAGGAGGTAGAGTTATGTTTGGTCATCCAGGAGAGCCAGAGTTTAAGTTTGCTAGAGGAGCTACTGAGTAGGGAGAAGCCATTATTTGTGGAGCTATGGTGGAAGACAAGGAGTTGCCGCATCCGTTGATAGCAGAGTTCTTGGATATGTTTTCTGAGGAATTACCAGGGTTGCCGCCAGATCGAGATGTTAAATTTTCTATAGACTTGGTGCCAGGTGCAAAACCAATTTAGCAACATGTCTATAGAGTAAACAACAGCGATCTGGTCGAGCTGAAGAAGCAGGTGGACGAATTGTAAGATAAGGGGTTTATTAGATCGAGTTATTCACCGTGGGGAGCCCCGGTATTGTTTGTACCGAAGAAGGATGGATCGGTGTGCATGTGCATTGATTACAGGGCTTTGAATAATCTCACTATCAAGAATAAGTATCCTTTGCCATGGATTGATGATCTGTTCGATCAGTTGAGTGGTGCGAAAGTGTTTTCTAAGATAGACTTGAGATCAGGCTACCATCAGGTGAAGGTGAAGCCGGTGGACATATCGAAGACTGCTTTTAGAACTCGGTATGGTTAGTACGAGTTTATGGTAATGCCATTTTGTTTGACTAATGCACCAGCGGTAATTATGAACTTAATGAACAAGGTGTTCCATCAGTACCATGACAAGTTCGTGGTGGTGTTCATTTACGACATACTCATATACTCGAAGACACCGGAGGAGCATGAGGAGCATTTGAGGATTGTGTTGGATGTGCTGAGGAAGGAGAAGGTGTGGGGGAAGTTGTCCAAATATGAGTTTTTCTTGGACAAGGTGGAGTTCTTGGGGCATGTTGTGACTAGTGATGGTATTTCAATGGATCCGAAGAAGATCACAGCAGTGGAATCTTGGAAGACCCCTAGTTCGGTAGTAGAGATCAGGAGTTTCTTGGGATTGGCAGGCTACTACAGGAAGTTTGTGCAAGATTTTTTGAGGATTGTCGAGCCAATGACCAAACTCACAAGGAAATATGTGGAGTTTATTTGGACAGAGGATTGCTAGGTTGCTTTTGAGGAATTAAAGAGGAGGTTGGCGTCTGCTCCTATTTTGACGTTGCCATCAAGGTCTGGAGGTTTCACTATTTATAGTGATGCATCAGAGAAAGGTTTGGGTTATGTTCTTCAGCAGAATGGAAAAGTGATTGCCTATGTATCCAGGCAATTGCGTCCTCATGAAAAGAACTATCCTACCCATGATTTAGAGTTGGTAGCAGTCATCTTCGCCCTGAAGTTGTAGAAACATTATTTGTACGGAGAGTGTATGGAGATCTTCACAGACTACAAGAGCTTGAAGTACATTTTCATGCAAAAAGAGTTTAATATGAGGCAGCGTCGATGGTTGGATCTGATGAAGGATTTTGATATATCATTGCAGTATCATCCTAGGAAAGCTAATGTAGTTGCCGATGCTTTGAGTAGGTATCTGGTAGCGATGTTCTTGATGTAGGATCGATATTTGTTGGAGGACTTGGAGAGCTTGGGCATTGAGGTGATAGTTCCTGGTTGTGCTATGCAGATATGGGGTTGCAGATACATTCATATTTGATGGACAGAATCAAGACAACACAGTATGAGGATGCATCTCTGAGGAGTATCAGAGCTCAAGTGAGAGTAGGATTGGAGGATGATTTCACTATTGCTGAGGATGGATCTTTGAGACATGGAGTTAGATTGTGTGTGCCTAGTGGGGATGTCACGACCCGCACCCGGAATTTGGGCATGATTCGTGGGTACGTCCAGCCTACGCCGCAGCATCGGCGGTAGAACGCTGTCTAGGTCTAAACATAATATATCCTGTCAATAATCTCAACTCCGTACGGAGGACAATGATAATAATCCACAGTTCTATGATATACTCAATCACAAGCTAGTAGAAATCATAGCACGATGAGAATAGAAAAAAGTTCTAATAAAACCAACCACAATAATCCAACTCAAATCCTGGGTCTAAATGACCTCACAAAGTTACAAAATAATAAATACATCTCAGTCTCAGTCTAAAACAATAATGTAGAAAAAGTAGTCTAAGAGCAGCCAGGTACGTTCTCCTCTAGGCTAGGCAACTCCTCTGGGGTTTCTGGAGTGAAATCACCCTCTAATCCTGGGCCGTAATGAGTGGGGCAAAGATCCTCCAGGTCCTCTGAAAAATGTTATCCAGTCAGGATTGGAGCGAAGCACAAGCACTAACAGCAGTTTCATTAAATTGACAAAAACTATAAACAGTGTAAGAGATACAAGATGGAAATAAATGCTGAAAATGAGAAGTACAGGAGAAATGAAATAGGCAACAGAGCATCTAGCAATGAACAATAAATAGTGAATGCTAGAACAATGAATCTGAATAAAGATAAACATCTAACTAAGTGTTTGAAATATTAGTTTATTATGTGATCGGCTTGGGACTAGATCAGGCTGGTTATATATGATTAGCTATGATTCTTGGAGGTCAGGCTAACCATATGGTTAGCTATGATGCATGATAATGGTCAGGCTAATCATATATAACAGCTATGAAACATGATGATGGTCAGGCCGCACCCGACGTGAGAAGTAGGGTGAGCTATGATGCATGGTAAGGATTTGGATATGATCACATAATCTACTAATAGTTCCCCATCCCCAGCTAGCACGGTAGATTCCAATCACGACTCCTCATGATGGGGATCTAGGGTGCTAACTCGTGTATCCACAGTGTCGGAATCAAGTATGTAATACACTACAATTTATAGAAGTAATCAACAATGAAAACTGTCAGAGAATGTACTCGCCTGTGGTCCTGAGCAAAGTGTGAGGATCGATGTCCAAAGGGGGATCACAATGACCTATTTATGGAATATTAATGTCAAAATATTGAAACAAAAGAATAAACATGCTTAACAATTTAAATACGAGGTTTCTAGGTCAATACTAGCTAAACTAGGTCTTAGCTAGGTCCAACTAGGTCCCTGCTAAGGTATTTGGATCATGCTAGCTATCAACTAGCTAATACAAGTCAAAATTAGCTATACTAAATAACTAACACTAATATAACCTTACCCTCTACTGACACACTAATGATGATACACTGACTGCTACCAATATAAATATACTGATATGAACCTTTACTACACTAACTAACGGACAGTTAACTAACTCTATGAAATACTTACTGACATATATACATTAGCTGACAATATATAATTCTAATTGTTCAATGATACATCCTTAATACTAACAGCTAACTAATCTTAACTGTACACAACTTACACTATATAATACTAAGACTAATATGCTAACATATATTAACTTACTAACTGACCAACTTATGACTAGCACTACTGACTGATACCACAACTCCACACTGATACACACCTATACTATACTCACAGTTTCACATAGCTAACACACACATTCAATAACATTCACACAGGTATACACTAGTCTGGACACAAAATCTCACTGCACATATATGTTATGTTTCTAACCAACCTGGGAATTCTGAGGCATACACAGACACTTAGACACCTAGGTATCTCACAATACATAGATTTATTACCTATACTGCACACATTCACTCCTAGGTAATATACTCTCACCTACAGAATTAATACACACACACACTTGTACACCCTGATTTGCCTACTGAAACACACAGGTTCACACTCTCCTGTCTAAAACTAGTTAGGCTCACACATTGCATCATTCCCCCACACATACATACATATAATAATACCCAGATACTGACACTGGCACACAACACAGCCACACAAATTCCTGAATTCTATAGGACCCTAGGATACATACTGAATGTACTGATACATTTTCTGCACACAGGCACTGGTTTCATGGAGACTTTGAACATGCTGAAATCAAATCCTATACAGTGCTGAATACTGATACCAAATTCCCAATTGCCAACCACACTGAACAGAACTCTGCACCCTAAGAACACACACACAGACTCCCCACTGTGCACATCCTGCACTGAATTTCCATCACACCAATCCCACATGTAAATACTTACACACAGTTCACTGAAATCTGCAGGAGACTAGGACACACACAACAAGTACTGACTGATACATAGACACACAGCCATATTCACCCAGATACTGATACACACAGTTATAGGATACTCACACAGGTATGCATCTAACCTCACTGCACACACACAAGAAATAATTCCTGATATACTACCCTCTGCACTCTCCCTCATCTACACACACAGTAGTGAAACCCTCCCCCAATCTGATACACACGGGAATCAAACCCGACTGAACAGTACTCTTCCCTAACACAGTTTCTCACACTGTGCAGTCAGCCCCAATCCACCCGACTGCACAATAAACCATTCACAGTTTATTCCCCTCTTCTAAACACCCACACACATCTACAAACATAGATATAGATAGAAACACACATCAAATCTATAAACATATGTATAAATATATATATACATCATACATCATTCATCAAATTAGATTATATTAGAGTAGATTAGATAGGTGTTCATCCCTTTTGGCATTTCATCAAACACATGCAGTACAGAAAACAATTATACATACAACCCATGAATCCTCAACCCAAAACCCTAAAATTCGAGTTCAACCTACCCATATGAGATAAAATCAACCTACCTACGAATACCTAGGGTTAGGGTTTCTGATAATTGGGGAAAACAATTGTTGGGGACACTTAAACCTAAACAAAACCCTAAAATCAAACTCTACACAGAGGGGTGGGTTCCTAAGGGCCATGAACATCTAAAAACAGAATTTAAATGAATAAAAATAGGGTTTTTACCTGCAGGGATGGTTTCTTCAATGAGGTTCTTCTTCTCCAAGGCTTCCTGACCCACGTTCCTTGCTTCTCTTTGCTTTGGAGGAGGAGAAAATGGAATCTAGGGTTTGATCTTCGAAAATTGGGTGGGGAGATGGTTTCTCTTGATGGAGGCTAGGGTTTCTCTTTTCTACATGAAGGATGGCTTTGTGAGAAGCTTCATTTTTATATTAAACCTAGTTTTAGGGTTTCCATGCATAGTTTTTAGATTAAACCCCCTGGCCCTCTCATGTAGAACCTAATTAACTCAGGTTTAGGCCTTCTAGGGTTTGAGGTCCAAACCTAAAATTAGAATTCTAGGGTTTTACTAGAACTGGGTTTTTAAATTAGGGTTTGGTCATTAGGGTCTGTCCTAATGAGTTCTAGGGTTTGACCTAAAACTAAACATTACTAATAATAATATAATTAGTTACAAAACTCAGCAATTAATTAAATTCATAATTATTTAAAAAATAGTTAAATTACACAATTGCCCTTATATGGAAAAGCGGTAGTGACAAGTCTACCCTCCTAAAAGAAATTTCGTCCTCGAAATTGGACTGAACTAGAATAAGAATGAAATCAAAAAAGGAAATACCTCAAGTCTAGAAGAGATACGGGTATTGTTCGCGCATTTCGTCCTCTCTCTCCCAGGTCGACTCCCCTGGAGAGTGATGTCTCCATGCAACACGAACCAAAGGAATAGTTTGGTTCCGCAACACCTTCTCTCTGCGGTCCAAGATCTCTACGGGCTGCTCGGGGTAGCTGAGCGTCGGACCAACCTCAATCTCCGAGTGATCCAGTACGTGACTAGGGTCTGCCATGTACCGTCTCAGCTGCGACACATGGAACACATCATGCACTCCCTCCAATGCAGGCGGCAAGTCCAGTCTATACGCCACTGCACCTACCCTCGCAAGAATACCGAAGGGTCCGATATAGCGTGGGCTAAGCTTCCCGCCTCTGCCAAAACGAATCGTGCCACGCGTAGGAGAAATTCGTAGGAATACTAGGTCGCCAACCTAAAACAAAACAGTCTCAACATGCAGTCTAACAAACAAACACAAACCAAAATAACAATCTATACCTGAAACTCAAGGGGTCTACGGTGGCTGTCGGCCCAATGCCGCTGTCTGTCCTGCGCCACTCGCAGTCTGTCTCTGATGAGTTTTACCTTTTCTGCTGCATCCACGACCATTTCTGGTCCTAGCAAGGCTCTCTCTCCAACGTCGTCCCAAGATAACGGTGTACGACACCTCCGTCCATAAAGAGCCTCAAATGGTGATATCTCGATGCTGGCCTGGTAACTGTTGTTGTAAGCAAACTCTACCAGGTGCAAATGATTCTCTCAAGAACCTCCGAGATCTAAAATACAAGTGCGTAGCATATCCTCGAGAGTCTGAATAGTCCTTTCAGACTGCCCGTCTGTCTGGGGGTGATATGCAGTACTGAACTTGAGCTGAGTGCCCAAGCTAGCCTGCAGACTCCTCCAGAAGTGGGAAGTGAAACGACTATCCCGATCTGAGATGATGCTCACAGGAACTCCATGAAGCCTAACAATCTGTCGCACGTACATCTCTGCTAGCCTCTCTGTCGACGTGCCCACCTTGAAAGGTAAGAAATGGGCTGATTTGGTCAACCTGTCCACGATGACCCAAATCGCGTCTTTCCCTCCTGGAGAACGTGGAAGCCCTGAAACGAAATCCATGGTCACGTGCTCCCATTTCCATTCTGGAATCGGTAAAGGTTGAAGCAAACCACCTGGCCTCTGCCGGTCTGCCTTTACCTGCTGGCACACTAGACACCGGGATACGAAGCGTGCTACCTCGCGCTTCATTCCATACCACCATACGTGCTCCCTCAAGTCTCGATACATCTTGTTGGCACCGGGATGCATCGAGTACTGAGAGCGGTGTGCCTCCTGTAAAACCTTCTCGCGCAGCTCCCCGCTTGGCACACATATCCTTGTGCCGGGCCGTAGAGAACCATCATCTGCGATAGTAAAGTCGTCCGATAATCCCATCTGAATCTGTGCTCTGATACTCCTCAGAGTCTCATCATCGTACTGCGCAGCTCTGATCCTGTCCATCAGCTCGGACTGTACCTGCAATCCCCACATCTGAATCTCAGTACCGGGAACTAACACCTCAATCTCCAAGCTTTCCAGATCAGCCAACAAATACCTATCTGTCGTCAAGTATATAGCCATCGGATACCTGCTCAAGGCATCGGCGACTACGTTGGCCTTCCCTGGATGGTACTGCAATGAGATGTCG
The DNA here is from genome assembly GCA_036927795.1 of Iris macrosiphon. NCBI lineage: Eukaryota > Viridiplantae > Streptophyta > Magnoliopsida > Asparagales > Iridaceae > Iris > Iris macrosiphon. The sequence goes on along the minus strand of JAYESA010000016.1, from coordinate 37,952,004 downwards.
AAGTCCTTCATCAACTCCAACCACCTTCTCTGCCTCATGTTCAGCTCCTTCTGTGTGAATACGTACTTCAAGCTTTTGTGGTCTGTGAAGATCTCCACACGCTCTCCGTACAGGTAATGTTTCCACAGCTTTAGAGCCAAAATAACTGCTGCCAACTCTAAATCGTGGGTGGGGTAGTTCTTTTCATGAAGGGCGTAACTGCCTGGAAGCATAGGCAATTACCTTCCCGTTCTGCTGAAGAACACATCCTAGACCCTTCCCTGAAGCATCACTGTAGATGGTGAAACCACCTGTCCCTGCTGGCAACGTCAAAATTGGAGCTGTCATCAACCTCTTCTTCAGCTCATCAAATGCGGCCTGGCACTCCTCCGTCCATACAAAATCCACATCCTTCCTAGTCAGCCTGGTCATCGGCGCTGCAATCTTGGAGAAGTCTTGTACAAACCTCCTGTAGTATCCTGCTAGCCCGAGAAAACTCCTGATCTCAGCTACCGAACTGGGGGTAGCCCACGACTCCACTGCCTCGATCTTCTTTGGGTTTACCGAGATTCCGTCACCTGATACCACATGCCCAAGAAATTCGACCTTGTCAAGGAAGAATTCACACTTAGAGAGTTTCCCGTACAGCTTCTCCCTCCTGAGAGTCTCTAAGACCAACCTCAGGTGCTCTTCGTGCTCCTCCGGGGTCTTGGAATACACAAGAATATCGTCTATGAACACCACCACAAACTTGTCAAGGTACTGGTGGAACACCTTGTTTATCAGGTTCATGAATACTGCCGGTGCATTGGTTAAACCAAATGGCATCACCATGAACTCAAACTGGCCGTATCTGGTCCGAAAAGCTGTCTTCGGCGTGTCTTCTTTCTTCACCTTCACCTGGTGATAGCCTGACCTCAAATCTATCTTTGAAAACACTCTCGCCCCGCTCAATTGATCGAAAAGATCATCTATCCTCGGCAGCGGGTACTTGTTCTTGATAGTGATATTGTTCAAAGCTCTATAATCAATGCACATGCGCACCGTGCCGTCCTTCTTCGGTACGAACAATACCGGAGCTCCCCATGGTGATGAACTGGATTTGATGAAGCCTTTGTCCTGCAGCTCCTCAACTTGCTTCTTCAGTTCTGCCAGCTCGCTGTTGTTGACTCTATAGACATGTTGTGAAATGGGCTCCGCTCCTGGAACCAAGTCTATAGAGAATTCAACATCTCTGTCTGGCGGCAAGCCTGGCAACTCTTCTGGAAATACATCCAGGAACTCCGCTATCAGAGGATGTGGCAACTCCTCTTCTTCTGCCCTGGCTCCGCAAAATGTGCCCCTGCTCTGTTCCGCTGCTCCTCTGACGACCTCAAACTCCGGCTCTCCTGGTGGTCTAAACAATACTCTGCCTCCATAACAATCTATAGTAGCATGATGCCTACTCAACCAGTCTATTCCGAGTACAATATCATACCCCGGAAGTGGCATGACGAGTAAGCTCACGCTCAACTCTCGGCCTCCTACTGACACTCTCCGGTCCTTGCAGTAATCACGGACTAGTATAATACCTCCACCAGTCATGATCTTGCAAGTCCTAGCTAATGGTTCTGTGTCTAAATGATGTCGAAGTGCATATGATACAGACACAAAACTATGGGAAGCGCCAGAGTCGAATAAGGTAAATGCGGGAATACAATCGAGAAGAACCGAACCTGTGATCAAGTCTCCTGCTGGCTCAATCTCCTCGACTGCCATGGCGTATGCTCGCCCCTGGGGTGCACCTCTCTGCTGTTGATGCTGGGCGAACTTCTGATGTTGCGGTGGAAGTGGTCCCCTCTGTTGTTGGCCTCCTGGTGCGGTAGGCACCCTGTCTGATCCTCTCTGGGCGGCTGCTCCACCCTGACCTGGACGAAAGGTAGGACAATCCTTCAGCTGGTGTGTCGTCGATCCGCAGGATAGACATGAGCCCAATCTTTTCCTGCAGATATCTCTAGTATGTCCCATCTTCCCGCAGTACGCACACTGGATAGCGGGCTGGTTCTGTCTCTGTTGCTGCTGCTGGACCTGCCCTCGGACTGGTGCCTGATGCTGCTGCTGAAAGGGTCTCTGCTGTTGCTGCTAAAAGTGTGGACGCTTGCCCGGTCCCGTACTACTTTTTGCTCCTCCGGAACCATCGCGTCCCCTCTTGGGCCTGAGGCCCAAGTCGTCCTCGGCTACTTGGGCATCCATCAATATGCCCTCGTAGGTAGCTGTGCGACGTCCCGACGTGCGAGACTTGATCTCCCTTGTCAGCCCCTTTCTGAATTTTCGGGCCCTGTCTCCCGGATCTCTAATCATCGATGGCGCGAAACGGCTCAGGCGGGAAAACTCCGCGGCATACTCATCGACGGATGAGCTCCCCTGGGCTAAGTCATGGAACTGACTCTCCAAAGCTCCCAGGGCGACATCAGGAAAGAACTTTTCTTTGAAGAGTTCCTTGAAATCCTCCCAAGTGAGTCCCCTGCACAAGAGTCTCGGCTCCGTGCGAAACTACGTCAAGGCAATGTCGAACATCTAGCTGCCAGCGGCCTCGATCTGGAGAGCCTCCGAAAGCTGTGCCAAGCGCAAGTTCCTCTCGATGTCCTCTAGCCAATCATCGGCGTAGAGTATCCCTTCTGTCCCCTTGAACTCCCGATGCATCATCCTCTTGAAATCCACAATGGTGCCCGGCCTCTGGTGGTGCTGATCAGGACGCTGCTGCTGCTGAGTGACTCTCTCCACAGCCTGGAGAGACACTTGGTGAGCATTCTCCATGTTCACCCTCATCATCTCTGTCTGGGCCTGGTGTGCCTCAGCCTGCACTCTCTGGGCCTCTGCCGACGTCCTCTGGGCATCGACCATGCCCTGAATCAAAGTGAACATCTGTGCTCCATCGACGGGCACACCTCCTGGATGCTGAACTGGTGGTGGTGGTGCCGTCGTAGCTGTGGGGACCCTCTGAACTGGTGGTGGTGGACCCCCGAATGCTGCAGACACTCCCACATGTACTGGAGATGTAGGAGGTACTGCGAATGTCTGTCCGGCAGGGCGAGAGGTGGCAGACCTCTCTGAATCTGCTGCTCCGAGTCTCTGGGACCTTCTTGGCGGCATCCTGAAGACAGATCGAAAGATTTAATTAAGGCAATAGATACGATATCATCAAGGAAGGACAGAAAAATTCTAAAGGAAAAATTATTAAGAGTAATGTCATAAGAATCAGAATTTCCTAATTGTGATTGAGCATATCCTCGGCCTAATTCCTATTTCCTAAAACAGGCTCGTAGTAATACTCTAAGCGAGCACCACTACGATATCGCTCTAATGCGGTTCTAGGACTCGACTATTGACCTGGATGGGCCACCACTAAAAACGTGTCACGACCCGCACCCGGAATTTGGGCATGAGTCGTGGGTACGTCCAGCCTACGCCGCAGCATCGGCGGTAGAACGCTGTCTAGGTCTAAACATAATATATCCTGTCAATAATCTCAACTCCGTACGGAGGACAATGATAATAATCCACAGTTCTATGATATACTCAATCACAAGCTAATAGAAATCATAGCACGATGAGAATAGAAAAGAGTTCTAATAAAACCAACCACAATAATCCAACTCAAATCCTGGGTCTAAATGACCTCACAAAGTCACAAAATAATAAATACATCTCAGTCTCAGTCTAAAACAATAATGCAGAAAAAGTAGTCTAAGAGCAGCCAGGTACGTTCTCCTCTAGGCTAGGCAACTCCTCTGGGGTTTCTGGAGTGAAATCACCCTCTAATCCTGGGCCGTAATGAGTGGGGCAAAGATCCTCCAGGTCCTCTGAAAAATATTATCCAGTCAGGATTGGAGCGAAGCACAAGCACTAACAGCAGTTTCATTAAATTGACAAAAACTATAAACAGTGTAAGAGATATAAGATGGAAATAAATGCTGAAAATGAGAAGTACAGGAGAAATGAAATAGGCAACAGAGCATCTAGCAATGAACAATAAATAGTGAATGCTAGAACAATGAATCTGAATAAAGATAAACATCTAACTAAGTGTTTGAAATATTAGTTTATTATGTGATCGGCTTGGGACTAGATCAGGCTGGTTATATATGATTAGCTATGATTCTTGGAGGTCAGGCTAACCATATGGTTAGCTATGATGCATGATAATGGTCAGGCTAATCATATATAACAGCTATGAAGCATGATGATGGTCAGGCCGCACCCGACGTGAGAAGTGGGGTGAGCTATGATGCATGGTAAGGATTTAGATATGATCACATAATCTACTAATAGTTCCCCATCCCCAGCTAGCACGGTGGATTCCAATCACGACTCCTCATGATGGGGATCTAGGGTGCTAACTCGTGTATCCACAGTATCGGAATCAAGTATGTAATACACTACAATTTATAGAAGTAATCAACAATGAAAACTGTCAGAGAATGTACTCGCCTGTGGTCCTGAGCAAAGTGTGAGGATCGATGTCCAAAGGGGGATCACAATGACCTATTTATGGAATATTAATGTCAAAATATTGAAACAAAAGAATAAACATGCTTAATAATTTAAATACGAGGTTTCTAGGTCAATACTAGCTAAACTAGGTCTTAGCTAGGTCCAACTAGGTCCCTGCTAAGGTATTTGGATCATGCTAGCTATCAACTAGCTAATACAAGTCAAAATTAGCTATACTAAATAACTAACACTAATATAACCTTACCCTCTACTGACACACTAATGATGATACACTGACTGCTACCAATATAAATATACTGATATGAACCTTTACTACACTAACTAACGGACAGTTAACTAACTCTATGAAATACTTACTGACATATATACATTAGCTGACAATATATAATTCTAATTGTTCAATGATACATCCTTAACACTAACAGCTAACTAATCTTAACTGTACACAACTTACACTATATAATACTAAGACTAATATGCTAACATATATTAACTTACTAACTGACCAACTTATGACTAGCACTACTGACTGATACCACAACTCCACACTGATACACACCTATACTATACTCACAGTTTCACATAGCTAACACACACATTCAATAACATTCACACAGGTATACACTAGTCTGGACACAAAATCTCACTGCACATATATGTTATGTTTCTAACCAACCTGGGAATTTTGAGGCATACACAGACACTTAGACACCTAGGTATCTCACAATACATAGATTTATTACCTACACTGCACACATTCACTCCTAGGTAATACACTCTCACCTACAGAATTAATACACACACACACTTGTACACCCTGATTTGCCAACTGAAACACACAGGTTCACACTCTCCTGTCTAAAACTAGTTAGGCTCACACATTGCATCATTCCCCCACACATACATACATATAATAATACCCAGATACTGACACTGGCACACAACACAGCCACACAAATTCCTGAATTCTATAGGACCCTAGGATACATACTGAATGTACTGATACATTTTCTGCACACAGGCACTGGTTTCATGGAGACTTTGAACATGCTGAAATCAAATCCTACACAGTGCTGAATACTGATACCAAATTCCCAATTGCCAACCACACTGAACAGAACTCTGCACCCTAAGAACACACACACAGACTCCCCACTGTGCACATCCTGCACTGAATTTCCATCACACCAATCCCACATGTAAACACTTACACACAGTTCACTGAAATCTGCAGGAGACTAGGACACACACAACAAGTACTGACTGATACATAGACACACAGCCATATTCACCCAGATACTGATACACACAGTTATAGGATACTCACACAGGTATGCATCTAACCTCACTGTACACACACAAGAAATAATTCCTGATATACTACCCTCTGCACTCTCCCTCATCTACACACACAGTAGTGAAACCCTTCCCCAATCTGATACACACGGGAATCAAACCTGACTGAACAGTACTCTTCCCTAACACAGTTTCTCACACTGTGCAGTCAGCCCCAATCCACCCGACTGCACAATGAACCATTCACAGTTTATTCCCCTCTTCTAAACATCCACACACATCTACAAACATAGATATAGATAGAAACACACATCAAATCTATAAACATATGTATAAATATATATACATCATACATCATTCATCAAATTAGATTATATTAGAGTAGATTAGATAGGTGTTCATCCCTTTTGGCATTTCATCAAACATATGCAGTGCAGAAAATAATTATACATACAACCCATGAATCCTCAACCCAAAACCCTAAAATTCGAGTTCAACCTACCCATATGAGATAAAATCAACCTACCTACGAATACCTAGGGTTAGGGTTTCTGATAATTGGGGAAAATAATTATTGGGGACACTTAAACCTAAACAAAACCCTAAAATCAAACTCTACACAGAGGGGTGGGTTCCTAAGGGCCATGAACATCTGAAAACAGAATTTAAATGAATAAAAATAGGGTTTTTACCTGCAGGGATGGTTTCTTCAATGAGGTTCTTCTTCTCCAAGGCTTCCTGACCCACGTTCCTTGCTTCTCTTTGCTTTGGAGGAGGAGAAAATGGAACCTAGGGTTTGATCTTCAAAAATTGGGTGGGGAGATGGTTTCTCTTGATGGAGGCTAGGGTTTCTCTTTTCTACGTGAAGGATGGCTTTGTGAGAAGCTTCCTTTTTATATTAAACCTAGTTTTAGGGTTTCCATGCATAGTTTTTAGATTAAACCCCCTGGCCCTCTCATGTAGAACCTAATTAACTCAGGTTTAGGCCTTCTAGGGTTTGAGGTCCAAACCTAAAATTAGAATTCTAGGGTTTCACTAGAACTGGGTTTTTAAATTAGGGTTTGGTCATTAGGGTCTGTCCTAATGAGTTCTAGGGTTTGACCTAAAACTAAACATTACTATAATAATATAATTAGTTACAAAACTCAGCAATTAATTAAATTCATAATTATTTAAAAAATAGTTAAATTACACAATTGCCCTTATATGGAAAAGCGGTAGTGACAGGGGAGCTGCGTGAGGCGGTATTGCAGAAAGCACATCGCTCTCAGTATTTCTTGCATCCAGGTGCTAACAAGATGTATCAGGATATGTAGGAGAGTATGTGGTGGTATGGCATGAAGAGGGAAGTGGCACAGTTTGTATCCAGATGCTTAGTGTGCCAGCAGGTGAAAGCTGAGATGCAGAGGCCAGGAGGTTTACTTCAGCCATTACCCATTCCAGAGTGGAAGTGGAAGCACATTACTATGGATTTTGTATCCAGACTTCCACGATCTCCTGGAGGAAAAGACGCAATTTGGGTCATCGTTGATAGGTTGACCAAGTCAGCCCACTTTTTTTCTTTCAAGGTGGGTTTGTCTACGGAGAAGCTAACAGAGATGTATATGAGGCAGATGGTTAGGATACATGGAGTTCCCGTCAGCATAGTCTCGGATAGGGATAGTCGTTTCACTTGTCATTTTTGTAGGAGTTTGCAGGAGAGTTTGGGCACTCAGCTCAAGTTCAGTACTGCATATCATCCCCAGACAGATGGGCAGTCGGAGAGGACTATTAAGACTCTCAAGGATATGATACACACTTGTGTACTAAATTTTGGGGGTTCTTGGGAGGACCATCTCCATTTGGTAGATTTTGCTTACAATAACAGTTACCAGGCTAGTATAGAGATGTCACCTTTTGAAGCTCTGTACGGTCGAAGGTGTCGTACTCTTTTGTCTTGGGACGATGTTGGAGAGAGAGTTTTGCTTAGACCAGAGATGGTTGTAGATATAGCAGAGAAGGTTCAGTTGATCGGAGACAGACTTCGTATGGCGCAGGACAGACAGCGACATTGGGCAGATAGCCACCGGAGACCTTTGGAGTTTGAGGTATAGTTTAGTTTTTATTTTGTGCTTGTTATTAATTGTTTATTATAGATTAAGTTCTTAAGGTGATATTTTGTTCTAGGTGGGTGGTTTGGTATTTCTGAGGATTTTTTTGACACGAGGCACGATTCGCTTCGGTGGAGGCGGAAAGCTTAGTCCACGATTCATCGGACCTTTCACTATTCTAGAGAGGGTCGGTGCAGTTGCTTATAGACTAGACTTACCACCTGCATTGAAGGGAGTGCACAACGTGTTTCACGTGTTACAGTTGAGGCAATATGTGGCAGATCCTAGTCATGTGTTGGATCACTCGAAGATAGAGGTGGGCCCTACTCTTAGCTATCCAGAGCAGCTAGTTAAGATTCTGGATCGGAGAGAGAAGGTGCTGAGGAATCAGACTATTCCTTTGGTACGCGTCGCATGGAGGCATCACTCTCCGGGGGAGTCTACCTGGGAGAGAGAGGATGAAATGCGAGAGCGTTATCCATATTTTTTTGTGCCCTGTGGTATGTTATTTCCTAGTTATGTTCTGTTCATTGTTATGTTCTTTCATAATTAGTTATGATTCTTTAGTTCTGTTCTGTTATTTTCTGGGGGTAGTTTTCGTCTTTGAATTTTGAGGACGAAATTATTTTAAGGAGGGTAGACTTGTCACTACCACATTTTCTAGGAAAGGGTATTTTAGTAATTTTATATTTAATTAAATATTGTGTATGGTAAATAATTATTTATTATATTATTTAAATTGTTATTATATGTTAGTTATTTTTTTGGACTTGTGTTAGTGGACCTAACTAGTTTAGTTAGACTCATGGACCAACATGAATTAATTATTAGAAATTAGCCCAATTAGAAGGTCCCATTGTTAAGGAGATGGATTAAATTAATTAAACCATTAGACTAGAAGCTTTTCTCCTTAATTATTTCTTCATGAGAGGCCCCAAGGGGTATATTGGACAATTTATAGTAACTTGAGGGAGGGGAAAGGGGGCCGGCCTATATAAAAAGGGGGGAAATATTCTCTCTCCTCTTTTTATTTCAAAACTAGATCTACAATTTCCCTCAATCAAATTCTTTCATTCCCACTTTATTTCTCTACCAAATTTTATTTCAATTTCTTCCCAAATCACCATTGGAGACTAGTGGAGCAAGGATCTAGAAGAAGAAAGCAAGGATCTAGAAGGAGAAAGCAAGGATCTACAAAGAGGAGCAATGATCTACAAGTTGGAGGCAATTTCATCACATTTGGAGGTTGCATTGGGAATCCATCTTCCAATAGATACAATTCAATTTTTCTCCTTAATTTAAGTTCTAAATCTGATATTTAACCATGTAAAATTAACCCATATGCATAGACTACCCATAGAATTTGGTTTTGTGTTCATAGGAGGCCTATTAAGAAAGTTATGGTACTTTTTGTGTCAATTTTGGAGGAATTCTGAGATTAACAATTATTGTGTGTGTCAATCGGTCCTATAGATCAATTTGGCATGTGCTTGTATGTTTGGGGCTAGTGTCGTGTCCATAATTGGGTACGTATAGGTCGTATCCCAACAATTTGGTGATACGTGTTGATTTGGGGGGTTTTCTCCGACACGGGACTTTGTCCATGTCATATTTTGACACGGACACGTAGATTTGTATTTGACTCTTTGTATTGTTCATAAATAATATATGTGTCTTGTTCGTGTCCTTCGAGGTACGTTTGGATGTGTGGTGGACTTGTGTCGCAAGCGTATCCTAGATCTAGTAGGATATGGGGTGATACGTTCCATGTGTGTGCAATTTAATTATAGATCTAATTCTATTGTGTTCTTATTTCTTGGAGAAGTGTAATTATATATATATATATATATATATATATATATATATATATATATATATTGTTGTGACAATATTTATGTATTATTGTGTCTTAGATCTATGTATCTATTATATCTAGGTGTATATATTTTTATGTAGCTATTATTCTACATAGGTAAGAACTATATATATTGTAGCATGTATATATATATGTATGTGTATATATATATATATATACATATACATATATATATATATGTATATATATATATATATATATATATATATACATATACATATATATATATATATATATATATATATACATATACATACATATATATATATATATATATGTAGTTATATACCTACTTATATGATATATGCATTCATTTTGTGTATGATTATATGTACGTATACATATATGTGTTGTTATATATGTATATATTACTATACATATGTATGCTATTGTCATATGTATTTAATATGTACATATATATGTGGAGGTGTATGTATGTTATATATATGTTATATAGTCATAGTGTTATATATTATAGTTATATTTATTTTAGTATCTATTTATGGGTGTTATATATATTTATTTATATAGGTTATATATATATATATATATATATATATATATATATATATATATATATATATATATATATATATATATATATATATATATATATATATATAAGAGAGGGGGAGAACAGGAGCTTTAGCGACAGCAGGAACCGTCACAATAGCAACTGTCACAGCAGCAGTAACACAGCAGCGACCACAACAGGGGAAACAGCGACAGCAGCCAGTGATAGTTGTAGAAAACTGTCGCTGAAACAGTAGCAGTATCAGCAGCGTATTAGGAGTTTTAGTGATAGTTTTAGCGACAATTGCAAAAAATTGTCACTAAAACAGCAGTGTATCGATATCAACAACAGCCTTCAGCGACAGCGGGCAGAGTCTTCAGCGACAGTTTGGCAGTTTTATAAATATATATATATATATATATATATATATATATATATATATATATATATATATGGTATTTGAAATATATAAATATATTTATATGTTCTAATAGTATTTAATATATACTATATGTATAATAATTATTGTAGTATATGTATATATCTACGGGTAGATAGTATAACTAGTATTTGGGTATTACCTTGAGAAACCAAGGTAAGTACCAAGGTAATTAGGGACCCAATTTATTGGGTTTGTGGTATTAAGATTATGGTCTTATGTTGTGATACCAAGTTGGTTCAAAACTATGGTACCTATTTAATGTTTATAATTAGGATTCTATATTATTAATAATTGTTTGACTTATATATTAATGTTTTAACTATGGATTTACGTATCCGGAGATACGGTATCCTAATATTTAAGATATGGTTTTGTGACCTAGATTTTAGTATTTGAACCAATATTTTTGGTGTTAGACTCGTGCAACCTAGAAATAGGTAGTTGACCATAGTTGACTTAGAGTTGACCTAGTTTGACTTTTAACTTAGAATTGACTTGTTGACCTAGAAGTTGATTAGTTTGACTTATTTTCTTTCCGGAACCTTGTATTGATGTTGTATTCCATATCTAGGTCTTCGAGGCACCATGTCAGATATCGGTGAGACTATTCATTGGACTTCAGGAGAGTACATTCTCTAATCTTTTCTCATTTATGATATCCTCTATGTTCATTGTATCTAGTGTAGATATCCTTGTTCTCTTGACACGATGGTTACATGGATTGGTATATCTGAATCTCGTCATGAGATATTATTCCTTGGTATATGGTGTATCTTGTGCAAGTCTTGTTTTATTGATTATCTTGTACATGTACAGACACTGATTCTCGGGAAGACTAGCTATCTTTTTTGGGAATCTCGTGCCATAGCGTACCATGGTTGGATCTATTATATCATTCGAGGGTAGGGAGTATTTTAGTGTAGATATGTGATCATATCCTCCTTGTATCAAGTCTTGCATTAAATAGTATTAATTATACACCACACGTATGATTAGCCAGGCCATATATCTTGTATCATGTTCCCAAGCCGATCACATGTTAAAGCTAGTACTCACACACTTAGATATTAGCATTCTTGTTCATAGACATATTGCTCATTATTGTATTTATTCCAGTATTTCCTTATTGTATATATATCTCTCGTATCTATTAGGCATCTTGTATATTTACATCTATTTACTGTTACATAGTTTTTATCATTGATTAGAACTGCTGTTAGAGATGTACTCTGCTCCTTTCCTGACTGGATATATTTTTTCCAGATGACATTGAGGACTAGTACCCTACACATTATGGACCTCAAGATGTTGTGGGTCTAGAGTCTGAGATCCTGGTTCATGAGGGACTTTTCCCAACTGAGACAGATGACCCGAGTTTAGTAGCTTCTTAGTATTCTTGTACTGGATTTGTCTCCAGCTTATTTGTTAGTATTCTTTCAGACTCATTAATGTATTATTTTAGACTCATGAGTCGTATGTGACTTTTCTATTCTTTTATCTGATTCGTGCTTATTTTTATCTTAGACCTGTGATTGAGTATATTATCATTGTTGGTAGTTTATTATATTGTTAGATAGATTACCCAGACAATGTTCTACCGCTGGTTCTGCGGCGTAGGTTGGGCGTTGTTTCTGACTTGTACCCTTATACCGGGTGCGGGTTATGACAAAGGGTTTGGGTTGTATCTTGCAGCAGAATGGGAAGGTGATTACCTATGCTTTCAGGCAATTATGTCCACATAAGAAGAATTACCCTATCCACGATTTGGAGTTGTCAGCAGTCATCTTTGTTCTAAATCTGTGAAAACACTATATATACGGAGAGCGTGTGGAGATTTTTATAGACTATAAGAGCTTGAAGTACATATTTACACAAAAAGAGCTGAATATAAGACAGCGGTGATGGTTAGAGTTGATGAAGGACTTCGATATATTATTGCAGTACTATCCAGGGAAAAAAAATATAGTCACTGATGCCTTGAGCGGTTATCCAGTGGCTATGTACTTGACGACAGACAGACAGACACTTGTTGGCCGATCTTGAGAGCATGGGCATTGAGGTATTAGTTCCTGGTGTCGACACAGATATAGGAATTACAGATACAGTTTGAGTTGATGGACAAGATCAAGGATATACAGTTTGATGATGAGTCTCTGAGAAGTATTAGGGCACATATTCAGATAGAATTATCAGATGACTTCACTATTGTTGATGATGGATCATTGCGGCATGGTACCAGATTATGTGTGTCGAGTAGAGTGTTGCGCGAGGAGGTTCTGCAGGAGGCGCATCACTCTTAGTACTCTATGCATCTAGGTGCCAATAAGATGTACAGAGATATGAGGGAGCATGTATGGTGGTATGGTATGAAGCGGGAGGTGGCACGCTTCGTATCCAGATATTTAGTGTGCCAGCAGGTAAATGCATAAAGACAGAGGCCAGGTAGTTTGCTTCAGTCATTACCCATTTTAGAGTGGAAGTGGGAGCATGTAACCATAGATTTGTTTTTTGGGCTTCTGCGTTCTCCAAGAGGAAATGACGTAATTTGGGTCATCATAGACAGGTTGACCAAATCGGCCCACTTTTTGCCATTTAAAGTGGGTACGTCTACGGAGAAGCTAGCAGAGATATATGTGCGACAGATTATCAGATTGCATGGAGTTCCTGTGAGCATTGTCTCGGATCAGGATAGTCGCTTCACATCCCACTTCTGGAGGAGTTTGCAGGCTAGCTTGGGCACCCAGCTCAAGTTTAGTACCGCATATCACCCCAAACAGACGGGCAGTCGGAGAGGACTATCCAGACTCTCGAGGATATTTTTTGCACTTGTGTTCTGGATTTTGGATGTTCTTGGGAGGTTCATCTACCCCTGGTAGAGTTTGATTACAACAACAATTACCAGGCCAGTATTAAGATATCACCATTTAAGGCTTTATATGGACAGAGATGTCGTACTCCTTTATCTTTGGATTATGTTGGTGTAAGAGCCTTGTTATGGACAGAGATAGTCGTGGATGAAGCTGAGAAGGTGAAGCTTATTAGAGATAGACTTCGGGTGGTGCGGGACAGACAATGGCATTGGTCTGATAGCCACTGGAGAACTTTGGAGTTTTAGGTATAGGTTTTGTTTTGTATTGCTTGTGATTGCTTTATTTTAGGTTGAGTGTTAAGTCTATGTTTTGTTCTTGGTTGGTGATGAGGTATTCTTGCGAATTTCTCTTACATGGGGCATGATTCGCTTTGGTGAAGGTGGAAAGCTTAGTCCACGGTACATCGGACCCTTCAGTATTTTTGAGAGAGTTGGTGCAGTGGCCTACAGACTAGACTTGTCATCTGCACTAGAGGGAGTACACAATGTATTCCATGTATCGCAAATGAGATGGTACGAAAGATCCTAGTCACGTATTGGATCACTCGGAGATCGAGGTGGGTCCAACTCTCAGTTATCCAGAGTAGCCGGTGGAGATTCTGGATCGCAGGGAGAAGGTGGTGCAGAACCAGACGATTCTTTTGATACGTGTCGCATGGAGGCATCACTCTCCAGGAGAGTCTACCAGGGAGAGGGAAGTCAAGATGCGTGAGTTGTACCCTTATCTTTTTGAGCCATGAGGTATTTCTTTTCTTGCTGTGATTGCTTGTTGTAGTGCTAGTTTTTTTCTTAAATTTTGAGGACAAAATTTTTGTAATGAGGGTAGACTTGTCACTATCACATTTCTAGATAGGGGTAATTTTGTCTTTATACTTTTTTTATTTAGTGGTTATATTTTATAGGTTATGTTATTTATTAGTATTATACTAGCCTATTGATTAAACTTGACCCTAGTGGACCCAACTAGACTTGACATTACACTTTGAACCCAATATTTGGGGTAGGCCCATTAAACTCATCCCTTTTCTTTAATTTGGAGATTAGATTAAGATTTTATTAGGATTAGAAACCTCTTTAATTAATCTCCTAATTAAATATCCTTCATGAATAATTAGTAGAGACATATTTGACATTGTGTATTGTTTGGAGAAGGAGGAATAGGGGACGGCCACATAAATAGGAAGTTTATCTCTCTCTTCTCTTTATAATCCATTCAATTTAGATCCCCAATTGTGTTTTTCCCCAATTCACTCATTCCTTCACCAAATTTCTCTCAAATCACTTTTATTATCTTCCATTTTCATCATATAAGAAACATTGGAGCTTGGATTGCAAGGAGCACTTGGAGAAGAATGATTTGGCAAGGAGCTTGTGTCCTAATTGTGTCTATTTGAGCTTTCATTAGGAATCCATCTCCCAATAGGTATAGTTCTGATTTTTCTTTTACTTTTGACTCTAATTCATGCATTTGACCATTAAAAACCCTTCTTTGGCTTAGGGCTACCCATAGGAACAAGAACTAGGTCTAATTGATCCCTATTGTGACTTCTACTTTGAGATGTATGCTCAATTAGGGGAAATTATGAGATTGGTGTCAAGTATTTATTATTTGGTCAATTAGGTCCAAATAGACTTAGATTGGTAGTGTGGGACAAGCTATATATCCACAATTGGACATGAGTATGGCGTATCATGATAATTTGTGATACGTTATCATACGGGGGTTCAATTTGGGTTAATTGTGCATGCTAGTATAATTTTTTTCTAATTTCCTTTGTAACTAATTATATTAGTCATGTAGTGATGCATTTGATATGTATAATGGGTGGTTACTAGCTATTGGAGAATTGTGCATGCTAGTGTAATTTCTTTCTAATTTCCTTTGTAACTAATTATATTAGTCATGTAGTGATGCATTTGATATGTATAATGGGTGGTTACTAGCCATTGGAGATTTTGGCACTTGGTTTGAGTATGTATCCTAGAGTAATATGGGTGAGCACCAAGTATTTGATTTAATGCACTTAGTGCATGTGCATCATGTAATACACATAGATAAGTGTTATACATACTGTTATATATATATATATATATATATATATATATATATATATATATATATATATATATATATATACATCTATTAGTAATATATACAGTTGTGTATGTATATAAGCAGTATTGGTGTGGATATGGACAGTGGGCTGATACCAAGTAGTATCGGTTATGCAGTGAGAAGGGGTTACAGTTAGTTGGAAGTAGACTGAACAACATGAAGGGATCTTGGATACTTGAGCAAACAGTTGGTTGTGAGAGTGGTGTGTTGCATCAGTTGGGGGAGAGTGGATATACACTGATGTGTGTATCAGTGGTCACACTGATGTGTGTATCAGTGAAGAACACACTGATGTGTGTATCAGGGAGATCAGCTTGGAAGTCACAGCAATAGGAAGCAGTGCTATTTGAATATAGAAGTTACAGCAGCAAACCCGAGCTTGTGCACATGTGTGTTAGATTGGTGTGCACCTCAGTATAGTGCATGGTTGTTGTGTGTGTGATTAGCTATATTAGATGTGGTTTCAGATTAGTACTTAAGGGGGGATAGGTTTTGTGATCACCTACTTGTAGTAAGATATAGCAGCAGCATTGGTATGTGTAAGGAGCTTGGGTTATAGCAAGAGTAGTGGCATTGTTTCAATAGCAAAGTGAAGTGCCAATTTTGTTGCCAATATATGCACTGGCACTTGATTAAGAACAACTAGTAAGGGAGGATAGGTGAAGGAGTTTAGACCTCATATGAATGTGTATCAGTGAGGATTTGGGGCCTATAGTGACAGTAGTCATAAGGAGAGTATTGGATTATGTCCAGTAGATCAATGAGTGTGAGGGTATGTACCCTTGTATTCAAGGTATTGGGTAGATAAGCTAAGGTATTACACATAGGTTATGATAGACCTAATATATATATATATATATATATATATATATATATATATATATATATATATATATATATATATATATATTGTATCCCAATTATCTATTTAGTATAGCGTTAGCTATTATAACTCAAGGTTTTAGCCAGTTTAGCTATATCTTCAAGTTATAAACCTAGAAACCTAGGTATGACTTAATATTACCTAGAGTGAACTAGTATACCCTTGTAATCAACCTACAAGCTAAGTATGGACCTTAAATCAAGGTATCAACCTAGTTTGACTAACATGACCTAGAAATCATATTTTGACTAATTTTAGCATATTTATCACTTCTCTACACCCAAATGACATGATATTTCATATATAGGTTTGTGTGACACCAGCTCGGATACTGAGATATAGCAATTGCTCCGGACCATAGGCGAGTATATCTCTCTGTTAGTTTTTATTACATGATAGTGTATATATTACTTGTTCTATAACTGTGATACTTGACTCTGACACATTGTTAAACAGACTGGTACTTATGGATCCTGTCAGGAGATGTTATCCCCTTTATATGTATAATGGGTACTCCTTACACATGTACTTTATCATGTGCATCGGGTATTCTTGTTCTCGTATTTATTCATATGCTTCATGTGCTCACACCATTCTCATGTGCTCAGTGTGCTTAAATTATAATCATGTGCGTAATGTGTCATAATTGGATCCATGAGTATTGGTTGGGGCAGGACAGTAGAAGTTGGCTATGTGATTAAATCTCTTAGTATAATCATGTGTATGTCGATTATACACCTCATATATAATCGAGTTACCGTAGAATAATCATGTGCAACCCAAGTCGATCACATAACGAAGTTGAGGTTTAAATCACATAAATAGTATTCTAGTTTCTCTTACTTATAATCCATTCCATATTGCCTGTATTTATATTTCCAGTTGCTATTGTATTTATTTGCATGTTTCAGCTGTATTTTTATTTTCTAGTTACTTATGCATCTTGTATTCTTTCTATTACTTGTCATATATTCTCTACCATATATTTGGAACTACTTTCAGAGTTTTTTACTTGCTCCAATCCTGACTGGATATATTTTTCAGATGATTGATTAGAGGAGATGTGTCCCACCTATTACGGGCCACAGGATGGCAAGTCGTTTGAGATTGCACCCATAGAAAAGGATGACATAGTAGCAGATGTCGAGGAGACTTAACCATTTCATTATTGTATTAGATATACGATTATATCTTAGACATTTTGGCATAATATATATATTATTTGAGACTTTGTGTTGTGGCTAGACTATTGGACTTAGTTGTGGATTATAACGTGACTCGTGACTCTTTTCTTCTATTTTATATCGTATTTTTATCTTCCTTTAGTTTTATATTATGATTGGGTATTGATTATCATATTCATATAGTCCTCCATTTAGAGTTGAGATATCATTGGCAGGTACATTATATATATTGTGTGAGATGTTTAGATAGTATTGTTGACCTAGACTGCATTCTATCGTCGATAATACGACGTAGGCTGGACGTACCCACGTACTCGTACCCACATACTGGGTGTGGGTCATTACATCACATATCCACTAATAATTCCCCTCTCCCGACTACAACAGGTTATAACATATAAATCATGATGCATGGTCTATAATATCATGCACGATGATCACGGTCTATATAATCACGAAGATATCACGGTAATCATGAAAAATAATAGCTCATGACGGGGATCCACGTATACCAATTCATGTAACATCGTGTCAAGAATCAAATATCTAAATACTAAATACATCTAACATAGAGACTATCAAAAAAAGAAATTATTAGAGAATGTACTCGCATGTGGTTATAAGCAAATGATGCGACTCGGTGTCCAATCTGGTATCACACAGACATATATATGAAATTCTATTTTATTTGGTGTAATAAAGTAATAACATGCTTAAAAGACCAAAAATATGATTTTCTAGGTCAAGACTAGGTCATATTAGTCAAACTAGGCCAAACTAGATCTTTACCTTGGTTTTAGGGTCATACTTAGCTTCTAGGTTGATTACAAGGCTAACTAGTTAGTACTAGGTGATACTAGATTATACCTAGATTTCTATGTCATACTAGTCATTCCTAGGGTATTCTAGGTCATACTAAGGTATTCTAATTTATACTAGTCTTATACTAAGTATACTAGTTAATACCTAGCTAATAATAGACAATACTAACTAATATTAGATACTAAAATCATAAATATATAAGTTATAGACTTAATGATATCAATATATATACAATAATTAGTCTATAGCTTAATACTAACCAATTACCTTAGTAGAGTACTTAACTGATATCCTACCTTACTCCAACTTAACTGATACTCTAGGGTATCAGTCACTCTTTGATACCAACCCAACTTATAGTCTGACATATCTAATACTTACCCTTCACTCATGACTGGATGCCTCATCTATATATAATCATATCACACTGGCATTAACACACTATAACATATCTATCACTAATACCTATACTACACATTATTTAATACTCTGTAATATAGGATATTTACATGCCTAATATGTATCATATTGATACCATTCCTATAGCAATTCCCAAGTACTTACTTACCTAAACATACCTCTGTACAATGTCACTCAAGCTAATACACATTTAAATTTACCTGATACTCTTACTGATACCATGGTACATTAGATACACACCTCCCATCCTCTCATCTCCTTCACACACTAACACAAGAAACTGATAAACCCTCATTGAACAGGTGCTCAAACCTGAGTCTAATTCCTGCAAGACCTCCTCACTGCCCACATCAAAATCTGAACACAATGGTTCAGTCCCTACTCAGAACGCCCCTATCTCCTACACAATGATACGTTGATATACTACTGTGATGCTTGCCAACTAACCCTCACTCAACTGTAAATTTGATACCTGAGATCAATCCTCCCTTAACACAAATACACACATACATGTACATATAACAACTGAGATCAACCCTTACATTACTGAAACTGAAACTCACACACAATGACTAATACCATACTCACCTTATAGATACATTTCCCTTTCCCCTTACCTCAGTCGCACACAGTGACTTGGATATGCAATCTCATGCACTGCACAGTCATATATCTTCCTCTTCTTGTAGTTCTTTCTTGATACCACTCACCCCTCTTCATACTCACTGTTGACTAGTACCAAATCCCCCTCAACCTTTGCTGCTACTGAGACTTCCTTTACTTCTTCCCAACCCGAGCTCTGCTACAGGGCTGCATTTATTTACTCCAATACCCAGCAGTCCACTGATGTATACTGCTTGCAATTGCAATCTTCTTGCTGCTGGATACCCGAGTTGCACCACCAACATACAACCACTAATGAGCACAGCTACAGCTCCACCACCAACACACAACAACAACAAGTAAACACACACACACACACACACACACACACACATATATATATATATATATATATATATATATATATATATATATATATATATATATATAATGAATAATATAACAAACACCTAGTGTGTATCCTAGTATCGCACTAGGATACACCCTCAAAAATCCACACCATGATGCCACAATCCCCTAATATATATATATATATATATATATATATATATATATATATATATATATATATATATATATAATTATTATTATTATTATTATTATTATTATTATTACTGGAATTAACACTAATAACAGGCAATTAGCCTCTAAAAGCTCAATACAAGGAAAAACACCAAACCTACACCCCCCGTATCATGAAGTATAGTGATACGGGCTCTCCGTATCCAATTATGGACACGTAAATAGCCACACACAACCAACTGGGCACAAATAAACCCATTTAACCAAATGAAAATACTTGGTGCACCAATATTAGATTTTTTTCTAATTTGGCCACAAAAGTCATTGTAACTTTCATAATAGGCATCATATGAATCTAGTTCTTCCTCCTATGGGTAGTACTTAGCCAAGAGGAGGTCCATATAGGTCTAATTAGAATATAAATGACTAGGGAAATAGGGATTATACCTATTGGGAGATGGATTCCCAATGCAATGATCAATTAACACAATTTTGACACAAGTTTGAGCCAAATCCTTCGTCTCCAAGTACTCCTTGCAATACAAGCTTCTAGGCTCCTTAGATGATGAATATGAAAGGGATTGAGAGTGATTTAAGAGGAATTGGTGGAGGAATAGGTTGATTTGGGGAAAAACTCAAATTGGGGACGAATTTGGAATGAATAATGAAGAGGGGAGAAAATACTCCCCCCTAATTAGGGCCAGCCATGTAAACCCCTCTCCAAGCAATACAAAATGACATGAATACTCTTATTGGGTTGTCATGAAGAAAGTTTACTTAATGAAATCTTCTATTCCTAACGAAGGGTTAATCTAATCTCTAATTAATAAAAGAGAATGACTTAATTGAGTCCAAAAGTGACTAGTCTAAAATATTTAGTTCAAGTGTCATATCAAGTCTAGTTAGGTCCACTAATATTAAATCTAATAAATAGTCTAGTCCACTAACTAATAAATGAATAACATAATATATAAAATATACACAATTTTTGGATAATATAAAATGGCAAAAATATCCCTCTTCTGGCTTAGGTAGTTACATAGCTAGAACTTATTCATCTATAACTATACAATGTGTAGTACATAAGCCTGAAATATGACCACTTGAGCAGGTAGACTATGTCATCGCACTGTGTTATAGTTGTTATGTTCATTCTGATATCTTAAAATGCTTCGTATGTTAACTTAGTTTTGAGATGTTGTATGGCTACGGATAACTTGTGCACATGGTTTAGTTCCTTTAAACGGTCACTGGGCACCGGGATAGATTAGTCCCGGGCGGAACAACAGTATAGTTGTGCTAGCAGACTAGCACGGGTGAGTCGGGGACTTATGGCGGGCCTTGCTACCCGCGTTGCAATGAGCGTCGTCTACCCAGACTATAGTCCACGATGGCTTATAATGACAGTAACCCCTATGTATATTTAAACTGTGCAAGCTAACTATGTCTTCGTGGTAGAGAAGGTCATGGTAAATTTTTGTGCAGGTAGTTCAATGATGCAGGTAAAAGTCAACGAACGGTGGCAAGTTTATTTTAGTCTTTTCATGTAAACTCCCTCGACCAAATTTCAGTAATTTAGGAATATTTTTGTTTAATTAGAATTATTGCAACTTTTTAAATTTTATTTTTCTTACATATCCTATTGATTTGTGCACCTGTCCCTCACACAATTAATTAGAATATTTCACTAGTTGTTATCCCCAAACAAAGTTCACATACCTGTCCTAGATATGTTAGACTATTTATCTGAATTTTGTGCAACTCCCAGATACTTTATTTTGAGCCTCGTTTGAGACGCACCAATATCGTTACAAACGTCCGTATTTATTTTTTATTTTATTTCCTGCTCTTTATCCATCTCGGTACCCCTAAAGATTTGAGGCCCAACATGCACCTGTTTTGCCCAGACAAAAATACGTTAATATTCTACCTTGAATATACTACAATTAGTATATTGACACCGTAGTAAAATTATGACCCTACCTGCCTCTAAATAATTAGAGAACACCGTGCGCAGTATTTATTAAATAATAAATACGGTGACCCGTATCACCCAAAGAACCAGGCCCTGCCCCTGCCCAGGCTCACCCCCACACCCCCCCCCAAGGCACTCCTCCAGCTTTCCCCCTCATTTCTGTACAATTCAGTATTTTTAGGAATCAGTGTTTTTAATCAGACAAATTGTGTAATTACGCAAAATACCAATTTTAGGACCTATATGTAATTTATGGAATTACAGGGGTTTTTCTACAATTTTTCCCTGTGAGGTGTCACCCCCCTATTGGCTGGTGAACCTACACCGTACACGTGGCAGTGGGACCCACCAAAATATCCCAAAAATATCAGCATAAATATCCTAAAAATCAAAATACCCAAAATGCCCTTGAATTTTAAACTATTTACAATTAAACCTAACCCTAAAACCCTATAAATACCCGACCCTCCCCTCTTCCAAACCCCACACCGCCCAACTCCGGCCACCACCTCCGACCAAACCCCGCCGACAGGCTCGCCACCTTCCCAGCTCCCTTCCAGCCAAACCCCACCTGCTCCGGCCGCCTGCTCCGCCGCTGGCAGCCGCTGCAAACCCAAACCCCGACCCTGCACACAGCAGCCCCCAGCACCCCCGACCTCCTCCAGCACTACCCTCCACCGTCGTGGACCACCGCCACCACCCCCAAACGACTCGCCGCCACCTCCTCCACCGGACTGACCCACCACCACTGGCCCCCGACCACCACCGTCGCCGGCAGCTCCCCCGCAGTGCCCCGACCCCTCTCCCCGATTGCACCACCTCCCCCATCCCGACCGCCTCCAGCCACCACCACCGCCACCTCTGACCACCGCCACCTCCCCCGAACTGTTACCACCCTCTCCCCCGCCGTCCCGACAGCCTGCACCGCCGCCTCCGCCGTCGCAGCCACCGCTGCAGCTGCTGCAAGCCACCGCTGCTGCTGCTGCTGTAAACTGCCACTGCCACTGCCACTGTTCCCCCGGCCAGCCACCGCCACCTCCGCCGTCGTCCTCCCGCCGGCGACGAGCCGTGGGCCCCCCCTTGTTGACCTGTCAGGTATATTAATATAATATTATGTAAATACATGTATTTTTGTATATGTATGTATATATAGCTATATATATCTATATATATGTATATATTTATATATATTAATATATATATTAATATATATATTATTATATGTATTTATATATTAATATTAATATTAATTATATATATAGTATATACAGTATATATTTATATTTCTGTATTTTTCATTTTTTTTTATTATTATTCATGTATATGTATATATGTAAATATATATATATATATATATATATCTATGTATATATATATATAATTATATATTTATATATATATATATTACTATATATAATATATATATATATATATACTTAAATACAGTATTATTATACAGTATAATATATATATATATATATATATATATATATATATATATATATATATATATATATATATATATATATGCTTCTTTTATTTTCTATTTTTTTTATTATATATATATATGTATTATATATATATGAATATATATTATATATATGTATTATTATATGTAATTATATATATATATATATATATATATATATATATATATATATATATATATATATATATATATATATATATATATATATATATATATATATATATATATATAATTATTATTATTATTATTAATCCAGTATATATATATATACAGTGTATATATATATATATATATTATAAATATGTATGTATATATGTATTTTGCATTTTTTTTGTAAAATATATATATATATATATATATATATATATATATATATATATATATATATATATATATATATATATATATATATATATATATATATATATTATATGTATATATGATATTACATATATAATTATATATGTTATATAATTATATTATTATTATTATATATATACATATATATATATATAATATATATATATTCAGTATATATATAGTATACTACTATATATATGTATATACTTTTTAATTCTTTTATATGTATATATATATATATATATATATATATATATATATATATATATATATATATATATATATATATATATACATACTTATGTATAATTGTATATATATTATATTACAATATATAATTATATTATGTAAAATATAATATTATTATATCATATAAATATATATATATATTTTTTCCTGTATTTTTCTTTTCATTTTATATACATGTATATATGTAAATATATATCTATATATATATATATATATATATATGTATATAAATAATATATATATACTATTAGTATATATAATAAATATGTATGTTATATTCTGCATTTTCTTTATATATATATATATATATATATATATATATATATATATATATATATATATGTAAATATATGTATATATGTATTTATATATAATATATCTATCATATATATAAATATGCTATATAAATATATGCATACTACTATATTTACTATATCTATATATATATATATATATATACTCTCTATATATATGTACTCTATATTATATATATGACTATATATATATATATTATGTCTTATATATATATTTACATAAGTATATGTATTATGTACCTCTTATTAAATTATATATTTACGAGCCCTGTAATGTCTTAAACAGAATACATTTTCAGCGCAGTCAGTGACCCCCTGTCACAAGAACCCTCAAACTTGACTGTGAGATCAGGTTTCAACACAATCAGGAAGTAGGCAAGTATACCTTGCCAAGTTTACTGTTTAAATTCAAATATTGTTATATGTTATTGCTCCTGAATTTCATATGACTGTGAGTACCTGAGATTGCCTCGGGTACAGTCAACAGATACGTTGACACGTAGTATAATTAACTTAGTCTTTACAGACTTACCAACAACTGTGAGGGTATCCTCGTATCCTCCTAGACCCTGTCACGGAACACGCAACATGGTTGTAATACATATTGGGATGCGAGCTGCGTATTTGATTAGCTACTAGTACGTGTGACGTGCATCACGGCTTAGCATAAAATCAGGAAAACTCAGGAATAGTTACGACTTGGCATTAGTTACATTGGGTGGGAAAGATACTAGTAGACATATGGGATACCCCCTCCTTGAGTCTTTTATCCTTCGTACCATGCTCCTCGGAGATGGTCGATTGCAGAGCTACCCGTGTGTCCGGGGGCATATGACACATATACTAACCAGTCAACACGATTGGTGAATTAAGTCAGCATATGTCAAACCTACACATTCCCATGTGTACTACAAGGTCTTTACTTGCATTCACTTAGATGGTTAGCACCCCGTATTTATTTATTCAGTATTTACATACATGGCATATTATTTTTCTGTATCTTATTATGTCCCACTGAGGACCTGGTTCCCTTTCAGATTTAGATGAGACCTTCTACCCTACGGTATATGGGCCTGGACAGGAGACCAGGCATGCCACAGAGGAAGAACTAGAGGAGACACCATCAGAATCTGCCTGATCCTAGAAGCTTGTTCACCTGGAGATGGAGTTGTTTTCCTAGATAGACGATACTTTAGTCTATCTTATTTTCTGTACTATTATTACCTTTTGTAGTGGGTTTGTTCCCACAAGATGTGTACTATGACATTCAGACTCAGCATTATATATATTTCAGCACTATTTTCCATATTCATTGATATTCCTGTGGATGAGATTAGATTTACCTGTGTTAACTTATAGTATTTTAGGACAGTGTAGCACGTTCCTTTGGGTCCATTAAAATGGATTAAACCCTTAGTGACGTGTCAGCTGGCCGATGCCACGTGGCCTAGTTCCTTATATTTTGGGACTGGGGCGTGACATTTTATATCTATTGCATGCTGTAACTTAAACTAAGCAAGATAGAAATATCACAATAATAATTTGTATGCTTCACATGAATACTATATCGATTTGGTGTGTTGGGTTAGCTTGCCCTTACCGGTACTGTTTAAAGTATTGACCCTTGTTGTAGCAGGTTCCCCGAACCAAGGCGACGCGGCGAGGAGCTGTAGCTTTTCTCCAACCATTCCACCAAACTTTGACGCGCTCGTGTTCATATTTTCGAGCGCTTGTACAAATCCCACTGAGCTTATGCACACACCCTATGCAGCTCCGAGGCAAGGCGATAGCTTCGCCCGGAGGTCTATTATCTTTCAAGTTTTAGTAAGGGATATAATATATGAAATGTCTATCTCATTTTGCGTCCATCATGTAAGCTCGTGCCGTATTCCTTTACTTTGAGTCAAGAGTTTGTGACATGAATGTACATTATCAATCAAGAGAACTTTTTTCGCTTTAATGTGTTCTTTAACTTGTGCACTTTGTTGTTGTATTTTTATATATATCATTATGCTAGGCCTTGTCCGGACGCGCCTTACGCTCGCACGATATTATGCCCAGGAGACCAATAACGATTCTACTAAATTGGGACGTAATAATATATGGCAGTATATATATTGGCACTAGCCAGGGGCTAAGCCAATTTTCTTCATTATCCTACCCAAATGTTCTAAAGTTATTTTCAAAGTACATTCGCATAGGGGGTTAGTTCACCCTATGTCTACACAGTATTTACATTATGGCATATACTTTTTGTATCTTGTTACATCCCTTTGAGGACCTGGTTCCCTGCCAAATTGCAGAGTTGATTGACATTATAAATTGCTGGAGTTACTATTGGGTATCATCTTAGTATTCAGGTATTGTTTTTAGGTACTTGTATCATGTCTTTCATTGTTCCTCTATTATCTTCTATTGCTTATTTTTTGCTATTATAGCCTAGTGTTTATAGGCTTGTATTATTTTTCTGACCTATTCGGACGGAGTTATTATTGGGCTGCAAACTAATGATGCATACCGTCCTTTTTTGAGATTTATTAATCATGGATTGAGATACAGTTAGTTATTGGATATATATATATATATATATATATATATATATATATATATATATATATATATATATATATATATATATATATATATATATATATATATATAATTGCAGAGTTGATTGATATTATGAATTGCTGGAGTTGCTATTGGGTATCATCTTGGTATTCAGGTATTGTTGTTAGGTACTTGTATCATGTCTTTCATTGTTCCTCTATTATCTTCTATTGATTATTTTTTGTTGTTATAGCCTAGTGTTTATAGGTCTGTATTATTTTCCTAGCCTATTCGGATGGAGTTATTATTGGGCTGCAAACTAATGATGCATACCGTCCTTTCTTGAGATTTATTGATCATAGATTGAGATACAGTTAGTTATTGGATTATATATATATATATATATATATATATATATATATATATATATATATATTACTTGACTTTGGACAGCATAAGTACGCTTTGACGGGCCTATTAAATTGGAAAATACTTCTGAGTTATACCAGCTGGCCAATGCCTCGTGGTCGGTCCATATATTTTGGGACTGGGACATGACATGATTTTTGTGGTGGCCCATGCAAGTCAGAGCATATCGTTTCGGTTATGTTACTGTACTGAACGAGCCTGAGTTAAGATAGGAGTACTAGGTTCTAAATCCATAACTGTTATTGAAACCTCTTTGATTTCTAATATCGCCCTTGAACCTCATATTTGCGTTCAAACAGACCTTCTTGAACTCCTTATTATTGCTTCTCATCTTCTCTTGTTTCGGGAGGACAAAAAATCGTGCTCGAAGAATATTTTTGAGGATATTTTGTTGTAGCATAGAAGCAAGGTTAATAGAATATTTATAAGGAAAGTGATAATCTAAGTTAGTAATGGTTAGGATAGACACCTCTATTAGATGGGAGATTAGAATAGAATGACAGTTTGGATTTATATATGAGATTTAGCCCTAATAAAAAATTTATTTTATTAATGGATCTAACTCCTAGTATTTATTTGAGCAGATTGTGTGGTTCAGACGTTATACATTAGTAAAGTGGTTACAAGATAAGATAGCTTCTAGATGTCCAAAATGACTAGTATATGGTCTGAGGATATATATAGTTAAACTTTGGGACTAATTGTAGCTCTCAAAACAAGATAGGATTAGCCATATGGAAGACTTAAGAAGCATGACTTGAGGGCCTCGTTATAGATATAATGATTCGACATGCATTCACGACTGGATATAAATACTTATAGATGTATCGAGTTTGAGAGAATAACCTCTCACTTGGAGGATATAAAATTGTGACACCGTGCTTAAGTTAAGAATGGACTTTGGAATAAGGTAGTAGCCTAGTCGAAAGGACTTTCACTAGAGGGATAGATCTTAAGTATCAAAAGGATGAGTTGTCACAAAAAAGGAGGTAGGCAAGGGTGGAATGCAATATAATATTTGAAAGAGTTGATGAGTTTAAATTTGATCGAGACAGATACTTCTCAAATAGGTTAGACTAGAATTTAAATGACCAATCAAACCAATTTGAGGTTTGTCTATTATATATATATATTAAATAGGTGTATTTGATTTACGTATCTACTTAACTTTGCTTTGACCCTTACTTAATAAGTTAGGTATAAGAATAATTAGACGCACTTTTAAGAATTGAATATCTTGTTTATGGTTAGGAAAGAGATAAATTCTTAGTTTTACTGCTAAGAAGAATTGAGGTATACCTATAGGAGTATAACAGAGAGTTTAATTATTGAATTTTATTTTCCTATCTAAGTTAGGAGTCATAAATAAGGACTTGAAATTAGAGTTAGATGTTTTACCTTAAGTAGTCTAGTACCTATAGTTATATACAAGCTAGCTCAGAATCCTAAGAGACTTAAACTAGAGTAGTTATATGAAATTAAGGAAATATGATAGTTATGAAGATGGAAGAGTTATAAGAGTCGTACTATGTTTAAGTGAATAATAGAAGAAGAGAAAGGATGGAATTGCAAGAAAATTTATTTTAAAGATGAAAAATTAAAAAGCATCATAAGATAAATTGGGACGAGGAATACAATAATAATTACCTATGACGATGTAACGAGGATTACAGAGAGTGCTTGATTTAAGCAATTATGTTACTGTAAATTCAACCTTAAGGGACGAGACTCAAAAAAACAAACTAAAAGTTTGCTCGAGAGAATAAATGATACAATTTTTGAGATGAATGACGAGAATGCTAGGAATCGATATTTTATACCAGTAGTGGCCATACATGAATAAGTAGGCAGTATCCTAGATTATTTGAGACTCATGATTACGATAATGCTATAAGACAGGAACCAAGAAAGCAATGAAATGGCACAGGATAAGGAAAGAAATAAAATTTTGAGAGTGCAATATGAGAATAAGTAGAAGTGGGTATCCTCAATTGGATTGATAATTTGTATCCAGGGTTTGTGTTACGGATTATGGAAAGAAAATTTTGGAGATAAGATTGGTTCATAAGGGAAGCGGAGGTCAAAAATTAAATGCCATGCTAAATTTTAAGGATCAATAATGGTTAGACCTCTTGGCAGATTATATCCTCAGTATATTAAAATACCATGTGGTTGGAGAGACACTTGAAGAAACCAGGCCCAAAAGTGAGTGAACTGGTTGGATTTAAAGATATAGAAATCATAAGATAGATTTTTGCTTGAGTTTTGTTAGTCGCATTTTTTTTTGAATCAGATGTTATCCTAGGAAACCAGAATAGTTAGACTATATGCTAGTATGGGTAGGAGTGCAACTTCTTTATTCTCTTGAACATCTGAAATCCGGAGTGTTCCATGATCGAAAGTATTGTTACTGTTATCTCTTTATATTGTAACTACTTGTCATATTTTTCCATCGCAGTCTTGTTATTTCGTTGTGACAAATTGTTATAATTAGTTGATGTGGTAGAGTATTTGTTCGAGCCATAATTTTGAGAACCAAACTCTTTGACTAGAATATTTTCTTGTGTTTAATAATGATGTTACTGTATATGATTACCAGATCTCTCCTAATCCATTTTCCTTGACCTAGTCACTATGACTTAAATCTTTGTATGTCTAGTTAATCGGGCCTTACCTGCGACTCCAATTATATAAAAATAATTCGTGAGCATATCATTATTCTCTTATCTTGGGATCCAATTCTTCTTTTAGTGATTTCTCGATATTGTCTTACCAGGCTTCCATGATATGCGATGATTGTATTACTCTGTACCACCTCTTCCTAGTTATGTCAGTTAAAGTCTTTTTCTATTATCTTGATTGAAGACATGACCTATAAAGCAGCAGTGTTGTTGTTACTTTCCCTTATAGAGTTATTGACCAATAGCACTAGGGAGGTATATAAGGTTATTTAGGAGCCCTTGACTAAGTTCAGAAGTACCTAATATTCTTATACTTTTCTTGGAATTAGAAACCATCTAGAAATCTTATAAATAGGATTATGACTAGAGATTCCACTGCCAACTTAAGTTTTATAAGCTGGGTAGTGCCTTGGACTAAGCATACCCTTGCTCTTCAAACTAGAATTCCATTGGTAGTTGTAACTCCCATCTTTCGAGAATCAAGGTATGAACTTGTGTACTTAAATTCTTGTCTATTGGTTTGTATTCTTTATATCGTGCCTTATTTTAATATCGAGAACTCGATACGACAAGTCGTATTTATCGTTCTTTCGCAGGGAATTCTCTTATTCTTTTCTACCATGCTTATTTTAATTTCGAGGACTAAATTCTTATAAGTTGGATAGAATGTAAACCCCCATCCCCAAAAAAAATTCTTTGCTAGTGTCTATGTAGCTAAATTAATTTAAAATCTTGATTGTATATATAGTTTTGTGTGCTTATATATATAAATAAATATAAATATATGTAGTACTATATGTAAGGGTTCATATCCTTAGATGATTCAATATGTGTCATAGGTTTTGAACTAGTTTAAATGCACTTGAACGAGTTCAATTTCAGCCTAGTAGTATTAGACTAGTGCTTAGATTAAGTAAGTTAAACCCAACCAAAACTCATCCAAATGAACCCAAACTTGGTCCACACCTACTTGGATGTATAGGGACCCAAACCAAAGTCATCTTAGACCCAAAATAATGTCATACACTTGTGTGTACAGTAGTGTAAAAGCGGGGGGGGGGGGGGACTGAATCCTGTATTTTGGGTGTCAACCACCTTGTAAGTGGTAAAAACTACCTCTCCACGCTCCTAACCCTCCTATAACTCAGTCCACACCTTCCCCACAACCTCACCTACAGCCTAAAATCTCTTCCCATCTCATTTCCCTTCCATTCTACCCATTTTTCACTCCCAAACTCAGCCTACATTAGCCGAACATGTCATTGGAAGCTTGTCGAATTCTGTCCACTTGGAGGTACTTCGTAGGGTTGTGCACTCTTCCAAATAGGTAAGAAACCCTCTATACTTCCTCTCTAATTCATTGACATCATCTTCACATGTTTCTCCATATTTTTATTTAACGTTTTATGTCCAAATTTCTTCTCTAATCATAGCCGGACAAAATACGTGCTACTAAAATTTTTGTCATGCGATTGGGTTATGTACACCCTTCAAACCAAGGTAAAATTTGTAACTACCACTTTCCACAATAGGGATATTTTGGTAAATTTGTATGTTGTTAAATTTTTTATATATTATTTTATATTAGTGATTGCCTAGAATTATATTAGTATTAGTTAGTGGCTAGCCAATTAGAATTTGCAAGTGTTAGTTAGTGCTAATTATTGTTAGTCATGACTTTAGTAATTAGAATTAATTAAGTTTAGTTATCATGAAAATAATATTCCTCTTAGTTGTAGAGATTCTTTTCTTTAGTTAATTAGATTTCATTCATAATAAATGGAGATGGACAAACTTGGTATTTTGGCATGACCAAACTTACTATAAGAGATAAGTTCAATTTCGGGCTCATCCATTCATTTTATTTTACTCATTAGACTCATTTTTTTCCAAAGCTTCTTCTTTCCCAAGCAAACCCAATTCTATACCAATTTTACTCAATCCACTTTTGATTCCACTCATTCTCACCATCATGAAGACCTAGAGTATTGGAGAGCACAAGAAGATCCATAGGAGAGGAGCTTGCTAGGAGATCGTATCCGACTCATCTCTTTCGTATCTAAATTCGGAATTCTCCAAAGAGACTACCAAATCACTATGTATTTATCGTTATTTACTATTACATAGTCTTTATCATTTATTGGAACTGCTATTAGACGTGTGTTTCGCTCCAATCCTAACTGGATATATTTTTTAGATAATTATTTAGAGGACTGGTGTCCTACATATTACGGCCACAGGACGGCGAGCCAGCTGAGGTAGAACCCTTAATACAGGAGGATCTAGCACCAGCTATTGAGGAGGCTCAACCAATTATAGCAGACATTTAGCTAGTTTCTCTTATTATACTGGATATATCTCCAGCCTTAACATTTGGCATATTATTTATATTTGAGACTTATTGTGAGTTGCTGATAGACTATTAGACTTGGGTAGTGTTGTGATGGCTAGTTTGAGACTTTGTGATTCCAATTCTTCTATTTGAAATTGTGCCATTATCTTCCTCTAGTTTTATTGTGATTGAGTATTGTTTATCATTATATTGTCATCTTGTCCTCTGTATGGAGTTGATATATCATTGACAGGTTTCATATATTATTGTGTGGGGCGATAAGATAGTATTGTTGACCTAGACAACGTTCTACCACCGATACTACGACGTAGGCTGGACGTACCCACGTACTCGTTCCCTCATACCGGGTGCGGATCATGACAAAATCCTTCGAACCCTCTTTCTACTTGTACGTACATGTTATACTCTCAAAAGTGCATTGCATCACTCACTCGTCACTTTTTCGCAGAGAAAGAAAAAGCCATTGAGCAGTTATCCGTACATGACGGAGGAATAGCATGGAGGAAGTTATCCTAGGCCTACTACTCTCAATTCCTTATATATTCGTGCCTATTTTCCTTGGTAATTTCTTCCGTAGACGCGGAGGAACGCAAGTGTACACTGCTAAATTTTATGACATTCACGGCTGAACAACGCACCATAAACGGGTATGTATCCTATTTATTACTTTAATTTATGACTTGTAACTTAGGTAACAACTAGTTACTTCGATCGCTAGGTAGAAACATTAATAAATGGTGTAGAAATAAGTAAAACCATGTTAAACGCTGACACGAACTTTCAATTCCAGAACTGACACATTTTTTTGTGACTACCATTTCATGTGCAAAATTTCCACTTTTATGTCTAAAACCTATTTTATTATGTCCCTACCTCAACTCCATATCATTTCATATTTATGATCCATGGTAGATTTATGATAAAATTGGATTAAACCATGTTTTTACCGCATATAAATCTAAATTTCAGAATTGACTTAGTGTGTTACAAAATGAAAAACTCTATCATTTTATGTGCGAAACTTTCTCGGATTAAAACCAAACTTGTATCACGTGATTAAAACCTTATTAGATGCTGGAAAACTATCTTATTACGTGTTAAATTTTTTCCAACACTGGGTATTAGTGACCTTAATTTCAGCATCTATTCGGTGTTAGTTAAAGACCAAAAACCATGTTAGGTTGTGTTGAACCAAAGAAACATACTATATTCTGATTTGGACTTGTTAGTGACGTAATTTAACACGTTAAAATGATATTCATAAGGTTAAAAGACTGTAGAAAAGATCCTAATAGGGTAGGTACCCTCAGATTGACAAGTTGTAGGGGTGACATTCATTAGTTGCATTGTCGTCAACCTTGACTAGTTATAGGGTTAAATATAGTTAACCCTACCTTTTAGCGACACATGATAGAAGGTTTGGAAATGGTGCAAACATAGGGTTATAGAATTAGTTAGTTAGTTGGCAACTAGGAACTTAAATCTAGAAAGTAAACACACATATTTGACACTTGTTGGTGCATTTCAGTAGAAGCATTAGGACCCACTGTTAGGGACTAAAACCTAGTATGAACGGCTCTAGCATCTTGTGTCAAGTAGTAGAATAGAAACCAAATAAAGCTAGGGTTTGTGTAAACATCTAGGATAACGAGTGGGTAGATGATTGGAAGGCTAAACCTATTATCTAGAACTAGTTTTCCTTTACTGGTATTAAAATCTTAATTTTATAACCTACCTTACGTGTATATGGTCAATAATATTATGTATATATAGAAACTCTAGAATAACTACTGATATTATTATTGTTATATATATAAGCTCTCTGGATGGTTCGATCTTGGTAGCAGAGTCTGGATCGTTGTTTGCTCATTTTGGAGTTCCAAGCAAATATACCTTGCATTATTTTACTGTTTAAACTTAAATATTATTGTTCATATGCTTTTTCTCTGAATAAAATATAGGGTGCAGGTCTGAGAATGCCATGGGTGCAGTCAACGAAGGCGTTGATGTTTGGTCTCGTGTCTTAACTTAGTCACTAGTGGACTTACCTGAATGTGAGAAGATATCTTTATATCTTCCTAGACCTTGACTTATAAACATCTCATGACACTATGAGCAAGGATGAGAGCATGCTAGGACACGGCCTTCACACTTGACTAACTATCGATGCGAATAGCTCATGTGATGGTATATTATGTAACTAGGGGAGTCTAGTTTGCTTTTGACTTGGCATTTGTAGATATTAGATGTCCATGTCGTATTCATGACATGTACATTGACATTGGACGAAAAAAATAATTAGTAGGACGTATGGGATAGCCATCTATTCTACCGTTGTTTTCCAGAGGAGAACTGTGGGATGGTGAGCCTGATATTCATGTTTCATGTTGCCCATTAATGTTGTTTGATCGTTATATATATATATATATATATATATATATATATATATATATATATATATATATATATATATATATATATATATATTGGACAGTATATCAAGTGATGGTCGCTAGCTATACGCTATGTCGATTGTTGATATATGGTAGTATTTATATTGGCACTAGCTAGGGCAAAGCCAGTTTCCTTCATGATCCTACCCATACGTTCTAAAGTTGTTTTCAAAGTGCATTCACATCGATGGTTAGTTCACCCTATGTTTATTGTCACGACCCGCACCCAAAAAATTGGGCATGAGTCGTGGGTACGTCCAGCCTACGCCGCAGCATCAGCGGTAGAACGCTGTCTAGGTCAACTATCTAGATAATAATCTCACGCAATCAATATATAAACCTGTCAAGATCTCAACTCCAAACGGAGGAGCAATATCATAATGATAATCTCAAATACTCAATCACGAATCTAAGCACGATAAGATAGCAAGAAGTCTAACAACTATAAAGTCTAACCAACAACAACTACTACAACAACCACAACATCAATAATAATAATACATCATCCAAAATAATATACAATACAAGGTCTCAATCCAAAACCGGAGACAAATCCGGTGCTAAAGCTAATAAAACAATAACAAGGTCTTAGTGATCCCAGCTACCAACCCGAAAATCACTCCTAAACTAGGGGTCCCTGTCTGCACCATTGACAGGCTCAGGTCCATAAAACGTCGGACACCACTCCTCCGGATACTCTAAAAAATATGTCCAGTCAGGACTGGAGCAAGTACATCTCTAACAGCAGTTCCATTTAAATGATAAAAACTATAAAACAGTTATAGCAAGTAGCAAGAAGAATGAAGCAAGTATGAAACAAGAAATATATAAATCACTGGTGCATAAAGGTAAAGATGCATGAATATCAGAGCAAGATAGTAATAACTGTAAGATACAGAAAATCTAAGCTAAGATCAAGTCCGTACACATGAACGTGTAGTGAGTCCAGCATGAAATACATGTAGTGAGTCAAGTCCAGAAACATGTAAGTGAGACCAACAAGAATGCAAGTGAGTCCAGACTATAAAGAATGAACTCGGTATCTTTGAAATACTTGTTTCGACATGTAAACGGCTAGGGGTAAGTATGGCTCACCGCGCACTGGGTGCGCGGCTGCTATCATTCTAGATTAGACCAGAGGGAGTGATTCCTGATGATTCCAGATGGGAATGTTTACATGTCTACTCGAGTATTTCTCTGCCCCGACTAATACAAGTGGATCCAAGACCCGACACGTAAATAAAGATGAGTCCAGCCTAAACATGAGTGATGCCTGTAGTGATGCCTGTAGGTGATGCCAGTAGTGATTCCAGAATAGAGACCAGAAACATAAAATGTACGTGTCGCAAGTAAATAAATCCAGAAATACCAGTCAGTGTCCCGTGTTGTGCCAGAATAATCATATGATACTATACTAGAAGCTGAATCATAATAATCATCAGATAATGAAAACTATCAGAGAATGTACTCGCTTGACGTCCTGAGCAACTAGCGATCCGAACTGGTGTCGCAAGGACCTATTGCGAAAAACAATGTTAAACAAGATTTTAAAGAGTTAAACAGATATAAAATAACTAAAAATAGGCTTCTAGGGTCGTTCTAGGTCAAACGGGTCAAACCGGTGAAATCTGGGTCAAAAAGTCAACTCTTGGTCCAAAAAGTCAACTCTGGGTCAAAACTAGGTTAAAAGTTGACTTTGGTGGTCAACCGAGTCAACTACGGTCAAGTCTAGGTCAAACTAGGGTGCTCCTGAAATTCTAGGTCAAACCGAGCTCATTAAGCTAGAAAACTCTCAAACTCGCCTCCTTGAGATACCGGGATACCCTCGGTATCCGATACCTCAACCTAGGCTATATACCCCGCCTATACCCACTAAAACCTATGCTAGCATACGTAAATATATACACATAAGCATATAAAAATCACTCCAATACATATCCTAGGCTATTGCTCAAATACCCCGCTCGAAACTCAATACCTTGGATATCTCAAGGTATTGAGATACCGCTCTCAACCCCTCTAACTTGCTATTAGGCTAATAATTATATACCTAGTTATTAATCTAGGCTAGAAAATATATATATCTATCATATATATACATATTCAAGTATCTATATACCTATATATATAGATATCCACACACATATACATATACCCATTACCTTACCCAACCTATTCATAAATATATATATCTATATCTATATCTAGATATCTAACTATCTATCTAGCTATGTATATATCTATTTATAAATCTATGTCTCTCTCTCTCTCTCTATATATATATATATATATATATATATATATATATATATATATATATATATATATATATATATATATATATATATATATATATATATATACCTTAGATATTTATCTATCTAACTATATAACTATCTATATAGATATCCATCTATCTATCTAGCTAGCTATCCATCTATTTATCTAACTATCTACCTATCTATCTATTTAGTTATCTATCTATCAAACTACCTATCTATCTAAGTATCTACTAATCTATCTATCTACTTATATATATATCTATCAATCTAATCTATCTAACATCTATCCATCCACCTAGCTATTTATCTATGTATCTATCTAATCTATCTATGTATCTATCTATCAATCTATATATCAATCTATCTATTAATCTATCCATCTAACTATCTATCTATCTAGTTAACTATCTATCTATCTATCAACTTATCTATCTACCTAGTTATCTATCTATCTAATCTACTGAAGCTGCTGCTGCTCTTGCTTACCTGGCTGCTGCTGCTGCTGCATAAAGCCACATAGCTGCTGCTATGCCTTTGCTGCTACTGCTGCTGTTGCATAATGTTGCTGTTGTTGCTGCACATGGCTGCTGCTGAAGGGCAGCGTAAGCAGGGGACTTCAAGGCCATCAAGAATGCAACGGAGCTTTTCCGCTAAGCACGGCGTAAAATATGATGGGACCATCCACGTAAAATACAGTATGTCCAGGCTGCTTCAGCGTAGACGGGGTGCTTCATCGCCTCCATGGCATAAAACTCATCCGCTTTTAAAGCAGAGTTAAAGCGTACGAGGAACGCTTCGTCTTTCCCGAAATGAACCTGTCGAGTCATGCAGTGAACCTGACATCTGACTCCTGACAAAAAGTGCTGTACGGCTACCCAGACGACGGCTGAAAAGATGGCAGACCACTCGGGACGCGCCCCACAGTATGATGGCGGATCTCTACATTTAATGCAAAGGATTTGATTAAATATCACCGAACCGTCGTTTACTGACATCCCCTCAGCGGAGACTGCTTTTACGCATACAAGGGGATACGCTGCCTTGTTTTACACAGGCAAACGCGAACTATTTACGCTCTGCGAAAGACAAACAGACTGCCACGTCAAAAAGCTGCCCTTCGTACAGGGCTCGAGGCACGTCTCTGCACCTAATGCTCAGAACGGTGGCAGGCCTTCGAAACACATCTCTGCAATTAATGATGATGGCGGATCTCAGCATTTAATGCGAGAGATTTGATTATATCCCCAAGAGCCGTGATGTCGACTAAAAACGTCCACATCACCTCGGCTTCTACATTCAGCTTTTGTGACTGCTCGGCCTCTACGACCACTCTGGCACGTTACGCGGCGGCTTCTACGTCCATTCAGCTTCTGTGCCCGCTCAGCTTCTACGCCTCGTCAGCTTCTATGCTCGTTCGGCTTCTATGCTCATTCGGCCTTCTGTGCTTATTCGGCTTCTATGCCATCAGGCTTCTACGCCCACTCGGCTTCTATGCCTACTTGGCTTCTACGCCATGGTGACAGACATTTGGTTTCTATGCCAACCTCTTCTATACGATGGATACCTACCTACGTAGCTTCTACGCCGTGATCTTTGTAGCGATTATACGCGTTTTGTCCCTTAGTTGGACCCGCGTCACATGCTCATTCAAAAGATCATCTATACGCAGGCTTTGGTTATTTTAACCGTTGTGTAAAAGGGTGCTGTACTTTCCACTACTCGGTTTCTACACCGATTGAGTGGTCACTGTCACCAAAACTCTATAAATAGAGACCTCTATCAACAGAGGAACAGGTCGAGACTTTAAAAATCGAACAAGGTCGAGACTTTAAAAATCAAACAAGGTCGAAACTTTGAAAGAAGATCGAACCACGGGTCGAAACATTGGAGATTGAGGAGAGATTGAAGAGTCTTTGAGAGAGAGAGAGAAGCATCCAGAGCTCAGGCAAAGAGTAGCGATCGACGACATTGGCATCGTGCATCCGTCCTCTTCCGCCACCGACGAAGCTGCTTTCCGTCTTCCACGGCACTTCTTCACCATCGTGTAGTCCAAGGGCTATAGTGATTGACTGTAGATCAGACACCTATAGCAATCTTCTACCCAGATTAAATAAATTGTACTCCCACATCCTCGTATAGGATCAAATTGTACAAGTTTGTTTGTAAACCAAAGAAGGCGGGTTTCGTGCAAACCTTGTATTATATACATTTCGTTCTTTCGTTTAATACCACAAACAAGATGGCGACTCTGCTGGGGATGTCTTTCTCTTCTGATGAGGAAGCGATTGCTCAATACGATGCGGTATCCGTGGGATCCGTAAAGAAGACACTGGTCGTCCAGTTCGACCAGTCTGCCTACGAAGACATGCTTCAGACGGGGGGTAGCTCTTACTCTCTCTCTGTACAAAATAACAGGAAGCTGCGCAAGGTCTGGATGCCCAAGACATCCTCTACCATTCCTGTGGACTCTTCGATCTCTCCGACCAATGAGGTTGTAGCATTGCTCCCTCCGTGCCCTGCACGTAAAATTTAGTCTCCCGCTACGCGCGGTACAGACAAAATTTCGGGCAAAGCCTCAGCGCTAACCCAGAGGTATCCACTGTGCTCTAAGCGTAGAAACCAGTCTCCCGCTACGCGCGGTACAGACAAAACTTCGGGCAAAGCCTCAGCGCTAACCCAGAAGTATCTACTGCGCTCTACGCGTAGAAACCAGTCTCCTGCTACGCGCGGTACAGACAAAACTTCGGGCAAAGCCTCAGCGCTAACCCAGAGGTATCCACTGCGCTCTACGCGTAGAAACCAGTCTCCCGTCCGTGGCGGAATAGACAAAACTTCTGATAATGCCTCAGCGCTAAATCAGAAGTACAAAGCACGCTCCGCGCATAAGACAACATCTGACCTCTACGGGGAACCAGATGACACCCGTGATCTCCGTAAGAGAAAGCAAGCGGCGAGCTACTTAACTTCTCGGCATTCACGCCAGCAAGGGAACAATCTACCCGCCCTCCAAATTATGCGAGAAGCTGATGGCCGCCTGAGGACATCCCCAGCCTTACGCCAACCAGAGCGAAGCTCGAAATTACGCCAGGCAAAGTTCCTAAGCGTACAGAAGGCTCGATTGACGGAAAGACACGCTCCTCGGAGATTATCCGCCACCCAGATGGCCAATCTGTTATATATGAGTGGCACAAGAAAGACTATGGTCCCCATCGTCCGCATACCTACCACGGCGAACCGAAAGAACGAGCAGTCTTCTTCATCTTCTTCTGTAAATTCTCCTGACCTACGGGATTATCTAATCCAGAAACGCAAAAACAAGAGTCATAAACGGACTTCAGTTCCTCTAACAGTCAAACGCGGGGAGATATTATAGGAAGATACGTCAACGTCTAATGTCTTCATAACAGGTGGACTACAGGAAGATTCTA
Organism: Iris macrosiphon; assembly: GCA_036927795.1. Taxonomy (NCBI): domain Eukaryota; kingdom Viridiplantae; phylum Streptophyta; class Magnoliopsida; order Asparagales; family Iridaceae; genus Iris; species Iris macrosiphon. The sequence goes on along the minus strand of JAYESA010000016.1, from coordinate 37,911,310 downwards.
TCTTTATTATTCCACCAACTCGTGACGATCAACATCCAATAATCTTCGGTCGCAGACGGGATACCCCGATCATACAGGAAGAATCTCGCGAGTCTGAAACTGGAAGGATACAAACCCACCGATATAGCCCGCAAGCATTAAATATTATGCGAAGCATGGGTTATGATTTGAAGCTGAAACAAGGCCTCAACAATAGAAAAGGTAGACGAAAACCGTTGTGGGGTAATTCTCACCATCAACAAGCTCGTTTTGGGTTGAGATATACTGCATCTCTTACAAAATCCAAAACTCCAAAATCTAATCCTGTACAACCAGAGGCGGCTCCTGCCGAATCAATTTCTATAGCCGGAGGCCGCGGCATGTCTGGGGGTAACTCACCTCGACAAAATAAGGCAGCATCCAAGGCTAGGGGCAGAAGGTCCTCAAGATTCGAAGATGATGCAACAACGGCAATCTTCCCGGAAGACCGTAAAACTAGGGCATCAGGAGCCCTACGACCAAAAGGGACTTTCTCCTTCAAAGAAGATAAAATAATTGAAATCTTCAATATATTGAGGGAGGAACGCAAGCTTCAGCTACCCGACATCGGATACCCTGAGAGGGCCGGCCAAGTCGATGACCCAGATTATTGTCTCTTCCATCGGTACACTAATCGCCCTACAAGGGCCTGCCATGTGCTAAAAAGAAGAATACAAGAGTTGATCGATGCCAAGATCATCACCTTGCATCTATAAAACAAGGGGACAATCACTACAGAAAATACCGGATGACGAGTCCCGCAAAAGTTTTCCCAGTGGATCCTTCAGAAGAAAAATCACTCTATAGTAATTCTTTTTCGAACAAAGAGTTTGTCATGTTCATATTACCTCTGAATAAACTTTCAGCTATCGACTATCATATTACCTCTGATATCGGTTGTCATCTACACTTAACACCCGTACTTAGTCATAAGTACGCCAGTAGTGTTAAGTCCACAAAAAAATGCCATGTCCATATCACCTCTGAGCAGACGTGTACCTCCATCTCCAAAGGAGTCACGATCAAAAGTTTGTCAGGTTCATATTACCTCTGAATAAACTTTTGGCTATCCAATATCTTCTTATGTAGGTTGCTATCAACACTTAACACCCGTACTTAGTCATAAGTACGCCAGTAGTGTTAAGTCCACAAAAAATTGTCATGTCCATATCACCTCTGAGCAGACGTGTACCTCCATCTCCAAAGGAGTCACGATCAAAAGTTTGTCATGTTCATATTACCTCTGAATAAACTTTCGGCTATCCACTATCTTCTGATGTAGGTTGCCATCAACACTTAACACCCGTACTTAGTCATAAGTACGCCAGTAGTGTTAAGTCCACAAAAAACTGCCATGTCCATATCACCTCTGAGCAGACGTGTACCTCCATCTCCAAAGGAGTCACGATCAAAAGTTTGTCATGTTCATATTACCTCTGAATAAACTTTCGGCTATCCACTATCTTCTGATGTAGGTTGCCATCAACACTTAACACCCGTACTTAGTCATAAGTACGCCAGTAGTGTTAAGTCCACAAAAAAAAACTGCCATATCCATATTACCTCTGAGCAGACATAAGCCTCCACCCTTGTTCGTCAACCTTCGACGCAACAAGCAGCCGACTGATGTAAATGCAACCAGAAACGGAGTTCCAGATGATAATAAACATCCTCTTTTCCAGTATATCGACGCTCGGATTCCAAATCAGGAATCCTCTCCCCATGACGATATAGAACCTATAGCGCAAAAATTCTTGGAAGCTATAGATTCCTATCATCCATAATATGGGAAGTAGCATCATCATCCAATATCGTCACGACATATGGACCACATGAGGACTCTATCTTCATTGTTTTGCCTGCCCGCAGCAGTCAGCATTCAATAGTCTTCGGCCGAACGTGCAACGAATCGACTATACGAGAAGATTCCTTCAATGACGATGCTGGTGAAGTACAAGTTCACAGGTACAGCCCGCAGGCCTTAAAGATCATGCAAAATATGGGTTATGACTTGAAACTGAAGCCAGGTCTTAACTATGGGAAAGGCAGACGAATACCGCCGCACGGCAATCCCCGCTATCAACAAACTCATTTCGGGTTAGGGTATGCCACCTCCCTAACGACTTCCAAGTCAGATGAGGACACCTTTTCTCCTTTTCAAGACGGCTCGTCGCCCTCCAACTCATCTCGTGCTCTCGAGCAAACATTACCAGTAAATATGGTAGTGACGGATCCCTTCGAATCAGACGAACAAGAATCCAAACTATTCGAGAATGACGCTTGGGCTCAGCAGATGGATACTCAGTGGGAATTCTACTTCGAGCAGAGAGAACCTCCCACCAAAGATGAAGTTATTCAGATTGATGTTGGGGATAAACTTTCACCAAAGCCGATATTTATCAGTAACAATCTTTCCCCAGCTGAAAGGGAAGAAGTCATTCTACTGATAAGAGAATACATCGACGTCTTTGCATAGAATTATGAGGATATGCCAGGACTTGATCCAAAGGTGGCTACTCATAAACTCAACATATTGTCCAATTCAAAGCCTGTGAAGCAGCACCAATGTCGGTTCCGCCCGGATATGATGGACGCCATTTAAGCTGAAGTCAAGAAGTTGATAGCCTACAGTTTCATCCGGGTGGAACAACATCCCGACTGGGTCGCCAATGTTGTCCCGGTCATGAAAAAGAATAGAAAAGTACGAGTCTGCATCGATTACCGAGATCTGAACGCAGTCTGCCCCAAGGACGAGTTTCCTCTTCCCATCACAGACGTCATAATCGATAATACATGCGGTTTCGAACGTATGTCTTTCATGGACGGATTCTCAGGATACAATCAAATCAAGATGCATCCTGAAGACGAGAAGCATACTACCTTCCGGACACCACTGGGGGTATATTGCTATACGGTCATGCCCTTCGGGTTGAAGAACGCCGGAGCTACTTACCAACGGGCTATGAGTAACATATTCCACAAGCATTTACACAAAATAGTGGAATGTTACGTATACGATATAGCTGTCAAAAGCCGCCTCAGTGTCAATCACATCCAAGACTTGAAGACGGTATTTGAGCTGATGCGCCAACATCAACTCAAAATGAATCCTACAAAGTCCTTTCTGGGTGTATCTAGTGGCAAATTTCTGGGATTCGTCATTACCGCCAAAGGCATTCAAGTGGACCCTGATAAAGTCAAGGCCATCTTGGAAATACGACCACCCCGTAATCTGAGGGAACTCAGGGGATTTCAAGGTCATCTGGCCTATATCCGGAGATTCATATCCAACCTCTCTGAAATGTGTCAGCCTTTTTCTCGCCTCATGAAGAAAGGTGTATCCTTTATATGGGACGAAGCCTGTCAGCAAGCGTTCGGGGATATCAAACGCTACCTCACCAGTCCGCCAGTTCTAGTGCCTCCCGTCGTAGAAAGACCATTCTTCCTGTACGTTCGAGCGATGGACCATTCTCTGGGAGCTCTTCTCGCGCAGAAGAACGATGCGGGACATGAATAGGCTATCTACTATCTAAGTAGAATGATGATCGGAGCTGAGCACCGGTACAATCCGGTGGAAAAAGAATGTTTGGCTCTGATGTTCGCTATCCAAAAGACGCGGCACTATGTCACCGGCCAGACTATTCACATCATCTCCAAGATCAATCTTCTTTGGGTACTGATGAACAAGCCAAGTGTCCTTAACTCCCGACTCATAACTTGGGCGATGTTATTGACACCATATGACATGGTGTACGTCCCTCAGAAGTCCATCAAAGGCCAAGCATTGGCTGACTTCCTAGCTGCTCATCCGATCCCGGAGGCCTCCAAATTATACGAGGACATTCCCGACGAAGTCGCAGAATGTAGTTTCACAATGGAAAGTGACGCATGGCAGCTGTTCTTCGACGGTGCCTCCAGGACTGGTCCCAAAGGAAACGTGGTTTTAGGGGTAGGAATTGTCCTGGTTACTCCCGATAAACTCGTCATCTATCGAGCATACTCTCTTAACGAGCCTTATTCCAACAATGTGGCAGAGTATAACGCTCTACTAATCGGGCTCCAAGTCGCTAAAGAGCTGGGGGTCAAATCTTTGGAAGCTTTTGGTGATTCTCTGCTTATTGTCAATCAAGTCAGGGGAATATATGAAGTCCGGAATCCAGACCTCATCCCCTATCACCAAGCAATGGTCGAGATAGCCGTGACATTCAAGGGATTCTTTCTAGAGCACGTACCTCGATCTCAGAATCTGGAAGCCGATGCCCTAGCCAGTCTAGCTGCAGATTTAGCTACTCCTATAAGAAGGCAGAATTCGGTAATCCTTCTTAACAGAGATCTATTTTGCGTGAAGAACAATACTCACATCGAACGCAGTTACGCTGTGAACACCGATCCTCCTACGAGAGATTGGAGAAGTCCCTTTATAGATTTTGTGGCATACAGAATCTTGCTGGAGGACCCTAAAGAAGCAGCATCCGTCAAAAGACGATCATTACGCTTCTACTTCGATGCATTTTCACAATGCCTATATCGCCGGACCTACGACGGACTGCTATTGAGATGTCTCTCTAATGACGAAGCACAGCAGATTATCCGCGAAGCTCACGACGGCGTATGCGGGGCGCATCAACCCGGTCCTAAGCTACAGGATCATATCAGAAGAATGGGCTATTACTGGCCCACTATGATCGCAGACGCAATCAAGTATGCCAAACGATGCAAGGCCTGTCAGGTCCATGCAGACTTCATATACCAGCCGTCTGAACATCTACATCCTACGGTTGCATCCTGGCCTTTCGAAGCGTGGGGTATGGACATCATTGGTCCTATTCACCTGTCTTCTTCCAGAGGTCACCAGTTCATACTGGCCATCACGGATTACTTCTCCAAATGGGCAGAGGCGATCCCTCTCGCTGAGGTAAAAACATCCAATGTGATCAGCTTCATCAAGCATCACGTCATTTATCGCTTTGGGATTCCCCGAAGGATAATCCATGACAATGGGCCTCAGTTCATCAGCCAAGCGTTTCATCGATTTTGTAAAATGTTGCCTCTATGGCGTATTATCCAGCTGCTAATGGTTTGGCAGAAGCCTTCAACAAAACAATTATCAAACTCTTGAAGAAGTTCGTCTCTTCAAACAAAAGAGATTGGAACGAGAAGCTGGGAGAATGTCTCTGGGCATACCGCACAACGGTCCGTACGCCGACAGGTTGTACCCCGTTCTCACTGGTCTACGGGAGCGAAGCAGTTCTTCCCATCGAAATCCAAATCCCGTCACGCAGGATATTGGTCGCCAATGAGTTAACTCGGGAAAACAATGACCTTTTAAGGCTTCAAGAGCTAGAAGGATTAGACGAGAAACGCCTTCAAGCTCAACAGAGCATCGCGTTCTATCAAGCACGCATTTCCAGAGCTTTTAATCAAAAAGTAAAGGAAAGAGTGTTCAAAGTTGGTGACCTAGTCTTAGCTATAAGAAGGCCAATGATTCTCACTCACAGGAGCAAGGGCAAATTTTAGCCCAAATGGGAAGGCCCCTACGTGATCGAGACAACGTTCTCAAACGGTGCTTACAGGTTAGCCCAGCCTAATAGAGACCAACTAATGGCTCCTATCAATAGCAAATTCATGAAAAGGTACTATGCTTAACCTCCTCTGCTCAGGAGGAATAAAGGCAAAAATCTTATTCAGACAAAACTACTTCCAAAAATAAAACTAGTTGTGTAAACCCCCTCCCCAAAAATAGATATTTTGTGTGTATTTTATATTATTATATTTATTATAGATATTAAATTTCTTTAGAGTATTCTCTTAGTTAATTAAAAAATAAATTTCATGATATATTTACTTATATAAATATTTATTTAGAATTATTTTAGGTTATTTTAGATTTTTGGAGATTTTTCTAGAACTTTTGGTAATTAAAACTTAGGAAACATAAATTTCTAGGACTTCTATGATTTACTATACGACCATACTTGCATGTTGTTCCTACCAAATATTTATTTTAGTTTAAAATATTTAATTATATTTTTCTGTAATTTATTTAGAATTTTAAGAATTTTATTTAGATTTTTAAAATTATTTAGAATTTATTTGGATATATATAGTCTTAATATTAGATATATGCTAATTTAGTGTTAATAGATATTAATAAGATTTTATAAATTATTTGTATTATCTTTAATTATATTTAAGATTATAAAATTATTGAGATAAATTTAAACTCTATTTTAAATTAATTTAAATCCTGAACCTACTAGGAAATCAACTTCATGCATATCCTATCCTTATTTAAATTCATCATAATCATATCCAAATTAACCAATCCTAGTCGTATTTAATTAAGTAGTGTCCACCATTATAAATATCTCATCCTTCATATTTTTCTTTCCTAAATTTCTCTCTTTTTTCGTCCAAAAATAGCCAAAATTCGTCATAAATTCAGCCTCATTTTCTACTAGTTGTGACGAATTAAAAAGACGATATCTCCTAGCTCTGGACTCCAAACGTGCTCCAGTTTTTTTTGTTAGAATCATATCAAGGTTAGTTTTCTGATTATATAATTTATTTTAATAATTTATGAACCTATTTTCCAGAATATTCTGAAAGTGCCAGCTGTCCGAAATCAAACGCATTTTGGTATTTTCGAGATTTCGGGAGATCCCGAACTCGGAATTACAAACCGTTTAAAGTTTCAGAAAGCTGACATGATGAACTTCCAGAAAAGTATTTTAACAGAATTTAAAATATAATTTTATTCTACTATAAAATTTGTGCAACGTAAACGTAAATAGGAAACCACTAAAAACTGTCATCTGTGCGCCCTTGTGGCCATAACTCTTTACTGACTTGTGATTTTATGAAACTGTCTATTCCAATGTTCATATAGCATTGAAATATATAGGATTTTATACACAAATCCAAGATTTTAGTCGATTGACTTTTTGGTCAACGGATTGCCTCGATTTGAGTGCCACGGATCATAAATCCTTAAAGTTGACTTTCTTTGGACCAAAATTAGAGCTTAACAATAAAATCAGATTATAATAAGATTAAAAAAATACTATTTTAGGTTATTTTATTCAGAATTAAAATAGATTAAATGTAGGAACATATTTATTAATTTTTGTAACCTAACTTGTTTAATTTATGTGACGGGTAGATCGGACAACACCTTGAGTTGGGACTTCATTCTTTTCAGACCAGGCAAGATACCTTGCCAAATTACTTATAGTATTTTACATGCTTAGTATATTTCCGTATATTTATTATATTTATGTTTATTCATTTCATGTGTAATTTTTTTCAGTCATTACTATATATTAGATATGTTGACACACACATGGCACTTAGTATCATGAGAGGACAATCATTAGGCATATGGGCTTTTAACCACTCTGGTAAACCGTAGTATATAGCTCGCACTACGGGCGTGTGTCGTGCTGGTCGCTACCCCCGCGGTATGTCAATTTTTAGAGTCTCGCTGGTCGCTACCCCCGCGGTATGTTGATTTCTGATGTCCACTGACGTGTGTGTGAGTTGTGAGGTAGATCGAGTAGCCTACCCTTGCCCATACGTCGAAAAGTTATCCTCATTTGCATTCATATAGATGGTCGTGTACAGCATACTTATTTATTTTCAAATAATATGCATGTTTACTGTATTCAAGTTGGCTCATTTTTCTGTATCTTGTTACGTCCCTCTGAGGACCTGGTCCTCTGCCAGGTGTATCTGTTCTTGAGTATTTGTAGGAGCGCAGATTCGGATGGTTACATATGTTTCGAGGATGTCTTCTCTCCGAGCCCATGATTGTTAGCTGGTATTCTTGCATTGTGTTTATTGTGCTGTACTTTTCCATTCGAGTTAGTAGTAGATTTGTTTTCATCCAACTATCATCCTTAGATACTTATGTTGAGATCTAGTTATATAGATGCTGGTTATTCATTTATATTGATTTTCTGTGGATGAGATTTAGATTGTACCCTATGACTTATGATACATTTTAAACCACTTGTGGATTGATATTCATATTACAACGTACGTATGGGTTATGGTTTCCATATAGTGGAGTTGTCATATCCATACGGCTGGCATGCTTACGTGTTCCTAGTCCTACGTATTTTAGGAACTGGGGCGTGACATGTTTTTGTGGTGGCCCATGCAGGTCGAGAGCATATTGTCTCGGTTACGTTACTGTACCGAGCAAGCCTGCACATAGGATTAGAATATAGGATCTCATCCACTTATTTATCACCTCCCTTGATTTTATTTCGCACTCTCATTTGATAGCTTCATTGCATCTTGTTTGATTCTTTCACAACGTCAATCTTATCTTTTCTTTCGTGCTTGATAGGGGTTAGGAAGGTGCCTTGTACCAGGTATATGCACTATATTGTTTAATAATACTATTAGTTAAATTATTGTAAGTTGGATAGTATGCCTCATAACCTAGTAACACACAGTCCTATTGACTCATTAATGAAGTATAATTGAATGACACCAACTATAGGCTTGCATAAGGAGATAGTGTTTATCTATACTATAGAACTTTAGTGTTTATCTAGACTGTAGAACTTAGAGGCTCATACACCCATTTGGTTGACCTTAGACTTAGACAAGAAATTAGTATGGTAACTGTAGAGGCACAACACCGATCTTCTTGGTGAACTTAGATTATTCTGTACCTTCCTCCATCATAATCAAGCGTACTTATATTTTTACTACCTCGACTTATGCTGCCATTATAGCCTAGTTTTGTAAGCTTATTCTTTTATTGAGCTTGTTCATGACATATATATTATTGGGGGCCCACACTAATACATTGTCTAAATCAGAATCGGTGTATTATGGTCTGATCAACCGTAGTGCACTTGGTTCGCTCTTTTTATCACTACTTTATGTGGATTGAGATATAGTTGACTCAACTTGTTAGACAAATATACTTGCCCTCTAGACTGGTCAGAGCATATCATGTCAGGTACATAACTGTTCTGATATGAACATGAGAATAGGAATTTACCAAAATAAGGTTTCAATCCACAACTGCCTTGGCAACTCCTTTTCGAATTCTCTAATCCCTTCGAATTCCGTACTTGTATTATATCACCTCCTCCTTAAACTCTTTATTGTTGTTTTCCGTCTTCCCCAATTTTGGAAAGACGAACGTTCGTGCTTAGTATAAGTTTGATACACGAATAGTACTAGATATACCCCATAGGCCAAGCACTCATGATGACAAACAAGAGAGCGCGGCCACAGGAAGCCGTAGATACAGATACGACCTTAGTTATATGTGTCATTGCATACTCATAACCCCCTTTATGACACAAGATCTTAGGTGCATAGTAGACGTAGAATTATATAGGTATTGGTTTAGCACTTATGAGGATATACTGATATTTTACCCAAATTGGCATACACTTGATGCTAATAGATGACGCGAGTAGCAGTAGTAGTATTCTTTTTCTATCACCATCTCGCCCCCTTGGGTGGCTCATCTTCTCTTCTCTATCCATTCATTATCTCGTGCTTAATTCTCCCTATCGTAGTTAAATCTTTTTCGTGCCAACATGAATTGTTGGTCTACTTCGACCCCATCCTTAGTTTTGTTAGTTAAAACGTAAATAGTTTAGTAGATGATTAATAACTAAAGGATGAGTTCTTAATAATAACCCTTATGTATATGACCTATAACAATATCTATATCCTCTTATTATTTTAAAAACCATGTATAGCATCCCTTAGGCTAATAGGAATTTGTTAGACTGTTTGAACTTGTTTATACTTTTAATAGTTTTATAAGTTAGTCAAGACTTTAACTATTGCCCAAAAACTTAGACTATGCCTAGGAAAGAATTGAAGGCACTTGTTATGAACTGACAACTATGACAAATCGCTGGCAAAGTAGCGACAGCTGCAGCTAGACCGTTGTAGTAAAGTAGTCAAAGTATTTGTAGACATATTGGTCAGGTGGCATGGCAGTATTAGACTACGATACTTGACGGTTACAAAGAAAAATCATGGTTGTGAGATTCAAGACAAGTACCCCAAGATTCTCGACCTAATAAATATAATTCGTTTAACAACCTAGACAATAGCCACCAAAGACTTTGACTACTAGTAAAATTCTTTTAAGTTGGATAGTGTAGACGAGTTAGAGGATAATAGGATAGTGTATGGACAATAAATAAGAAGTGTTAGAATGACAGACCATGACTTTTAGGAAGCACTGTAAGCTAGCAACGAAGTGTTAATAGCTATTGTGATTTATTACGAATATTGGTTAGTGTTAATTTCGAGGACAAAATTTTTTTAAGTTGGGTAGATTGTAAACCCCCTCACCAAAAATAGATATTTTGTGTGTATTTTATATTATTATATTTATTATAGATATTAAATTTCTTTAGAGTATTCTCTTAGTTAATTAGAAAATAAATTTCTTGATATATTTACTTATATAAATATTTATTTTAGGTTATTTTAGATTTTTGGAGATTTTTTTAGAATTTTTGGTAATTAAAACTTAGGAAACATAAATTTCTAGGACTTCTATGATTTACTATACGACCATACTTGCATGTTATTCCTACCAAATATTTATTTTAGTTTAAAATATTTAATTATATTTTTTTGTAATTTATTTAGAATTTTAAGAATTTTATTTAGATTTTTTAAATTATTTAGGATTTATTTGGATATATATAGTCTTAATATTAGATATATGCTAATTTAGTGTTAATAGATATTAATATGATTTTATAAATTATTTGTATTATCTTTAATTATATTTAAGATTATAAATTATTGAGATAAATTCAAACTCTATTTTAAATTAATTCAAATCCTGAACCTACTAGGAAAGCAACTTCATGCATATCCTATCCTTATTTAAATTCATCATAATCCTATCCAAATTAACCAATCCTATTCGTATTTAATTAAGTAGTGTCCACCATTATAAATACCTCATCCTTCATATTTTTTTCCCCTAAATTCCTCTCTTTTTCGTCCAAAAATAGCCAAAATTCGTCATAAATTCAGCCTCATTTTCTACTAGTTGTGACGAATTAAAAAGACGATATCTCCTAGCTCTGGACTCCAAACGTGCTCCAGTTTTTTTTGTTAGAATCATATCAAGGTTAGTTTTCTGATTATATAATTTATTTTAATAATTTATGAACCTATTTTTCTAGAATATTCTGAAAGTGTCAGCTGTCCGAAATCAAACGCGTTTTGGTATTTTCGAGATTTCGGGAGATCCCGAACTCGAAATTACAAACCGTTTAAAGTTTCGAAAAGCTGACATGATAAACTTCCAGAAAAGTATTTTTAAAGAATTTAAAATATAATTTTATTCTACTGTAAAATTTGTGCAACGTAGACGTAAATAGAAAACCACTAAAAACTGTCATCTGTGCGCCCTTGTGGCCATAACTCTTTACTGACTTGTGATTTTATGAAACCGTCTATTCCAATATTCATATAGCATTGAAATATATAGGATTTCATACACAAATCCAGGATTTTAGTCGGTTGACTTTTTAGTCAACGAATTGCCTCGATTTGCGTGCCACGGATCACAAATCCTTAAAGTTGACTTTCTTTGGACCAAAATTTGAGCTTAACAATAAAATCAGATTATAATAAGATTAAAAAAAATACTATTTTAGGTTATTTTATTCAGAATTAAAATAGATTAAATGTAGGAACATATTTATTAATTTTTGTAACCTAACTTGTTTAATTTATGTGACGGGTAGATCGGACAACACCTTGAGTTGGGACTTCATTCTTTTCAGACCAGGCAAGATACCTTGCCAAATTGCTTATAGTATTTTACATGCTTAGTATATTTCTGTATATTTATTGTATTTATGTTTATTCATTTCATGTGTAGTTTTTTTTCAGTCATTACTATATATTAGATATGTTGACACACACATGGCACTTAGTATCATGAGAGGACAATCATTAGGCATATGGGCTTTTAACCACTCTGGTAAACCGTAGTATATAGCTTGCACTACGGGCGTGTGTCGTGCTGGTCGCTACCCCCGCGGTATATCAATTTTTGGAGTCTCGCTGGTCGCTACCCCCGCGGTATGTTGATTTCTGATGTCCACTGACGTGTGTGTGAGTTGTGAGGTAGATCGAGTAGCCTACCCTTGCCCATACGTCAAAAAGTTGTCCTCATTTGCATTCATATAGATGGTCGTGTACAGCATACTTATTTATTTTCAAATAATATGCATGTTTACTGTATTCAAGTTGGCTCATTTTTCTGTATCTTGTTACGTCCCTCTGAGGACCTGGTCCTCTGCCAGGTGTATCTGTTCTTGAGTATTTGTAGGAGCGCAGATTCGGATGGTTACATATGTTTCGAGGATGTCTTCTCTCCGAGCCCATGATTGTTAGCTGGTATTCTTGCATTGTGTTTATTGTGCTGTACTTTTCCATTCGAGTTAGTAGTAGATTTGTTTCTATCCAACTATCATCCTTAGATACTTATGTTGAGATCTAGTTATATAGATGCTGGTTATTCATTTATATTGATTTTCTGTGGATGAGATTTAGATTGTACCCTGTGACTTGTGATACATTTTAAACCACTTATGGAATGATATTCATATTACAGCGTACGTATGGGTTATGGTTTCCATATAGTGGAGTTGCCATATCCATACGGCTGGCATGCTTACGTGTTCCTAGTCCTACGTATTTGGAACTGGGGCGTGATAAGTTGGGTCATACTCTATCATGTCCATATGACCCCTGAATAGATGCGCCCTGCTAAAGTTTACCGAGAGACTATCACGTCCATGCTACCTCTGATATTACTCTCACCCAAACCCGTCATTTACATTCCGAAATGACGGGTCCACAAAGTCAGATAAAAAGCCTCTTTATTATTCCCCAAAAAAGAGCGGAAGTACATTAAAAAGCAAAAGCAAAAGTACATCATGAAGGAGGAGCGGTCAAATCGCGAATCTGCTGTGCCAGTCTGGCCATCTTCGCATTCCTGGAATCCATGACATCAGCGCGGGCCCACTCCAGCCGTGCCTCGTCGTTAATCAAGAGGGGTAGCTCGGCTCTAGCTCGAAGGAAACCAGCGCGGGCGACATCCTTCCTCGCCAAGTTCTGTTTTGCTATGACCAGTCGGCCATTCACCACATCGAGACCTTCTGACGACTGAGAAGCCCATTCCCTTGCCTGAGCAAGCTTCGTCTCCAGTTTAAGGACCCTCGCTACATTCTCGTCATGCTCAGCCTTGCACTTCGTCTGAAGAGCAATAGCCTCCTCCAAGACGACTTTTTCTTCATCCATCTCCCGCTAATTTGTCTGGAGGATTTTATTCAGGTCTTCCACCTTTTCAACAAGTTGCGCAGTCAAGGAGTCGTGTCTAGCCTGGACCAGATCGTCAACATTGCCTTGGGATAGCTGCGAGTATTCGTTAATGGGTTGCTCCAAACCATTAACTACCTTCGCCAGGGCGTCAGCTAAACCAGTATCGCCAAGGTCCCTGATCGCCTCTATCAAAAACCGAGAGGACCTCTTCAGGCGCTCAAAGTTCAGATTCTTCTCCAACACCATTGATATTAGCGTTTTCAAAGTGTTGTAGAAGATACTGGTATACTGCTCGGTCAGCGCAGCTAGGCCCGAATGCACGCTGGGAGTGGCCGCAATATTGTCGAACCGTGCTCTAGAGGCGACCACAATCGACGTGGCCACAGTCCTCGTCTCGACAGGGGGTGCGACAAAAGAGGAAGCGCCAACACCAGACGAAGTAACCAGCATACTCGAAGGAGGCGTTGTCGCAACGACAGGGTCGTCCTCTTGAGGTATCGAAGCCTCGTCGGCAGGCGAGCCGGCACCCGAAGATGCTTCCCCTTCAAAACCAGGCACCTCCGTATTAACGCCAGGACCTGACACGGAGCCGAAGGACGTATATGCATTGCCCTCCCCGAAGAGGTCGTCCCCTGAGAAGAAGACAAGAGGAAGTTAATGTCAAACATGATGTTAATTTTCCTAAAAGAAGAGGCACAAAAAGACGACAGTGATGCTAGGCAAGCTGTCATACCTGGAGACAAGGGCCTGCTAACTGACACTGGCAAATACTCTTCCAGGTCTTCGCCAAGATCCACTTGAGGCTCATCAACTGGAATCTCGTTAGAAGCGCTGACGGGCACGGCAGGGGCCTCTCCCAATGTTGATCCGGACAAAGGTATATGGAGTCTTATAACCAGCCTCGAAGGCGACTTCGTTCCACTACTTGAAGCAGTAGCAGCGGTAGCAGCCTCCAGCTGAGATTCTCCGGCGCCACCGGCCAAAACTGTAGAAGGTTCCTCTCTAAAAGGCGAGGAACCCCTAATCAAAGAATCATCTCCGACATAGGGAGAAGCAGGCTCACTTCCAGGAGCCTCAATGCCAGGAATCTGGAGAGGACGAACAACCATCCTCTTCGTCCTCTTACGAGGGGAAGCCTCCTTCAGAGCGGAAGCCCTTCGTTTTCCGAAGACTACCAACGCCCCTGCAGGCGGAGGTATTTCACCCCTCGGTACCGATACGAGAGGCTCATCCAGAGTAACGGACTCGTCACCCTCGTCAGAAGAAATCGAGGGGACTTCAACCCTTCCCCCTGGTTTGGAAGAGGGCACCCTAAAGCTTCCACCCATATCAAAATCGCGATGGGAGGTGTTCGTTGCCACATAGAACTGGGCATACGAATGCAGGATGCGCAGCTCCGTGGAGGGTGTGACGAAGGGCACAATAAAAATTGCCCCGGTGCTGCCCATGATAAAATATCGCCATCCCCTCGCTCCATCGATGAGTCCACCTCTGGACCTGAAGCTGGTGACGGCGTTGCCCACATGCAACTGATCATACCCAAACTGCCTGGCAAACCGACTAGGCAGATAGGATTCGAAGAAGCAGTGATCTTCACTTCTGTATAGCAGGTGGGAAGGTCTAATGCAGACCAACCAATTGAAGGCTTCAGGAGAAAGAGTGGTCCTATCTCTACCTGAGTCCTCAAGCCTAATCCCCGATTGGTTGCGATGAACAGAGGGGACACTGCAAAGGAGCTTCCAGCTGTGACCGCAATGCAGCACCCGCCGTCAGTCTAAAACTGTGAGCACATTCCAAGAGGATTTCTTGTAATTCAGCAAGAAACTCCCCCCCCAGGATACTGTCGGAACCAGGAGACATCACCCGGGGGTTGTGGAGAATTAACCATCCCATCAAATACAGGTATGGTAATTCCACCCGGGGAAAGCTTTTACGCCGAGCTTTATCAGCAAGCAGCGCCTCAGTCATCGCCCTCAGGCCATCTTGTATGCGGCACACCATGGCAGGGAGCAAGCCCAGTCTCGCCCCAAACTTTAGGCGCTCTGCAGGCCACAAGATATTGTGGTGAATATGATCCGCAGATGCGATGCCAGGTACCACCAGTCGGCGCAGCCATATAGAGAGGAAGCCAGCCAGTTGAGCTTCCTTGGATAGAGCCCTGCGGCAATGCCTCAGATAGCTGTAGGCCTTAGTACCTGCAGGATATCTTCCTATCCCTTCGACGAGGATCTGATCCGGAGCCCTAGCTTCTTCCAAGAGATCGTCGACTTTCTGAGCAGTCAGCACGCTCAGAGGATTCACAGGCTCATCCTTGACTTCCAAGACTTTCTCCGGCTGAGCAGCCCTAGCCCGGTGAAAAAAGAGGTAGGACGTCCATTTGCTGATGTGAGCCAAATCTGAAGGCTCATCATAAAAAGCGGTGCAAGCAAGGTAGTGGCACATCAGCTCCTGATACACTTCCACTACCCGAGGGTCTGAATCCCCCAACTCCCAGTTCGTGGGAACATACTCTTCGTACGGAGTATCCCCCATCGGCAGTCTCGAGATCTCTGCCATCTCGTGAAGGGCCAATCACAACTCCCCCAGCGGAGTGGCGAAAGTCCCGGTGAGTGAAATATATCACTCCATCAGTGCCAAAAATAGGTTAGGGTTAGGAGGCAACCCAACGCTGGTAGCACTCACAGCTGCCAACAGACCGATGTTCTCCAACTCGGTCCGAAAATGCTCCAGGGCCCAATCAACTAAGCGAGCCCATCAAAGATTTGTTGGGGTCATCCACCCATTGCATCGAGAATTCGCCTTGGGGTATACTCCTCCGTGCCCCATGAAATCATTGCAGAAGGTCGGCAATTGCACTGGCTGGAGCACCAAGCTGTCTTCACTAGGGACACTGCCCGGGTATAATCCCCTGAACAATGTTACATGACCGGAAGGGCGGCTGACAAATAGGCCAGATCCTTTCTGGTAGAAGATCTTCCCCGGCCTACCGTGAAGATCGGGAGTTAGCGTCCACGACATCCTCCTGGGATGAGTAGCATGGGAGAATGCCGAGAGGGGATAATCTCTCGGCATCTTGGGCAGACTCAAAACCAACTTCCCGGCAGGGAAAACCCAGAGTTCTTTCTTTGGCTTCGTCTGGGACTGCTTATCAATCATGTCCCCGAAAAGAAAGGCCGGCTTTATATACTGGTCCCCATCTACATACATCAAAGGCTCCCCGTTGATCATGCTCAGCAGCATTCGTTCACCCTGAGCCGATATCAGAATTGCCCTTCCTTCGGGGTACTAGGGCCCGGAGATAGGAAATGTCACGTGTGACAGATCCTCCAAATAGTTGGAGTGCAGCATCCCGGCCGCAGAGCCCATCACTTCAGCCAGTGGAGACTCATACAAGTTAACTGCAAAAGCACCAGAAGAAACACATCAGTTCCTAACTAGACATTTCGGGACTTGCAGCATCCGCTTTCAAAAAAAAAAGAGAAAAACAACAGTCCGTGCTCTACGCCGAGACTGTGAAACTTGAGCCTTTACGCTGGAATCCATTTCCTTAAAAAACGTAAAATTCAAGGTTGGCAGTATACGGTCTGTGCTTTACGCCAGATTGATTAAATTGAGTTATTACGCCAGGATTTCAATCCACAAGCATAAAACTCAAATTTTAACGGTATACACCAAGTTTTCGGCGGTCAAAGCTTTTACGCTCAACTGCGGAAAAAAATAGAGTTTTTACGCTGACACATTAGGAATGTGGGCGTAAAAAGATAAAACGTCTCCGTGCATCATCTTCCTCGAAGAGGCTATCAGCACAGAAGACGACCTAGCGCGGTCACGTTCAACGTGTGCGAAGGATTTTTCAGTCGTTCTCATTCGTCCCAAAAGCTCTACCTATCAGCCCGGGTGCACTGCTCGTCGACGGGATGCTCGGCTCAGAATGGGGTTCGCCCTGTCCAACCGGAGGCACTCCTGCTTGGGCAGAAGAACGAGAAGAAGAATCAATCTTCTTTCCCTTAGAGGAGGAGGATTGCTTAGAGGCCATTACTGAAAACTTTGAAGACTCAGAGAAGACTCGGAGAAGAGCTCGAACAGTCGGAGGCTTTTCTTTCGCAGAAGACGAATGAAAAATTTTTCTCTCAGAAAACTTAGGATATATATAAAGTTCGGATGGACTCCTCAGACCCCGAACCAAATCTCCTAATTAAATATTCGGTTATGATTGGGTCCTACGTCAGCCTATTATTCAGAGAAGGCGGACAATCAGCGAATTCGAAAAGTTTTTCGCGCAAAGCAGGTCAGCAGTTCTTACGCTAAGGAGCTTTCTACGCTCGACAGCAACAGATCTACGGTTTTACGCTCGCAAGCTATAAGTCTATGGTTTTACGCCCGGATGCCTTTGTGCTCGGTAGCTTTTATGCTCGAGAGGCCACAATCCTACGACTTCATGCCAGCAGATAACAAATCGATGATCTCACCCTCGGTGGCGCTTAGTTTACGCTCAGAAGCAACAGATCCGCGACTTCACGCTCGGAAAAATTTTCTTTTCAGAAGCTACAAATCTAAAGTTTTACGCTAAAGAGCTTTCTACGCTCGACAGCTACGAATCTACGGCTTTACGTTCGACGGCTACAAGTCAGGTTTTACGCCCAGATGCCTTTGTGCTCAGTAGCTTTTATGCTCGAGAGGCTACAAACCTACGACTTCACACTCAGGAACTACAAGTCTATGATTTCATGCTCGATGGTATTTAGTTTATGCTCAGAAGCTGCAGACTAATGATTTCACGCTCCACGACTTCCCGCACATCTGAAGGATACGCCGGCCAGATCACGCGTACATCTGAACGGTCCTCAAAAGCGGTCAATTGCAAAGAGTTCACACAGAGGATACTCGTTCTTGACCTCAAGATATCCCAAGTATCCGAAGCTTACAGAGTTTAACATTAAAAAACTACTCTTCTTCATGGGTCAATTCGAAGTTCATCCAGACTCCAGTCTGAATATTTCATCTAGCAAGATAGCAACTCAGTTTGACAGCCATTTCTCGACCCTGTTCCAAGGGATTTTTGAGAAATTATTCTTGAAGATGATGTCTGAACAAAGAAATTCTGTTCATCAGAAGCAGCAGTTCAGAATTCTACGCGGTTCCTCACTCCTGAAAATAGCAGGACGGTTCGAACACTCGAATGCTAAAACGGCTTTCTACGCATCTTTAGTTATGCGTAAAAGACAGGACAGGACCTAGCACTCTTTCTAAACAGAGTCGGCATAAAGAATCAGACGTGTCAAAGCTACACATATTCAGACTTCACAGCAACGTATGGCAAGACAATCATATGCACAGAAGAAGATGACTTTACTAAAAATAGAAAATCATGATTACATATGAGAGAAATCTAGTCTACAAGGATTTTTCTTCATTTTCGTGAATACATATGAGGGAAATCCCGTCTACAAAGGATTTCCTCGTCGTCGTCGGAAGGCCACCCCCCAGGATCTGTTCTGACAGGTTCTCGCACTGGTGAAGGTCTTCCTCTTCTTCCATGGCAGTTCATTGACTTCCACAGTCATGAACAAGAAGATGATTGCAGGCGGGAGGATACAACACTAGGCCTACCTGAACTTCTTCAGGGCCCATCCTCCATACGCCATGTCAGATCCAGTTGAGGCTTCTTTAACCCAACTCGATCGAGAATGACAGTTAGAGCTTGTATTCTCTCGTCCGCGGAAGTCTCAGGAGAAAATACGCAGCTTGCAAGCTGTGTGGTCTAATACGACCCTTCCTCTCTCCCGGAGAACCGCCATACAAAGTTGCTGATTATTCCGAGCAAAGTAGGCTATGATGTCCTTCCATGATCCATCGTTGCAAATGAGACTTGCTCGAAGACGCCGTCTTTTTTGGCTCCTTACATACTGGAAGAACATGGTCTTCTTCTTCCTCAGATCGACCCGACGGACTCCGGCGATCATTCTTGTGTGGCGAAAGGAATGCGGGGAGAACAGGTTAAACTCCTTAGCCTTTTATAGGCGAGAGAGGTCACACCGGTCCCCAATAAATTCGCCATAAAGTCAGCATCGACCGTTTCAACACTTCATTCAAAAATGTTTCGAGTTACGAGGAAAGGTTCATGCTTCATTCAAAGCGTTCCAAATTCCGAAGAAATTTGAAAGCTTTGAAGGGGGTCTTGTAGAAGCATGAAAAATACGCTGGATGGCTCTACGCAACATGGTGATGAAGGGCAGCGTAAGCAGGGGACCTCAAGGCCATTAAGAATGCAACGAAGCTTTTCCGCTAAGCACGGCGTAAAATATGATGGGACCATCCGCGTAAAATGCAGTATGTCCAGGCTGCTTCAGCGTAGATGGGGTGCTTCATCACCTCCATGGCGTAAAACTCATTCGCTTTCAAAGCAGAGTTAAAGCGTACGAGAAACGCTTCGTCTTCCCCGAAATGAACCTGTCGAGTCACGCAGTGAACCTGACATCTGACTCCTGACAAAAAGTGCTGCACGGCTACCCAGACGATGGCTGGAAAGATGGCAGACCACTCGGGACGCGCCCCACAGTATGATGGCGGATCTCTGCATTTAATGCAAAGGATTTGATTAAATATCACCGAACCGTCGTTTACTGACATCCCCTCAGCGGAGACTGCTTTTACGCATACAAGGGGATACGCTGCCTTGTTTTACACAGGCAAACGCGAACTATTTACACTCCGCGAAAGACAAACAGACTGCCACGTCAAAAAGCTGCCCTTCGCACAGGGCTCGAGGCACGTCTCTGCACCTAATGCTCAGAACGGTGGCAGGCCTTCGGAACACGTCTCTGCAATTAATGATGATGGCGGATCTCGACATTTAATGCGAGAGATTTGATTATATCCCCAAGATCCGTGATGTCGGCTAAAAACGTCCACATCAACTCGGCTTCTATATTCAGCTTTTGTGACTGCTCGGCCTCTACGACCACTCTGGCACGTTACGCGGCGGCTTCTACGCCCATTCAGCTTCTGTGCCCGCTCGGCTTCTACGCCTCGTCAGCTTCTATGCTCGTTCAGCTTCTATGCTCATTCGGCCTTCTGTGCTTGTTCGGCTTCTATGCCATCAGGCTTCTACGCCTACTCGGCTTCTATGCCTACTTGGCTTCTACGCCATGGTGACAGACATTTGGCTTCTATGCCAACCTCTTCTACACGATGGATACCTACCTACGTGGCTTCTACGCCGTGATCTTCGTAGCGATTATACGCATTTTGTCCCTTAGTTGGACCCGCGTCACACGCTCATTCAAAAGATCATCTATACGCAGGCTTTGGTTATTTTAACCGTTGTGTAAAAGGGTGCTGTACTTTCCACTACTCGATTTCCACACCGATTGAGTGGTCACTATCACCAAAACTCTATAAATAGAGACCTCTATCAACAGAGGAACAGGTCAAGACTTTAAAAATCGAACAAGGTCGAGACTTTAAAAATCGAACAAGTTCGAAACTTTGAAAGAAGATCGAACCACGGGTCGAAACATTGGAGATTGAGGAGAGATCGAAGAGTCTTTGAGAGAGAGAGAGAGAAGCATCCAGAGCTCAGGCAAAGAGTAGCGATCGACAATATTGGCATCGTGCATCCGTCCTCTTCCGCCACCGACGAAGCTACTTTTCGTCTTCCACGGCACTTCTTCACCATCGTGTAGTCCAAGGGCTAAAGTGATCGACTACAGATCAGACACCTATAGCAATCATCTACCCAGATTAAATAAATTGTACTCCCACATCCTCGTATAGGATCAAATTGTACAAGTTTGTTTGTAAACCAAAGAAGGCAAGTTTCGTGCAAACCTCGTATTATATACATTTCGTTCTTTCGTTTAATACCACAAACAACACACACACACTCTCACACACCCTCACACACACACTCTCACACACACACACTCACTAGTACATAACCACACACACAAATATACATATATATATAAATATATATACATATACAAACTCATATATATATATCTATAAACACTCACTCACACTCACACATACGCTCACCCTCACACACACACTCTAGCACCAACCCACACTCACACAAGCACTCACTAACACAGTCACACATACATAAAAACACATACATATATAAATATATATATAGAACACACACACAAATATATATATATATATATATATATATATATATATAAACACCATACAGACACAACACACAACACAACGCACACAACGCCCACAACGCTCACCAACGCACGCCCAACAACCCCGACACGCACAAACACCTATAAATATATAAAATATAGCCCGAGAATTCTAGCACACACTCCCCGATACTAACCCAACGTGCGCACAAGCCCGAAACTAAGAAACCACGCCGAAATGGTCGTTCGGTCATTTCGACGAATACGCGATGTGCGGTTCGGAAAACCTCCTGAAACGCACACCAAACCAACTCGGAATCGGCCCAAAATTTACCTACGGGTCCTAAACGATGTCTAGATCCTAGAAAAAATACTACCACGTCGATTTTAGGTCCGTGGCGAAAACGCGCACGCACTTAGAACCGGCGACGACGAAAACCCCAAAAATGCTCGAAACACCCGTTTCTCTGCGACACGGCTTCCCATGTCCGAACGGAGACACGCACTCACCCTCAAGACACCCAACAATGTCTACCTAGGTTCGTCTAACCTAGGGCATCACCCAAAATTGGGCCAAATTTGGATTCCACCCGAAATTGACACAAAACCTAATGTCAAAGTCTCTAAACTCAACCAAACTAGTTCCAACTTCTTCCCACGGGTAGGCTTAGGGTCTAGGAAGGTTCTACAATACTAATTACACTATATAAAAATAATTAGCAAGGGGAAAATTAGGGTTTATCTCTTGGGAGTTGGAATCCCAAGGCCAAAGTCTCCGATCTACTTGGAATCACCTCCCTCAAGCTCCAAGCCACCAAATCTAGCCTCCACACTAAATCTAGGCTTCACACACCTAGTTTAGGGAAAATGCAAGGTTAGGGCTAGCATAAAGAAGAAGGAATGGAAGAAAGAAGGAAGAAAAGGAAGAAGAACTTACTTTGAAGAGGAAGGGAGAAGAAAGAAGAAGTGGAGAAGAAGAAGAAGTGAAGAAGAAGTAGAATATGAAGAGAGGGGGGGTTGCTGCTATGTTCTCATGGAATGGGGGGGTAGGTAGGGGCCGACCACTAGAAATAAAGGGGGTTTACATGTACAAAGGTCCAAAATGCCCTCCCGCAACTCGGTTTTGGGTTTCGGGTTCCAAAAGCACTCAAACTAACTCCAAATCTCTCCAACTAACCCACTAAAAATATAATAAATATTCTAAACCCAAAAATAAGTCTCACAGGGGTGTGGGCTGGGTCGGACATGGGTCCACTAGGGTCTGACATGGGTCCAGGCTAGCCAAAACCCTAAAACAATCAATATAAAAATAATACAATCATTAATTAAATATAAATACAATTAAATATAAATAATACACAATTAACCCAAATTAAAATAAAAAAATACCCGGCTCTGGAAATGGGGTGGTGACAAGCCTATCCTCCTTAGGAAATTTCGTCCTCAAAATTTAAAGTCAATCACACTCCCTCTAGGTCAAACCCCCAACAATCACAGTCAAGAAATTTTACCTATACAACATACAAGATCATGGTCCTACTAGTCGTGTTATCACAGTCTCAATCAGGGTCACTACACTATCTACCACAGCACAAAGAAAAGTCTAACATGTACTAATGAAGCACACCACAAGGAATGGAAAAGGAAAGGAAGAAGAACAAAGAGACAGACCTGCTAACCCGACACCCATAGCATCGGCCTCCTCGACCGTCAACGCATAAGCCCTGCCCTGCTGGGGTGTATCCCTCTGCTGGTGCGGGGCATGATGCTGTGCCACAGGTGGCCTAGCTCCAACTCTCTGATCCTGTGCTCCACCCAATGGAGGTGCAGTGGGGCAATCTCGCATCTGGTGAGCAGCGGATCCACAGGACAAACACACCTTCAGCCTCCTCCTACAAACATCCCAAGTGTGTCCTGCCTTCCTGCAGTAGGCACAAATGGGCACCCTCTGATCCTGACCCTGCTGCGCTGCCTTCTGCACATAGGGACGCTTAGCTGGTCCTGTACTACCACTCGCACTACCTGAATTATCCCTGCCTCTCTTGGACTTGAGCTCCAAGTCATCCTCTGCTCTCTGAGCATCTCCTACTATCTGCTCAAAAGTTGCCTCGCGGTCGCTCCTGGTCAAAGACTTGACCGCCATAACCAAGCCCTTGTGAAACTTCCTCGCCTTTGCTGCCTCACTCAAGCCATCTACGAATCTGCCCAGACGGCAGAACTCCGCTGTGTACTATTCCACCGTCATGCTCCCATGGATGAGTGCCTCGAACTGGCTCTCCAAAGCACTGAGCGCCACATCTGAAAAAAACTTCTCCTTAAAAAGCCTCTTGAAAGCCTCCCAAGTAAGCCCTGGCGCTGCAATCCTCGTATCTGTGCGATACCATGTCAAGGCGAGGTCGAACATCTGACTGCCCGCTGCCTCTATCTGCATACTGTCTGGAATCTGCGCCAGCTTGAAGATCCCCTCGATCTGCTCTATCCAGTCATTCGCGTACAGGATCCCTTCTGTACCACGGAACTCCTTGGGCCGCATCCTCTGAAAGTCAATGATACTACCCGGCCTCGGATGCTGAATCTGATCTGCCTGTGGCTGAATCTGTGCCACCCTATCCACTGCCGTCATGGCCACCTGATGGGCGTTCTCAATGCCCAGTCTCATCACATCCACCTGACGGTGCTACGCGTCCATCATCTCCCTGAAGAATGCAAACAACTGTGCAGCATCTACTGGAGCAGGAAGTGGTGGAGAAACCACCGGAATGACTGGGGTAGTCCTCGAATCGATAGGTGAAGGAGGATCCCTGAGAGAAGCAGATGCTCCCTCAACCGCAGGAGTGGTGAGTGAAGCGGTAGCAGCTGCCTGAATACGAGCTGGACTAGAGGTAGCAGACCTCTCAGTGGCAACTGCTGGAACGGTACGATGGGATCGTGTCTTCGGAGGCATCCTGAACACAGATCAAAAGAAGTCAATACGGTGCAAGATACAATATCATCAAAGAAGGACAGTAATATTTCAAAAGAAAGCAATTTCAGAATAATTAGATTGGAATTGTTCCTAGTCGTGATTGAGTACACTCTCATCCTAGATCCTAGATCCTATAGCAGGCTCGCAGCAGTACAACTAAGTTGTTGTACCACCACGATATCGCACTAATTGCGAATCGAGACCTGCATGGGGCCACCACCAAAAACGTGTCACGACCCGCACCCAAAAAATAGGCATAAGTCGTGGGTACGTCCAGCCTACGCCGCAACATCGGCAGTAGAACGCTGTCTAGGTCAACTATCTAGATAATAATCTCACACAATTAATATATAAATCTGTCAAGATCTCAACTCCAAACGGAGGAGCAATATCATAATGATAATCTCAAGTACTCAATCACGAATCTAAGCACGATAAGATAGCAAGAAGTCTAACAACTATAAAGTCTAACCAACAACAACTACTACAACAACCACAACATCAATAATAATAATACATCATCCAAAATAATATACAATACAAGGTCTCAATCCAAAATCGGAGACAAATCTGGTGCTAAAGCTAATAAAATAATAACAAGGTCTTAGTGAACCCGGCTACCAACCCGAAAATTACTCCTAAACTAGGGGTCCCTGTCTGCACCATCGACAGGCTCAGGTCCATAAAATATTGGACACCACTCCTCCGGATACTCTAAAAAATATGTCCAGTCAGGACTAGAGCAAGTACATCTCTAACAACAGTTCCATTTAAATAATAAAAACTATAAAACAGTTATAGCAAGTAGCAAGAAGAATGAAGCAAGTATGAAACAAGAAATATATAAATTACTGGTGCATAAAGGTAAAGATGCATGGATATCAGAGCAAGATAGTAATAACTGTAAGATACAGGAAATCTAAGCTAAGATCGAGTTCGTGCACATGAACGTGTAGTGAGTCCAGCATGAAATACATGTAGTGAGTCAAGTCCAGAAACATGTAAGTGAGACCAACAAGAATGCAAGTCCAGACTATAAAGAATGAACTCGGTGTCTTTGAAATACTTGTTTCGACATATAAACGACTAGGGG